>OZ038389.1:24285358-24287858 GCA_964036045.1 Eutreptiella sp. 'Long Island Sound 2002' | reverse complement strand
TGCCGCTGTGCCGCTCGCACTGTCCCTCCAAAAGTCGTGCGAAGGGGTTCCGTTTTGTTAAGTCGTGGGCCGCGTCGGGGGCACGTGCCGTGTGGCAGGCGGACCCGGCCACTGGCACGCCCCCATTCGGAGGGATCGGGCCGAGAGACGACGCCGAAGTGTCCGCGTGCGGGGCCCTGTCCCGGAGGGGGAGGGCCCGCGCCGGAGCCCGAGGCCGGAGGGATGAGGGCGGGGGAGATGCGGAAGGTCAGACCGATGGGGGGCGGCGCATGCGACGCACCGGCGCGGGAGGCAGGGGCCGCGGCGCATGCGACGCACCGGCGCGGGAGGCAGGGGCCCCCTCCGGTGGTGATGCAGAACGGGGCTGCAGCGGAGTGTCCGCCCACGGACACGCGGGTCCATCGTCCGTCAGGAGCGCGGCAGGGCCGTGCCCGGCGCTGTTCGCTGTGCCCACGTCCGTGGGGCGTCGGGGGGATCCGAGAGAGGCCAGCGTTTTGTTGTGCGGAGATGACGTTCTGATCAATTGCGAGGGCACCGCCGCGCGCGCGCCCCGCGCGGGGGCCGCCGCGGCTCAGGGCAGCGCGTTGAGGGCCTCCTCGACGAGCGGGAGGTACTGCGGGTGAATGTGGGTGCCGTCGAGTTTGTACTCGTCCCTCAGCAGCCGCCCGTCCTCCGTCATCGTCCGCTCGTAGAAGTCCAACCAACGGATCTTGGGATGGTTCAGCTTCGCTGAGGGAGGGATGGCGGGGAGGGCAGTGCCGAGGGGCAGCTGCAGCCTCTGGGGGGGGGGGGGGGGGGCTGGGGGAGAAAATGGATTCCCGAGAGTGAGGGGGTGTGCGGCGCCACGGATGCATCTGAAGGGAAGGGGCCTCAGAGGCGGGCCCCAGAGGCGGTTAGGCAGGCGGTTGGAGGCGGTTGCCGAAGCGGTTGGGGGCGGTTACTGTCGGTTACAAATGCCGTTGAGGCTGGCACTTGCCGTCAGAGGGACAGTGGCTGGGCCATAGGCTGGACGATCTGGAGGGGGGGGATGGTGCCTCCCCCCCTTTCCAGCGCATCGCTGGATGGGCCCCACGGCCCATTCCTCAGGGATGGGCTTGGGCGTGCACTCAGTCCATCCGGGCCACTGAAGTGGAGTCACCAGCACCGCTCCACAACCCCCGGGAGGGTCTGGGGTGCACTCGGGGGGGGGGGGGGGGGGGGGGCCGGCAGCCGGCAGGCGAGGGGGCGCGGGACCGGCACCGGTCCTGCCTCGGCACGGGGGGCTTACGTGCCGCGCGGGTGTTGGGCCACGGCCCCTTTTGAGGGTGAAGTGGAGGCAGAGCCAACCACCCAACCATCGCGGCCGGCGATCGATTCCGCAAATAGATGGGGGGGGGGGGGGGGGGTACAGGGATGTATTAGAGGGGGGGGGGGGGGGTCCTCCTACGATGTACAGCCGTTCTGATACATCCCTCTGGAGGGGGGGGGGTCCAAAAACATTTGTCAAAAATGGTAAAATGTGGTTCCTCCTCGCCCAGTTGGGTACCCTGCGACTGAAAGTGACCACCTAAATCACCTCGCAGAGGTTGTTAGATCAAAGCCAGGCAGGCGTATATAAGGGAAAACGCCACATACCCCCCATTTTGGGCCTTTTTGGGCCTATTCGCGTACCCTACCCCAAGGGGTTGTATTGTTTGTTTAACCCCTTGTAAAATCATTATTTTGTCCAAGAAACGCATCCCCCAATGAGTTTTTGGTCCAGACCCCCCCAGAACCCCCCACTTGAAACCCACTTTTTGGAACTTTTGAGGGGGGGGGGTCAAAAATGAGCCCCCCTTTTTTGGATCGAAAATCATGAATCTTTTGGTTTTTTTTTCGATTTTGAGCCAAAAAAGTGTTTCCGGGTCCCGACTGCATGGGGTTTGTATGGGGAGGAGAGGGACGAGCGCTCATGCAGTCTTATGCACTTTCCAGCCATTTATGCTATGTTGGCGGTTTTGGCGACCTCGGTGACCCCGTGGTACCCACTCTGAGGGGTGTGAGTGGGGATGTTGTGACAGTATATGCCTTCTAGGATACGGAAGGACGTTTTGTGCAGTCTGTAGCCTTGCTTAGGGCCGGTCAAAACCCGTGCCAAAGACGCGAAATGACTGTTTCCACCAATAATGGTTTACATGAGTGAATGGGCCGGTGCACAACCTGCTTATGCAGTTTTTCAACCTGGGCAGCTCATCGAAGTCGCAAAATCGAAGTTTCCGAAACTTATTTTTTTGATTTTGTGGCCACACAATATGACCATCCAAGGTATGTAAAGCATGTTTTAGGCCGTATTTATGTGTTTTTCACCTTATTTGGGTACTGGGTGCGGGGGGGGGGGGTCTCCCAAGGGATTGGTACACAACCTGCTTATGGAGTTTTTCACTCTGGGCAGCTCAAAAATCGAAGTTTTCGAAACTTATCTTTTTGATACCGGGATCACCTAAAATGACCATCCAAGATATGTGTAGCATGTTTTAGCCTG
>OZ038389.1:23834807-24285158 GCA_964036045.1 Eutreptiella sp. 'Long Island Sound 2002' | reverse complement strand
AGTCCGTCGGGTTGTTGCTCCTTTACGGGGCCCTGGACAGTCACCCGTTCTTCCCTTCGCATGTTGCGTCGGGGCGCTGCGTTCTGTCGGCCGCTGCGGCCGGTGCTGCCGCTGGTGTCGTTTCCGCGTTCGCGGAGCCCAGTCGTTGGTGTCCCGGGGCTGTGCTGGATGTGGCGGGATGTGCCGTTTGCGCGTCAGCGGCGCCCAATAGTTGGCGTATTGGGGGTTGTGCTGGTTGTTGTGGGGGTCGTTTGACTGTGTTTGCTGTCCACACGCCTCTGTCCACAGGCCGTCCGTAGCCTGCCTCGCTGTGTTTCCGTGTGCATGAGCCCCACGTGCCCTGTTCCTCCACGCGCTGTCCCGGCCGTCCACCATATGTCCCTTTCCCCCTCACGGCTGGTCTGCCCCCTGATGGGCTCCCGCTCCTGTTGCGCAAACAGCCCATCTGGGCTGCGGGAGACACCCCCCCACCTGATGCCGGTTGAGCATTGCCCTGAATCAGGGAAGCAGAGGTTTGGGGCGAGGCACACCGGACGGGCAACGGAATGGGCCCGTCTGCCACACTTTTGCGGCACCATTCAGACCCCCGGAGGCCGTGCAGCTCAAAGACACAAAAGGGGCACGGTACCATTCGGGCGGGGGCGGGGGGGGGGGGGGGGGCTGCACTGGATCACAGGCGAAGGGGTCAGGCATGCACATGCACTGCCCACAGCAAAGGGCAGATGGGGGAACACAAAGGGGGGGGGGGGCATCCTCAGCTCATCAGGAGCACTGGGGCACGTAGAGGCAACGGAGGGATGCCCCTGAGGGGGCCCATGGGGCAGGGGAGGGGGTGCTCAAAAAAGCGGATACAATGCCCCCCCCCCCCCGTTCCGTACCCACAACACACGCCCACACACACACGCGCGCACATGCGTGTCTGGGGGTTCTTAGGAGGCGGCAAGAGGCAGATCAGCAACAGACACCACGTGCTCAGGGCCACCTGCGACACTTGGGTTTACCGCATTGTCTCTCTCCATCAGCGAGCACCTTCGCTGTGACGTCTCCCCCTCCCCCCCCCACACACACCCGCACAAGTTGGGGACCGCGAGACAAGAACGGAGCAAAGAAAAGCGGCCGAAGCAAACTCCTCCAGAACTGCAGAGCAGTCCTGGACGTGTTTCGGTCTGGGAAGGAGGGCACAGCGCAAGTGTACTGATTCTTTTGGCCGTTGAAGTGCACGAGGCTGTCCCTTCCCTCGGACCTCAACGGCCACACCCACACACACATCGGGTGCACGGCCCCGTTCCGAAGGGGACCAGGGGCCACACACACACACACGGGCATGTGTGGCCCAATGCCGCGCGGCGACGGCATCCGTCCGGCGCCTGCCGCAAACAGAGGTCCTCACGGGCACCTCCGTGGCTCATCCCCCTCGAAAACCAGCTCACAAATGGCCCCCATACACGAATGGCAAAAGGGGGGTGGGGGTTCAGGGGGTTTGGCACAACACCGGCGCCAAACAGGCTCCATCGGTGCCCCTCCCCTTTTTGTGCAGATCCCCCTTTCTTCTCCAACCCACCCCCCCCCCCCCACTCATATCCAACCACCCCCCCATTCGAGACCCAGTCCCATTCTATCCCTGACCCTTCCTTCTACAACCCCCCCCTCACCCCCCCTCTTCTGCCATTATCTCCAGCCCCCCTGCCCATCGAGATCGGAACCCCCCATCCCCATATGGACGTGTTCAATGCCCAGGAATGACATAAATCGCAGCCATGGCCTACACGAGTTGGTCCAGACGGTCGACGGGGTTCCCTTCCATTCAGACACACATTTGCATGTGCATGGGGTGCGGCTGCCTATCCCCTCCTGCGAGGGGGGGGGGGGGGCTGTGGGTGGTCCGGCAATAAAAACGCAAATGTGGGTCAATGGGGGGTGTGCCATGGACACGTCTTGTGGCCTCCGGATTCTACAAACACACACATCTGCAGATTCGGTGCATTCTGAAGGACCAGGGCGGTCCTTAACGGGAAAAAAAAAGTGTTCCGGAACCAGTTTTTCCAAAAAAGCCCGCGGGCACTCCATGTGTTGGTGGCGGTTGGTGGCGGTTGGCGGTTGGTGGCGGTTGGCGGTTGGCAGTTGGCAACTGGCGGTTGGTGGCGGTGGTGGTGGTTGGCGGCGGTTGGTGATTGGTGGTTGGTGGCGGTTGGCAGTTGGCGGTTGGTCGCCGCTGGCGGTTGGCGGCGGTTGGTGGCTGGCGGTTGGTGGCGGTTGGTGGTTGGCGGTTGGCGGTTGGCGGCGGTTGGCGGTTGGTGGCGGTTGGCGGTTGGCAGTTGGCAACTGGCGGTTGGTGGCTGGCGGTTGGTGGCGGTTGGTGGTTGGCGGTTGATGGCGGTTGGCGGTTGGCGGTTGGTGGTCCCTTGGGGCGGTCCTTAAGGGGGATCCTGAGCAAAAAAAAAAATCTGGTCCCTTAAGGACCGCCCTGTGAAGGACCAAAGCGTTTGACGGCGTCGCAAACGACGCCGTCCTGCCCCCTGCGCCCCCCCCAAAAGAGGGAGGGCCCCACTGCACAGAGCCGCGGAGGGGGACCTGTTCATTGCGGATATTGGTCTGATGCAGCTCCTCCCCGTGCCTCAGGGGGTCCAGCAGGGCCATGAGGGGGGGCAGGTGGACCAGGGCCCCGATGATGAACACGTTCTTGACCAGCGTAAAGAAGAGGGCCAACACATCCAATTCCTCGTCCGTGAACTTGCCGGCCTGCGCACCGAACGGGGCAGATGGGGGGGGGGGGGGGAGGGCAACGGAAGGTGGCGAGCCACACGCACCCCCCCTCCCCCCCTCAGTGCATTGGGCAGCACAGAGATCTCCTTCCGGGAGAGGGGGGCTAGAGCCCCAAAGTCCAAAAATTTGTGTACCCAAAACAGCCAAATCAACATCTCCTTTTGCAAAATTGAATTATTTCCCACGATGAAATCAGTTCAGTTTTCTGACTTTCATAGTTCCACTGCATCCGTGTGCCTTGTTACCAGAGGCACAGGGGTGGGGGTGGGGGTGAGGGGCACCGGGCGGATGGGGTTGAGGGGGTATTCCCAGTAGTATGGCCGTACGCATCAGCCATGGGCGGACATCCGGTCTGCGGGCGGGGGGTGGACCACGTCCAAACGGGCCACCAGGGAAAAAATTCAGTCGAAAAGCGACCCACATGGGGCACAATCACACAAAAACGGGGAAGAAGGGTTCAAATTATGAAGAGGCACCCACAAATGGGCCGATAAAATGTGAACAAGGCCCACGCCCCCCTCCGTACCCTAAGCTGGAGGGACACGAACAAACCCTACCCCAAGGGAGGGGGGGGGGTACAGAATGGGAGGGGCACGAGCAAACCCTACCCATAGGGAAGGGTGCGGTGGGGTGGGGGGTTACGCAATGGGAGGGACATCCACGAACCCTAACCGTGGTGATGAGGTGCAGAGGAAGGAGTAGGCAATGGGGTTTGAAAGGGGGAAGGTATGCAAGTGTACAGGTGGATTTGAAAGGAGATGGCCCATTGGCCTCCACAAAGTGGTGCTCACGCACCGTTGCTTCCATGGTAAGGAGCAAGTATATACTGAAAAAAAAATAGACACTCAGAAAGTGTGCCCCACGGCGGCGTGTGTGTGTCATAGCGCAGCGTTTTGGCAAGGGCGTGCACGCCAATGTTGGTCAAACACCATCCATCCCGGGGGACCGCTTGTGTGTGATCTTGAGCCGTCTCGCCTGTTTTGTGGGCAAATTTGTGCACAAAGGTGCCCTTGCGCAGCCCGTTTCCCGGGCATTCCAGGGCATTCGTCTACAAATGCTGGGGCGCATCAACGGTATGGCAAGCAAGCGTCTCCAGTGTCTGCTATACCCCGTCCCCCCCCCACAGCCCGGGTTGTCAAACGTAGGCCCGGTGGCCTCTCGCCACTTGTTCCCCCTTCGCGGGCGGTGGTACCCCCTGGCCTTTGCCCACCTGATGCCCCCACCCAATGCCTCCCCTCGTCTCAGCACCTCGCGGGGGGGGGGGGGGGGCGACCCCTTGGTTTTGGACGCCAACTACCCCCGCAACTGTTGGCCGAAGGTGGAAGCTGGGACGGGTGTTGGCGGGGCCGCCGGGGAGGGCGGTTCCCTGGTGGGGGGGGGGGGGGTCGGGCACCTCCAAACAGTTGCAGTTGCTTGGTCAGACCAGACCGCTAAATCTCCTCCCAAGTCACGTGCTCAGGGTAGTGATTCTGGTGCTTGTGTACAATTGGGCGCCTATCGGCTCCTTGGGCTGGTACCTTTGAACTAACTGTTGGCCGGAGGCCCCTTGGGGGGGGGTGTGGGGGTAGTTGGCGTCCTCGGACCCGCGGAGTCCCCCCCCCCCCTTTGCAGCACCCCCTTCCATACCTCCGCCGGTGGTGCCAACAGTGCCCCCGCACTGCCCCTGTCCCACTGCCCCTGTGTCGGGTCCACGCCGTTGGTGGGGTGCGTCCAGGCGGTCATCCCATGCCTAACCCTCTCCAATGCGGCTCCTGGGCCCTGGGCTGTCCACCTCCAGAGTCACTGCCCCCCGCCCTTCCCATGGGGCCCAACCCCCGTGGGCTGTGCCCCATCGGGCCATCCCCTCGTGCGCTGGTCGTGGGGTGTGTGTGTGGGGGGGGGGGGGGCTGTTGCGTGCGGTGGCAGAGGGTGGTGGCCACGTGGTGCTGCTGGCCCACATACCCCACAGCCGTGCGCCTGAAGAAATGTCAGGATCACAGCGGCAGCGTGATCGCAGTGGGAGTGGCACAGGGGGCGGGCGAGAACCAAAATACCGCCCTCCGAAAACGGGCGAACATACAAAAGATACCACACGTGCCTCGGGTACCTTCGTGGCTCGCCTGAGGAAGCACGCGATTCCAGTGGAACATGTGCTTCTTTGGCGGGCAGAACACTGCGAAGGGGAGATGTGGTGTGGTGCACCCTGCGAGACTGAGGGGGCGAGGCACAAAGGCAAATTCCGAGGGTGTATGGGACCGTACCTTTGATTTGGATGGGAATGAGGGCGGAGGGTCCGAGGCGCCATCAGCCGCCACCAGCTGCAGCTGCTTGTCGCACAGTTTGATGTCGTAGTACCTCCCGCTCCACGCGGAGAGCATGTCCGCGTGCCCAACCCACACCACCTCCCCGTGCAACGCCGTCGAGTCCCCGATGCAGTTCACGACGTCCCCGCAGGACACGTTGGAGATCCGGATGTCGGGATTGCGCTACGAACGGGGCGTGGGCAGTGAGGCTCGGTTGCGAGGGTGGGACACGCCGGAGGTCTGTGCTTTGCTCATTGGATTGGGGGGATGATGCGTGTTGGGACTGCATCGCAGCGCTGCCTGGCACGTGCCGTGGCCCGCAAGGGACGTGCCCAAACCCAACCCAACCCTCGTTTACTTCGTCGGGCTGGGGCCCACAACGTCAAAGGCCATGGGCAGTGCCATCCGATATGACTGAGTGTACGATGCAGTGCAGCGGTGACTCAAGGAGATGACAGCCCGGCGGACGCAAACCAGCCCCTGTCGGGTGCTCTGCCTGCAGCCCTGATGCTGTCTCAATACCTCTGCCCCAGGGATGTGTTGGAAGTGGGAGGGGGGGATAGGGGGGTTTGGCTGGGACCCCCCTCCTCCCAGGGTCCCCCTATGGTCCCCCGCCAAAGGCGGGCCAAACATTTTGAAGCCTAAATCCTCTTGGCACCGAAGGCGCCGAAGCAGAATTGGGGCTGTCAGCCTCAAACATTGGAAGGGGAGGAGGAGGGGGGGGGTACCCCCCCTCCTCCTACGGTGTATGGCCGGTCTAATACATCACCAGGGGCCTTCGGTTGTGATTGCAACCCCCACCCCCTCAGTGAAGCTGCAGCCACTCTGCCCAGCAATTGGGTGCGACTCCCCGCGGATGCCCAAGAGGTTGACCAGCCCACCAAGTGGTATCTCAGCCTGTGGGAACAGACCTGCCGACCGTGCCCTCGCACCTCATTGTGCACCGAGGGCAGAGCAACAAACGAAGCCTTGGTCCTCAACAAGGGCAGTGCTGGTGCTGTGGGTACAGTGTGGGGGCACTGGTACCATCGCCGAGCCCCGGCCTCTTGTCACCCGCCCTAAGACATCGCTGACCCAGAGCGACCCAGAGTACTTTACAAAGACTCAACGGGTGCTACAGTCAGTCAGAGGACGTTACCGGGGGGGGGGGGGGGGATATGAATCTACAAATTCCGGCGAGACAAAATCTGTGCCATTTCTTAAAATGAGCGAACATATTATGTTTGGTTCCCAACAATTGCTCATGAGAAACAGTGGGCGCTTGCTTTTATTTCTGGGTGGACTGTGGTTCTCGATAATTGCTGTAATTCCTGGTGGACTCTGGATGGTGTCATGTCCTGTGTGGACAGCAAAAGGAGCATGCAGAAATTGATCTGTTCTTCAGCACTTCTGCAACTTCCATGGGAAAACTAATTGTCATGAACCAAGTCTTCGGGCATGGTCGTCAGGTCGCAGAGGCAATGCCTAACGTACAGCTACATAAATCCTTCAAAACACTGAACACATTGCGTATAAAAATTTCGTACAGAATTGGAATTGCAGAAATTCTAGCCTGTATAATTTCCCCCCCGCCGGTAGAAACGCTGAGGGGTGGGTTCGGCAGAAATGGATGCCCATCTGAGATTGGCCTACGGTTTGTGCAAACGAGACAACAACCGAGGAAAGCCAACAGAGGAACTTGGGTCCACACCCGCATGAAGTCAAGGATCACCTGCGCAGCCTTTTGATGTTGATTCATGACCTGCAAAACAGGCAGAGCAATGCTTAATTGGGGACGCCAGAGGCAGCTGAAGGAGGATGCGTGAATGGAGCCAAGTGGTCGGTGTGAGAAACAGCAGCAGGAACACAACACAGACCCCACAAGCGTCGCACTCCACTATCTCCCTATCCCTGTCCCTGTCCCTGTACCATGTCCGGGCTCGACGGCAGAGGAGATGGATACAGAAGGGGGAATACCACACACACACACACACACACACGCGCGCGCGCGCTAAACAAGAACAAAGCACAAGAAAAGCCGTTGGAGAAAACTCCTCCGGAGCTGCAGAGCAGCCCTAGACGCCTTTCCGTCTGCCAAGGAGTGCACAAAACATACCACCACCATACCAAACAGTCACGCACAATCTCGCAACACCAATCCCCTGCAGGCGTCAGGGCACTGACTCAAGAGAAAGAACAGCTCGTAATGCCACAACACCATACAAACACACATGCATTAAGCTGACATCCAAAGCAACAAAGCGGGGTGTGGCTGTGCTTTGCCTTGTCAGGACGCAAACAACAAAACAGTCGCGCGACCAGCCACACAGACACACACACACACACACACACACACACACACACACACACACACACACACACACACACACACACACACACACACACACACACACACACACACACACACACACACACACACACACACACACACACACACACACACACACACACACACACACACACACACACACACACACACACACACACACACACACACACACACACACACACACACACACACACACACACACACACACACATACACACACACATACACACACACACAAACACGAATGTTAACACCCCAGACTTACGAAGCACCGCGTGCGCACATGTTGAGAACAGCAACAACAAGAACAGAGCAAGAAACGCGGTTGAAGCAAGCTCCTCAGGAGCTGCAGGGCAGCCCTGGACGTCTTTCGCTCTGTCGAGCCGTTGAGATGGTATGCAGGACCCAAGGGGAAGGCAAGTTTGTCACTTTTGTGGTGCGGGAAATAGCAGCGCAAGACCTGGATTTCATGGGGATCTGTTCAGGAGTGAGATTGTTCTGTACGGAAGTGTTACACGTCGTATGCTTGCTGTAGCTGCAATCTACCAGACTGAAATATCTGTGGTATTTTGCCACATTGCATGGCTGTCCCAAGCATAAGTTTTCTGTTTACAGCTGTGCCTTATGAATACGGTTCGGACTGCCCGACGGGCCAACGTGGAGGCGGAAGCATCAGGGGCCTGCGCAGCATGTGGGCTTAGGTTGCATGGAGCGGGGATGAGGGCAGCGTTGTGCAGTCTGTGTCTATAAGACGTCTCGGTTTCAGATTGCAGCTGGAATCTCAGGGCACACGCGGGTACCATGGGGTGACCATGTAGCCTCATGGACGGCATTGTCTGGCTTTGGGCGGTGTCGGATTCCCGCCCCCTTCCCCCGCTGCTCGTCGATGGCCCTTCACACCGGGAAGAATGCACCACACTTCTTCCTCAGCGTCAGTGAACACGTGTTTCTCAGACGCCTGCAGACAACCTCCACCGGGGCACCAACCCCCCATCCGCCCAGACAGCCACCCACGTCGAGCACAGCACATGGGGCCATACCTCAAGGGTATGGGCGTAGTTGAGGGTATAAGATGCATTTGTTGGCGCCAATTCACATGATCGCCTGAACAAACAGGACAATTGTTTGTGATGGGCCCGGGCACATGCAACACGTGTTGATGAAGGAACACAGAAGACACCACGGCAGCGGTGGCCCATCCGCAAACCCGGATGCGGATGAGCGCCTCTGTTCCAAAATGGTGTTGTATATTGAAGAGGGGGTGGAACTGCGGCAGCGGTCCCCATCGCTGTTCGTCATGACCGGTCAGCGTGTCCATCGCCGCTGCAAGTTGAAGGTTTGTGGGTGGACCGCAGCACTTTGCAGACAGTCTCCGAGGAGGCAACCGGACTGCACTCCCTCAAAAGAGGAGGCACCGGCCGTGTTGCGCTGACAGGCCCAGGCCTTTTGAGAGGGACGTGTATTGGGCAAGCGGAGGTGTGCCAACATGCCCAAAGAAGAACGGGGACGCCCCCCCCATGCCCTGCCCTTCGGGGGGGGAGGGGGGGTGCTACCCTCATGTTGAGTGCTGTGCAGGCGTTGGGACGGGGCACGTACCCCTCACTTTGGGGGGGCACCGGCCTTGGACAGGCTTGGACTGCGGGCTTTGCGCCGTTTCTGGGGTTTGGTGCTCGGGATTTCGGTTCTCTGGTCCTGAATTGGTGCTCAAGGCAGCCGACGTGTACACGGCAGCGGCGATTACCACCGGAGCAGCGTCACTACGCCTCAGTGATACCCCCCCAAACAAAAAAGACTCGGAAAAGATGGGGAAAACATACCACAAACCCGGTCCATCACGCCAAATGTTCGTGTGCCGTGATGTCTGATGGGCCCACATGGTGCGTCCCGGGCCCTGATCAGGAGCCCCCCCGGACACGAGGCCCCGGCGGCCCCCACACATGCCCCGTGGGCACGGCGCGCCCGGTCCCACGCCTCTACAAACCCCCGGAAAAACGAGGGAAGGCGTGGGACGGCCCGCGTCGGTCGGGGACGTGATGGCGATGCCGTGAGACGCCCAGGGCCTCGGGTGTGGGCGGACTGCGATGAACCGATGGACCATTTGCACTTTGGAAAGCGCTTCGCCTTCGTCGCCCTCCGGGAGTGCCCCCGCCAGCCCTCCGCATGTGAGGGGGCCTGCGACGAGGGCCCCCGCGTGCGGGAGGGGAGGGGCGGCCGAGGGGGGGGGGGGGGGCTCTGGGGCATGCGGGGCCCGGGCAGAGGCCATGGGGGGTCCCTCTCCGGGAGTACCCCCGCCTGCGACGGGGGGCAGAGAGGGGCCTCTCAGGCATCCCTCGGTCGGGCCGGTGCATCATGGGGCACTGGGGGAGGGGGGGGGGGTGTTCCTTTACTCCGCCCGTGGCCTTCTCCTTTTGTGGGGGCGCCATAGCCCATGTCAAACACCGCCTCGTCTGAGGGAGACGGACCAGATCCCTCAGGCCCCTTTTGGAAGGCCTCGGGGAATGGGCGTGGCCTTTATGAGTGTGTCTGTGGCATGGGCCAGGGCCTCATGATGGTCCACACGTTGGTCCCAAGGCTCCGGCCCGAGGGAAGAGGGGGAGGGGGGGGGGGGGGGGGGCTGTTGGCTGGGACCCCCCCCCCCTCCTCCCAGGGTCCCCCTATGGCCCCCGAAAATCTTGAAGCGTAAATCCTCTTGGCACCGAAGGCGCTGAAGCAAAATTTTGGCTGTCAGCCCCAAACATTGGGAGGGGAGGAGGAGGAGGGGGGGGAGGGCTACCCCCCCCCTCCTCCTGCGGTGTACGGCCCTTCTAAAACATCACTGGCTGCGGCCGCCATCGCGCCAAAGCGATGGTTCGGGGTCCCCAGGCCTCGCGGGTGTGCCACTGCCGTGCGCCGAGGGGCCCGGCGGCGGCGCACGAGGGGCACACGGCACCGGGCGGACCTGTACAACTCAATGGACTCCTCCATGACACCGTAGTCCTTGATGACCACCGCCAGGAAGGCCAGGGCCGGGGCGGCCCCGGCGGCCCCGCTCAACTCCTGATCCAGCACCTCCAGAGCGTTGGGGATCCGGCCCAAGATGTCCGCCAGATGCGCCCGCACTTCTGCAGCGGAGGACGGGCGCGGCGGCGCGGGGGGCGGGGGGCGGGGGGCGGCGGGTTTTGGAAGAGGGGGCGGCCCCAAAGGCACGGCCTCCGACGAGACAGCGCCGGCCCCGTCCCCCGGGGGGAACAGAGCAGTGCGCCCCGGCCCCTGAGGGGCCCCGGGGCGTGCGGAGGGGGTGGGGGGGGGGGTGGGCCAGAGGGCGGAGGGCGGCGTCTGCGCTGAGACCCACGGGGCCCCCCTGAATACCCCCCCCAAAAAGGGACCATTTGAGGCGTGGGCCGCCTGCATGACCCCCTGAGGCCCCGCATGACGGCCGGGCCCTGGGCTCAGTCTTTAAGTCGCCTGCGGTAATCCCCGTCTCACATGAGGACTGGGGTCTTCCGCTCGGGTACAGCAACGCACGCGGCGGTGACAGCGCCGGACCGGGCCTTCGCTTCAGCAGCGGCTCCAGCTCTGCACAGGGGCGCATGCGGACCATAGCCCCCCCCCCCCCCCCCGAGGGATGTAGTAGAAGGGGAGGGGGGGTTGGCTGGGACACCCCCTTCTCTCAGGGTCTCCCAGGGTCCCCACCGAAGGCGGGGCTGAAAAATTTTGAAGCTTAAATCCGAAGGGGCTGAAGGAAAATTGTGGGTGTCAGCCTCAGACATTGCAAGGGGATCTGGGGGGGGATCTGGGGGGGGGGGGGGTAACCCCCCCCTCCACCTGCCTACGGCTGTTCCACTACATCACCCCCCCTCCCCCCGCACCCGGGGCTTGTAAGACCATCCGCAGCCCCCGTTGCGCGTCCGTGCCTCTTCAGACCGCCACCTGCAGCACAGCCCCCAATGCCCATCGCACACCCGGTGCACTGGGTACACCCCACGACCATCACCACCCGCACGATGATCGCCCCGCGCAGACCAAATACTACCCTAACCCCCCCCCCCCCTTGCGGTGGCTGAGAATTCTGTTTGGCGTTTGCCAAAACCGGACTTGGCAGTCATGTCCCACGGCAAACGGACCGTTCTCGCTACACCGGCAGACATTCTGCAGCGATTTTCGTGGGTTCGTGCTGGAGGACGACCAACCTCATTCATGATTTTTCGTGATTCTTCGTGATTTTTCGTAATTTTTTTCGTGATTTTGTTTTACCAAAACTTGGCATAGCGCAGCCTTTGGCACAAACCTGAGTGAGGGGAGGGTGCAAAACCCCTGGGAATCAGTGATGAGGGGTCAAATTTGCTCAGGTCCAGACCCCCAATTGTTTGGAACAGTCACAATTTTGCAAGCGTGTTCTTTGGCCTTTTGGTGCTTTGCACTCTTCAAATGACCTTTTACATCTGATGTTTCCTCCCACTTCACCACTGCCCAGCACCACTTGCAAAGCATGTCATTGCCGTGGGTAATCATGTCATCAGGAGACTGTGCGGCCCGTTTGGCAGCTGTCATGGTACCGCCACGTCGCCATGTTCTTTTTTGCACCGGTTCTTTCGGTGCGTCAACAACAATTGCATCAGTACCATCAGTTGCATCAGCTGCATCAGTAGCTGTGTGCTCAGGGCCATTTTATGTATCAGATTCAGAAGCAGACATTGTATGTCCTCAGAAAACCAGGAACCGGCAAAAATAGAGTCGTGATTATTCATGATTACCCAGCATCCCGACAAATGTCATTCGTGATTTTTTGTGATTTTTGTGATTATTCGTGATTTTGAAAATGGCCAATTTTTGTGGTGTTTCGTGATTTTTCGTGAATTTTCGTGCCACGAACCCACGAAAATCCCTTTATTCTGGTGGTCACGGTCAAGCAGTAGGCCAAGCGCTGGCCCACGCTGAGGAGGCGTTGTCGCACGGCGCCCATTATTCCGGGGTTCATCCTGGGAACACCCCTGCACACCAAACCCCTGCAGAGGCGTGCATGACCCAGTCAAAGCGGCATCGGGGGTGCAGAATGCAGGACCCTGGGACCCGTGGCTACCGGGGGTGGAAAGCAGCCGCCTTCTCGCACAGCGCGGGCACAGCGCGCGGTGCGCCCCCTGAGATACGCCTCCGCCGAGAAAGACTCACTTGGGGTCCGGTTAGGCATTGGCACATGCCTGTGCCCTGGCCGCATCACCGGGCGGGCGGAGGGTTGGGCGGTGACCAGGGGTGGGGGTGGGGGGGTTGAAAGGGTTGGGAAAACGACACGGGAAAGCGCATGAGACACCACACGGAATGCCCCTGTGCCACACGCCAGGCCTCAGGTCAGAGGGGACACCCTCATCCTCCGCGGGGGTCCTGGGGGCCCTCCAGTCGCTGTAGGGCCCCCGATGGGGGCAAGGCCCCCCGATCATGTCAAGGAAGGGGCAGGCCCAGAGCACACCCTTGCCATTCGGATCATTCACCAGCAAATTCAGGCCAATCTTGACGGCATCCGAATACTTGGCCCGGTCCAGCACCGCTTTGCTGTACTCCATCAGCGCTTGTCGGTGGGTGGGATTGCTTTCGATGACGTTGGCAAACAGGGCGATGGCCCCGTCCTGCGGACCGCCGCGCACAAAAGAGGGGGTGGCATGGGGACAAGGGCGCTAAGCGACGGAGGCACGGGCCGCTGTTGTGCTGGTGCAGGTGAGGGCCATGCTTGACCACTGCCCCAATGGGCCTCCGCTTCAACATGATCCATGGGACCCCCCGATGGGAGCATGGCGCTGGTTGTGCCAGGAAAGCCCTTCTCGGTCCGAAGGACGTCCACAAAGGCCCCCTGTGCTCCCCCCCCCCCCCCGGTGCATGCCACGCCGTGTGTGTGCGGGACACAGGAATGCCATCCACCAACAGACATGGGGGCGCCAGGCAGACAAGTATTCGGAGAAGCGTGTCCTCCGCTGCCGGCCTGTCATGTCAGTGGCAGTTCATGTTGATATTCGTATGTGTGGATGTACACAGGCATAAGGGGGGGGGGGGGGGCAATTTTATAGAGGGAGACCCGCATGGGTCAGACGGCCCCCGCCGTCGCCTGCGGCGCCTTCAAAAAGCAGGTGGATGTAAACAAGCAGAAAAGCATGGCCCAAAAATTGATCCACAATGGGTCCTGTTCTTAAAATCCTGTTGGGATCATGGGGTTCCCCTCAGTGGCGCTTGATTCAGACCTCAGGCCTCCGTATTTGGATTTGGTTTGACAACATTTGAGTTGTGGCTGACCGGGACTTTACCGGGACGTTGCCGAAACGTTGTGCGCTCGTTGCTTCTGCTTGGGCATGTGCTGCGCCGCATCCCTCTGCCTGTGCCCCGCCCCGCCCGGCACTGCATCTGCACCGCCGGAGGGGTAGCACCGCTGCTGGCCCCACTCCGCCCCCCTCCATCCACCAGAGCAGTCCACTGAACCACCAAACAAAGGACCTACAACCGCATGCACGACCCCCTTGTCAACGCTGACAACAACAACTACAAGTCACCACCGCACCCCACTTCCTTGACAAAGGCAAAGCAGGGGTGCAACAAAGGGCACCATCGGCCGGAATAGGAAGTGCCACCACCGGCCCATTAAGAGACGGGTGCAACACCGCGAGGCCCAAAACACAAGCCCAGTCCTGCAGCGAAAGGTGCCTCTGGGGACTGTCCCGCAACCATCAGCCGCGCCCTTCAGAAAACAGCAATCAAGCAACTGCCTCCCTCTTTCAATGCTGGTGCCAGACCTACACCGCCTCGTTGCCTCGGGCTGAGGTCCCCTTCAGCCCCCCCCCCCCCCCCCCAATCCAGTTGGAAAGCAGCGCCCAAGGCGGGTCTGGCTGTATGTGGAAGCGAACTTACTTCAGACGCGCCGGGGGCATACCTGCTCTCCGTTGGCATACAGAGACCTCCCAATCAAGACCTTCATATCCTCCACCGTAGAATCCGGCACCTGCACATTGTCAGGCACACACGCTGCCACGTGCACGGGGCGTTCGGCAAAGGCACAAAAGGCAGACCGGATCGAAAGCGACGCCGGGGGGACACGGGCAAGACCCGGTACGCTGCCGTGCCGATGTTGTTGATGGCTGTGTTCAGGGACTCCACGGATTCCGCATATTGCCCGGCGAAGTACTGGGCGTTGCCCAGCTCCATGTAGCGGTCGACGCTGTCCGGCTCCAGCTCGCAGGCCTTCTTGAAGTAGTCCATGGCCATCTCCCACTTCTGAACAACACAAATGTTGGGGGACAGCGACCTACGCCGGGCCTCCCTCTTTGGCCCCTGCAGGTCCTCGTCTCCCTCCCCAAACCACCAGATTCAGAGGGAGAGGGACATCCAAAGGAGACCAGTGGAAGCAGTGGTGATCCGGACCATTTTGGGGGGCAGTGCCAGGGGCTCTCCGCTGCTTGGGAAGGTTCCGTCAGGTGCGTGAGCAATACCCCGTGCCCCGCCCAACCCCTGTCCTGTCCATCTCAGCCCCGGATACTCGCCGCTCACTGTTTTGTCACCACCGATGCCGATGAATCGGCCGAGTGGGAACCCAAAGTGCGTTGGCTGTGATGCCAATGGACTCGGTTGGTGCGGTGATTCCCTTAGCCCCCCCCCCCCCCTCTCCTCTTTGGGACCATAACGCACTCGTGAGAACAACAGCGAGGGTTCTTCCCACAATTTTTGGAAACCTGAGCCCTTGGTGCGGGTCCTTCTCTCGCGCCGTGTACACTAAGGGTGAGGCTTGGGGGGCGGCACGGTGGCTCTGCCACGTCCTGCTTCTGCGCTGACCCCTGTACGCACAGCGTGCAGGACCTTAATCGGCTACTTTGTTCCCACAATTTTTGGAGCCGTGGAATGTGGCGGTTCCGTGTTCGGGTTGGTCAAGAAGACCAAGTGTTTTCTGGTTCCTGCCCTGCCACTTGGTGACCCTTGCTTGCATTCATCATGCCCCAGTGTGGGCGTGCTTGCTTCACTGTCCCATGAACCGTGGTGGCTTAGACCGCCATTGCCCACTGGTCCCTTCGTGCTGTCAGAGGCTTTGTGGTCAAGCCGGGGATGAAATCTGAGGACATCTGGGCTCTGGGCTCTTGCTGTGTTTAGGGGCTTGGCCTGTGTCAGCCCAACCATGTCCTTTGGCAATTCCTGGCCTCCTTTTTGGATGAACCCACACGCAGACCCGCACTAAAGAGGCAGAGAAAAGGGGGAGGGGGGGGGGGGGGCGCCTCGCGTGTGTGTGCCAAATCCACCCAAATCCCCCAATCCCACCGGCAATGAGACTGCCATCAGCAAAGGCCTGGGCTGGAGGGAAGGAACCAAGTCCAAAGCGTGGGAAGGGATGCCTGCCCCCGTGCGCACAGTCACCCCCCACGAGGCCTTCTGGGTAGGGCGGGAGCAGCACAGGGCGGTCCTTAACGGAAAAAAAAAAGTGTTCCGGAACCAGTTTTCCCAAAAAGCCCGCGGGCACTCCATGTGCTCAACCATGGTTGGTGGCGGTTGGTGGCGGTTGGCGGTTGGTGGTGGTTGGCGGTTGGCAGTTGGCAATTGGCGGTTGGTGGCGGTTGGTGGTTGGTGATTGGGGGTTGGTGGCGGTTGGCGGTTGGCGGCGGTTGGCGGTTGGCAGTTGGCAACTGGCGGTTGGTGGTGGTTGGTGGTGGTTGGCGGCGCTTGGTGGTTGGTGATTGGTGGTTGGTGGCGGTTGGCAGTGGTTGGCAGTTGGCGGTTGGTTGCCGCTGGCGATTGGCGGCGGTTGGTGGCGGTTGGCGGTTGATGGGGGTTGGTGGTTGGCGGTTGATGGTCCCTTGGGGCGGTCCTTAAGGGCGGTCCTTGGCAAAAAAAAAAATCTGGTCCCTTAAGGACCGCCCTGGAGCAGCAGCCATATTGAAGGCATGCCATTGAGTCCACACACTGCCATTTGTGCGATGTACATTGGGGTTTATGGGGTAATCATCGGGAATCATTGATAGTCATTGGTATTCATGCGGCGTTATGTCATGTTACGTTAGGAGGAGGCGGCCTCACACCTTGATGGTGCAGTAAATGGTGCCCAGCAGCGTCAGGCTCTGCAGGTGATTCGGGTACACAGAGAGCAGGTGCTGCAGCAGCTTGATGGCCTGATGGGGCAAGACAGTGAAGGCGCGGAGAAGGATGCCACAGACATGTATCAGGCGATGGGCTGCGTCCCGTGCAGACGGACGCGTGGTGGTCAGGAGCGAAGTGGTTGTCGTATGTCAAGTCTATGAGACGGTGATTGGCCCCCGATTCAAGGGGTGAATCGTTGACGTAGATGGTGTACCACTGCCCATGGCCCGTGGCCCACGGCAACTCCGGGGGAGGGGGGCCCTCCCAGACCCCCCCCTCTAATGAGGCTCCCAGGGGCCAGGCCACCAGAAGCACCACCGGACGTCTGAAATCGCTGAAATGCGTGATTTTACACTTAAACTCAGCAAATCCGGTTCACCACCCGTTTTTTTTTTGGAAATGGGGACAAACAAGGCCCGGCCCCTCGCGCCTGTTTTCCAGACCCCCCCCTCCCCTAAGTCTTGAAGGCCCCCCCCTCCCCCGGAGTTGCAATGGACCACAGGCCCGTACAAGTGCAGGTCAGCGATGTCCCTGAAGAGCGTTCTGTTCTGACCGTTGCTCGCAGCCTGTGCCTTGCAGCGTAAAGGGTCAGCAACGTCTGCGTCCCTCAGCGCAGGGGGCGTGCCCCTCGGGGGGTGTGCGCCACGTGTACCGAGGCATGTGATTCCAGTGAAGTGTGTTGGGTCTCTGTACGCGGAGGTGGACACCCGGGCGCGTTTTGCGAGAAAACAAAAACACCCCGGGACCCCCCCTCCCCCCCGCCGCCGCCGTGTGTGCCTCCTGCATGCCCTCCCCCCCCCCCCCCCCCCGTGCGCCTCATGTGTGCTCCCCGTATGCGCCGCAGCCCCTTTGGCTGTCCCAAAACCCCCCGTCATGATCCAGCACGGCGCCATGGCCAGGGACCAGCATGGCATTGTGGGACCTTCCGGGAGGGGTGCCATGGAGACCTCCCACTTGGAGGCCCCACAGGCAGTGCCATGCTGGTGACTGGGTGATCAGCGATGACACTGCACTGATGGCAGGTGCACTGCACCCCCTTTATGGGGGGCCTTCATGATTGGGTGTGTGTGGGCGGCCGTTTGGCATTTTATGTTGGTTTTTTTGGGGGGGGGGGGGGGGGGGGGGCAACAGACCTTTGGAATGATGTGGTTATGAATAGAAGACATTCGGGGACCTCCGTGTGTACCTGTGCAGGCCACCAGACCATAGGGCACGCAGCATCATCCTCAACAGGTCATCAAAGCCCCGTTCCTGTTTCGGCTCTTCCTCAAATCTGGTCCAACTCCACGCGTATCTGTGCACTCGTGTGTCTCGCAGCAGAACAGCTGCTGACTTGGACGTGCAGTACACGCACGTCCCCACAGACCTGTGCATAAGAGCGCTTGCCCATAGCCTCTTCCGCCACTTTGAGGAACTCACTGATGACGTTGTTGTCTGCCTGGGGCGTGGGAGGGGCCCCGGTGCCCGCGCCGTTCATGGGGGGTGCCGCCGGGCTGGAGGATGCCGCATCCTCCGGGGCTACAGGGGGCGCCTTCGCGACGTCCTTCACGGCAGTCGTCGTGCAATCCACTGGACTGCTGCTGTCAAAGTGAGGGAGACTTGCAGATGGGTCCTCCGCCCCAGCGTGGCCTGCCCTCGATCCCCCAACCTCTGGCCCCATGTAAAACGGGTCTTTGGTTACATAGGGGGCGTTTTCGCACAGCGCGCACACAGCGCGGGCACAGCGCGCGCACAGTGCGCGCACAGCGCCAATTATTACGGTGATTATCCGGGTAACAGCCCCGAAAACCACCCACCTGCAGAATCATGCACAACCAATTCAAAACTCAAAAATTCAAACATCTGATGCTTGCCATGGGTCCCAGGGACCTGAATTCTGCCCCCTATAGCCCCGTCCACTGCAGCAGCCATTCAATGACATCCTTCCAATCTTCTGAACTTACCGAACTCCCGGTGGTGGAGAACGGCCAACTTTTCGCACAGCGCGCGCACAGCGCGTGCACAGCGCGCGCACAGCGCACGGTACGCCCCCATAAGGTAACCTGTTTTCCGGTATTGCGATTCCTGGTTGATGGTCTGTTCTTTCTTGCGCATGGCTCCACTCTCGCCAGACTCTCTTTGAGCCTGGCGCCAGGCCGAGGCAGCATAGCACACGCCGCCGTTGGGTGTTGGGGGTTGTGTGCCATGTTTAGCCTTTTGAGGCTTCTGGTTTGTGCCAAAGGACTGTCTGCCTGTGGCAGCGGGTCAGTCAGGGGGGTCGGCAGGGGCGAACCATTTGCAGAGCTCTTGTCACTGCCCATCGGGAAGTCCGTGGGACAACCGTATGCCTGACCCAAGGTCCTGAAGATGACGTGAATCTGCAATCCCCTTCCCCTGGGCTGGGCCCAATGAAGGTCCTGTGTTGCATTGATGATAGTGTTGTGTGCCGTGCCGTTGGATGGATGTGCGGCAATTCCCCATTCGCGTGGCGAGAGGAATGAAGGTGCGTCAGCAAACGTGCCTGGCGGCAGATTCGGTGCTGGAATGGCCATCATTGTTGGGCTCTGACGTTGGACAGGGGTCGTCACAGTATGGAGTGGAATTTCTATGCAGAACTGTATCACGCCGGTACAGGTAGTCCTGAAGGGCTGACGTTGGGGGACACCGTTTCAGCCGCCTCACAACCACCGACCGACCAGGGCATCATCCATGCAGCTGTCAACCACCATGTGCGTGGAAATACGGTGTATCTGAGGCGGGTTGGGTTCATGCCATCAGCACCCTCCAAAGTTCATGGTCTGAGAATGGCAGCGTGTAAGGCCCGCCAGCTTGGGGGGTGCATGCCATGGGGGCAGTATGTTGTAGATGTGTGCCGTGGGCTGGGTTCCAGTCTGAGCCATAACACTGCATCCCCTCATCCCGCCGCCCCCCCCCCCCCCCGGCCCCCTGACCCTGCAGGGCGAGCTCATTCTGATGCTACTAACAACTGACCCTGGGACTGAAGAGCTTCTCGTATTTCAGATGTCGGCTCATGTGGCTCGCCAGGCGTGCCTACCAGTCCACAATTGGCGTGAATCATGAAGGGGGAGTAGGCTCGCTGGTACGTGCTTCCACTCCAATGCACTCGGATTTTGTGGAGGCACACGGCTGTCGGTAGGGCCCACAGTTGTGCCATGTCCAGCGTATCAGCAATGCCAAACACTTGAAGCGGGGGGGGGGGGGGCAAACAGCCCAGATGCTGTTTGCGCAACAGGAGCGGGAGCCCATCAGGGGCAGACCAGCCGTGAGGGGGAAAGGACATATGGTGGACGGCTGGGGCAGCGGAGGAACAGGGCACCTGGGCCTCACGCACACAGAAACACAGCGAGGCAGCATCTAGTGCCTCATGCCAGACATCCCCCTGACCTCTAGTAGCAGTCACCACCGGCTACCCATCAGATTCGAGTCATTGGGCCTTAGGATTGAACACTCCCAGTGGGGACTGGCTATACACACAATCATACAGCAAAGGGTGGCTGGGGGAGGGGCAAAAAAACTGTCAGGCACCGAACCGTGGGGCACCCGCGGTTGCTGTCCACCATCGCCATGGCCACTGCAGCCTAGCGTGGCACCCTGTCCCCCAGCCATGACAAATGGACTCACTGGGGGCAGGGGGGGGGGGTTCGTTGCCAGTAAAGCACCAAGTAAAAAACCAGCACATGGGGAAGGCTTGGCTTGCAACACACATGAAATGGAAAGAGAATGAACTGGCTACACAACCCCGGCTGTTTGACAGTCCCCAAAGTAGGGAAGAAGTAACGGTGGCTGCAAAGCCCCTACTGCCTTGGGGATCCCGGACGCGGGGCGGAATCAAAAGGGGCTACACAACCTCTGCTATCTTAATGGTCCCCGGAGCGGGAGGAATCAAGGTGGCTACATAACCCTTGCTGTCTCGGGGTGCCCAGAGCAGGAGGAATGAGAAGCGGCTAACTCACCCCTACCAGTGCAGAACGGGGATCAAAATTCTGTTCGGCACAAACATTATTTGGTAAAACGGTTGTGTGCGCATTAGCGGGTGGTGTATGTGGCGTGAGGCTGCACAGTGAAGGAAGGGGCCATGCACTGAGTGGCGGGATGTCAGCGGTCGCTATGAGGGGACACTCCGCCATTGCCACCACTTACCAGCGCGTCTCCCAAGTCCGCCGGTGTGCACACCACCGCCTGTAGTCCACCTCTCAGCGGTTGAGGCCCCTCTGTGCCCGGAAATGCACACCAAGGCTCACAGGGGATGGGTGAGTGCTGTGGCAGTATCCCAGCTCAATGCATCGGAACTGCTCAATGCAGTGAGGGCAACGCTTGCAGCACATACCCCTCCTGCACTTTGGCAAAAATGTCATCCCCATTGTGTATACTCATTTTGCATGCAGCACCCGGCTCCAGCTGCACGCCATCCTCCGTAGTGAATACCACGTTGCCGGGGATCAACGGGGCGTCGGGGTTGCTGTCGTTGAACAACTCCACGAATGCACTGATGACATCACTGACTGTCGGTCGGTTGTGTGCCTCCAACCACTCGAACTTTGTGGTGACTGCGCGTGAAGCATCCTCAAAATGGATGTAGAACTTCATTGTGGTGTGGGCCACATTGCACGGGGCGCACAAAGAGTTAAGCGCACAGGAAACTGACGAGGAAGACAACAGCCAACAAGACCATGCCGCCCTGTCCAATCGTTGCAGCGGTGAAAACCCGTCCATGGTCCACAGCTTGGCCAAGAACGGCATCCCCACGAACCCCCACGCCCCATATTTGACGAAAGCATGCTCTTGCTGCCACAGGCTTTGTGGGATCAGCCGGCATATCCACTAACCTCTGTACTGCACCGACCGACTGACTGTTGTGGAGGTTCATGTATATGATGGTCCTCCAGGGTTGTGCCCGTTTGGGGCATCTCCTAGCATTGAGGTCAGCACACAGGAAGGCATTGACACATGTGCAGGGACAAGGCTACATATCAATGAGCACCCTAAAGTCTTAGATGGCACAAATTGCAGCCCCTCCCCCACCCCCGATTTTGGATTGAAAAATGCAATTTTTTTTGGTTTAGACACCAGAGAGTTCGGCCCGTCACGTGTGGTAGGTAGCTTGGCCTAAAAAATATGTGCAGCATAGGCAGCCTAGCCATTGAGTGGATGCGGGTAAGGCATGTCTCCACTGACAGAGACACCAATGGGGACGCTGGCCCGTCATATATTGTCCAGCAGATGTAGGGGGTAGATGCCTGCCACGACCCTCAAAGAAGACACCACCAAAGGTACCTTAGTGTTGATGAACAAGGGAGATCCGACAGTGATGAAGAAAAAAATTGCACTGAGGACTGATTTGCCAGCATAGGGAATCGCAGGTGATTCACAAGTGGGGAACACAAGCTGACGTGCAGAATCGAAAAACTCGTACATGCGCCATGAGAGGGTGGGTGGCCCTAGAAACTGAGGTGTCACAAGTTGGAGATCTTGTGAGTTGGATGATGGGGCCCTTTGCCACCGGACAGTCAGGGGATCTAGGGATCTAGTAAGTTGGGCGGCATAGACATCCAGCGGAGCGGGCCGCAGCCAGTTGTGGTCTTTCCGCTCGGGGGGGGGGGGGGGTGACGACACTTGACTTGGAGGACATGCAAGTGTGCCACCTCTGCCGTAGATAGCGCTGCAGCGAGTGGGCGGTGACGGTCTCCCAATGTGCAAATTGGCGCATGAGGGGCTGTGTTGTGCACTGGGTCATTTAGAGGGTCCACAATCCCTTTTTCCGTACTAAAGCAGAGTCATACAGCTTGCGGGCACGGGTGCACACAGCTTTGCAAAAGGCATAGCGTGTGAATCGGGAGGCATGTGTCATAGAGTTGCCTAACTTCCAGCGTGGCCTTGGTAAGCCACTTTTTGTGTGCCCGCGTGTAGTTTGTGACCATTGCCGCCCATGCCAAATAATTCTAGTTGCTCAACGATCCATGCTGTATCTTGGCGCCTCCGATGGTGCTAACTTGGCGCGGATACACACCAAGGAGTGTGGCGATTGGCGACTCTGTGTCACTCCTCACAACCCCCCAAGTTTTGCTCATAGCCAATCATTCCATGTGTTCATAGGGGGATTACAGTGGTTTTATCAAAGTCGCTCTGCACTCACCAATGCAGGCCAAATCTATGAGTTCAACCCTCACACTACCTGTAATTTGGGCTGACGGGCCACACCTCCTCATCACTGTTGGTTCTCTGTAGTACATTTTCATGCAATTCCTTGCCTCTCTTGCTGGGCCGTCCCTCCTCATGTGTTAAGTACCATTTTCATGTTCCCCCTTCCTACCCATTGTGCCTTTGGTGACCCTTCGAGCAAGTGTCGTTTTCCCGGACAAAGGAGCAATTGCTAATGTGAAGTTAATGTACGGTATGGCATTGGGCCTGACACATTTGGGCAATGGCGCTGTCATCATATCGCAGCCACGACAAGCAAGTGGATACAATCCGCTTCCAACCAAAAAAAATTTGCTGTGGCACCCTGCAACAGCCCTTGTCAATTTCATTTTTGATCCTATGTTAGTTTCAGTGCTTGTCCGTTTCTCTTTTCAACATTGGGTAGAGGAACACGGTGTGCCCCTAGACACAGAACATCTCCCCACCGTGCAACTTGGCCGAATCCTGTTTAAAGCCATCCCCATATTGGCTTTGTCTTTAAAGTCATTCTCTGTTTTGATGCAACACAATACCGCCACACCATCCCAAAGATTGTTGGCTTTGGCACAGCAGGCGCTTTGTGGACACGAAATTGTACTGCCCCAAGCTCATTAGGCCAGGTATTAACACAATGACACATCTGAGCTCCAAACACATACTCCAACTCCCACACAGGTACAAATCCATATATCGCAAGGCGGGCAAACACTTACGAACACAATGCAATATGCAACCTCAGCCGCCTTTCTTTTGGAAAAGCTGGCACACACAACATGTAGCCAATGTGTTGTCTCCTGACACACGGGTGCCCACGCGCCACACACAGGAGTTGTGGAAAGCATTCCACATGCTACCACCGCCTCCTTACCACACATGGTTCCTTTATTCTGCAATATGGGAAAGATTGCCGATTGGCCACCAGTTGCGCCATTGGAAACCGGTATGCCAAGCGGATCATCAGGCAAATACACAACAACATGTCCTCACCGACTGCAAGCATCTCACACCCATGGTTCGCCTCGCCTCGTTGACAAATTGTTTCCCCCACTTTGCATTCATGGTGTCTAGCATACGTCCATCACACACAAATATTTCACTTGGCCATGTGGAATGTATATTCTGCCACCACATGGCCACCACACTATCGCACACACACATGGTGAACGCATGGTAGGCCAACAAGATATTGGCCATGGCCTATTTGGCATGTATCGCTGTCTGAATACAGGAACTGTGGATCAGTAGCGCACTGAAAGCATGGCTTACATCTACACCGAAACCATCGCGCGCAGCCACTGTGCATGGGCTCTAAAGTGCGTTTGCAGCAAGCGCCCAAGCCCCAACAAAAGGTTATTTAACCAAGACACGTGAACATGAGAAAAATTTCCTGTTGGTCCCGTGGATAGATTGTGGTTGGGGTTCTATTGGCGCCCTCATACAAATTGTTGGATTTGGCACTAAAGTTGTGCACTGAGGGCCGGGAGGAAGCGGAGTAAAATGCACGCTGTGGTACTTTTGCAGGGTCATTGCTACCTCGAGAGACACCCTTTTGGCGCTCAGGCCCCCTTTTCGTTTGGCAGTCAGTCTTGGCTTGTGATTGACTTGTGCTTGTAGCATGTCATCCGTGAGGTTGGCTTGGATGACTTGGAGGTGGAGGAAGCTATACCAAACAAGTGTACTCCGTCCCTCCACTTGTTCCCTTCAACGGCACACATCATATGGTCCTAGTGGCACACTTTGCAGTACCGCAAGTTCCGCACGCGCTCTTGTGGCACGAGGTTCATGAGGGTATGTGGAATGCGGAGTTTGGAAATGGTCCATGGGGGTGGCCTGACGCAGCCATTGTTGGGCCACATCAGCCCATGGATGGACCAACTTCCGGAAAAAGGTTGGGGCACCACACCCTTCAAGGCAATGGATGAGGAGCACCTGAGGCATCCCACGGTGCCAATTGGAGCACAAAGGGCACGACACCTTGGTTTGTTCCCGGGGGAGAGAGCAGCATTGGATCCACGCATGCCTACAGAATGCATTGAGGGGGAACCAGGTGGTCCAATGCAACCCCCAGTGTGTCTGGTAGGGCCACCTCGCGGCGATCCTTGTTTGGCAATTTTGGGGGGCCCTATCCCCCGTACCGAAATGCTCTCCGGTCCCAACGAGTAATGGATGGGGAGCGGGAGGGACGTGGCCCAATTGGCAAGTCGGTGCACTTCATTGTTGCGCCGGATATTAGCTAACACATGTGCGTCACGGGCAGTTGACGCCTTCCTGTGCCCCAATGGATCCGAATATTCTTTGATTAAATGATGGAAGCCCTTGGATTGAAAAATGCAATGGCACCCCCTGAAATGTAAGGTGTTTGGAACGTGGCCCAGAAACCCCTGTTTGAACTATCTTCAAAATTCACTTCTGTCGCTTTCATGCAAAGAGGCTTTTTGTCTCAGGGCAGGCCAAATATAGAAAAAATAGTTCAATTTGCGGTCTTCGTACCTGAAAGTGAAACATGGGGAAGCATAGTACACACGACAAGGGACAAAACACTGCGAATATTCACCACACCACAAGATGTATTCAAGAATTGGTCCGCTCCATAGGAATTTCATATTTTCTCAAGAAACAGACACAACTCAGAAGAACCATGCACGGGCACACTAAGACAAACCCTGTTGCTGACAATTGTTAGTGCACTCTACATGGTTGCCGCGACATCCTGAAACTGTTGAGCATTTTCAACTTCCATTGCGAATACGTACCCTTCTGCAAACACTTTCAACATCTTACAAATCTTTCAGATTTTGTATAACACAAAAAAGCATTACTGCTCTCCATCAATTGGGGGAAACAAATACGGAGTATTGGTGGTACGCCAAAAAACCGGTTCTCAGTGATTCTCTTGCCCACACAACAATACAGCTCAATTGCCACATCCCCCCAAGACTCAAAATGACCAGGTGGATTTTCAATTTGGTGTGCAACTGCATTTCAAACGTGCGTTCGCACAACGTTTGAGCAGCCTCTTGACCCACCGGAACGGAAACATCAAAACTTGCCGGATGGGCAACAACTGTTGCCAGTTTTCTGACCTCAGTTCGGATGCAACATCACAAGAACATCAGCACCAGCTTCGTCTCATCCCAAAAGGACGCATTAGGACAGAGACATGAGGCCAAACAGTTTCAAGGCGGTTGCACGGCAGCTCACCAAACCACATGGGGGGCACGGCAGTCCATGTGCACACGCTGCACGAGCCCAGTGCTTTGCGGACGAGCCTCTCAGCCCCGAAAGGGAGGATGGCTGGGGTCTGGGGTCATGAACGAAGCAACGGGTACCAGTGCAGGACCCTTGTGCTCACTGCCCCTGCGGCAAGCCACACACGGAAGAGAAGTGGAAGGAGAAAAGTGATGGAGTGCTGGGCACGGCCGGAGTGTCGTCACTTTAGTCACTTTAGTCACTGCCCCACCGAAACGGCGATCACGCCCCCCTTCAATGACCACATCCAGGGCCAAATGGTGATGGAAGGCTGCTGCACCACTGCAATGCACTCCATTTGGAGAGTAATGATGCACTACGCAGCCGTGGGCGCACGGTGGAATATTTTGCTACAGTGCCCGCAAGGCTACCCATGGAAAGCAAAGCGGGGGTGTACGGCAGCTGCACACAGGACTCCTCGCTTGGGTGGCTTGCATCCCCAAGACGGCAGGTGGGCGGCCGCGCCCATGCGCCGCCGGACTGCCATACCATCCGGACGGGGAGGGAGGGATGCAGTGACCTAGGGTTTATCAAACAGAACCAGCCGGCAAACCGGGCCGTCCGCTGCCGTGCAGCGGAGGGACTCCCACACCTCCGGCGGGTTCGACCGCGCCGCCACAACCGACGTCGGCACCACCGCCGCCGTCACCAGCGTCGTTGCCACCACCGCCACTGCCACCGCGGTGGCTGTCTTGGCGGTGACCCCGGCCACGGCCCCCCCCAGCCCCACGGACGACAGGAGATCTGCGGCGGTGGACCCAACGAGCCCAAGATCCCACACGCTGCCGGTGAAAGGGACGGCAAGGGCCGTCTGGTGGGCGGCAGGGAAGGACTGGAGGCCGGGGGCGACGTCCTGGAACTCCAGGTAGTCGGGGCACCGGGGCCGCCTGAGGGACCCCAGTTTGGCCGCGTCCTCCTCCGTGTACAACCGCAGCCTCGGCCCGAACATCCCGGCGTTGGTGCCTCCGAACCCGGGCCCCGGGCCTGCGCCGGGGGTGTACATCGCGAGCCCCGGAGGCGCGGCCACGGGGGAATTCACGCCGGGGTCGTGCAGTAGGAGGGCGGACGGCCCGGGGGAGGGCGAGGCGGAGTTGAGGGGGTGGGGCAGGGGCTGGAGGGTTGGCATCGGCAGCGCTGGGCTGCCGAGGGGGGGGGCGCACGCGGCGGGGCTCTGCGTCAAGGGGCCCGCGACACTCGCTGGCCAGTGCAGCCGCGGGAGATTGGGGTCGTCCGGTGCGTAAACGGGGGGCAGATATGGGGACGGGGCAGCGTCGCGGAGGTGTACAGAGGGGGCGGCAGGCCACAGCCGCTCCGCGTGGCCAAGGCCCTGCTCCACTGGTCCTGCGGGGAGGTCCGGGGACGGCGCAAGGCTGGGGAGCCCCCCAGGGAAGGCCCCCCAGGCCTGCCACTGCAGCGCCGGGTCCACGGGCCATCCCACCGGCGAATGGGCAGGGGGCGCAGGCCCGGCCCCGGGCGTGTAGGCGTGGGCCCCTGGGCCCGGGCGCTCCGCGTGGCCATTGGTCTTGCACTGGGCGAGGTACGCCTGCTCTAGGGCGTGGACGTGCTGCAGCAGTATGTTGGCGTACGGCAGAAAGCAGTCCCGGAGCAACGGGGCATTGCGGGCCGTGTCCCAGGGGTAATAGATAGAGAATTCGTACGTGTGCTTGCCCTGGACGTCCCCCAGTGCCCCGGGCACCGCGCGGTGCTTGAATTGGATCTGGGGCACGAGGAGGACGTTGCTGGGGTACAGGACCTCCGATTCGCCGGGGTACTGCGACGCCCACTCGACGTCGGCGCCGGTCGTGAGGAACGCGACCTCGTCGGAGAAGTCATTGCCGGTCTGGACCACAAATATCACTGGCCCACCGAAATCCGAGCCCGTTGCAGTCTTGGGGTCCGACGTCGTACTGAAGAACGCCGGATCGCTCAGCACAATATCGTCGCGGGCAATGCCCTTGTAAGTTCTGTACTTGGCCCTCCACCGGGGGTGCATCTTCTTCCGCATGCCTCGGTACAAAGTGCAGGGGCGGGTGCTCAGCGCCAGCTTCCCGATGGCGCTGTCGATGGCGAACTGCGTCGCCGGAAAGCGGCCGCTGTTGCAGCGCAGGCTCTTGTTCAGGGGCTCGTAGCCAGGGCCCGTGTAAAGGCGTATGCCGGCCACTTCGGCCTCATTCAGAGAGGCTCGAACAGCCTTTTCGTGGCGGACAAAATCCGCCAACAACTTGCCCTCGTTCCCCTTGTCCCGGACGGAGTAGCCGCCTTTGTGGTCCGGGTACCGACGTCCAGCCTCGTCCACCGGGCAGGGGCTCATGATGTATCGCCAGTGGACATGCAAATTGGCCAAGCTGGACCATTCCATCTCCATGCGACGCAGGAGCCAATCGCTACTTGGCGGGTGGGTTTCCCCGGTCTGCTTCAGTAGTGAGCAAAAGTCATCCCGTTCGCATGACAATTTCATCCCAGCAAGCAACGAGGGGTATTCTAAGTAGTCTGGATCCCCTTTGCGCTTGCCCCCGGGTTGGTGCACCATCTCAGGGTCGTACAAGGATTGGAAGGATTGCCAACCACCATATGCAACCTTGCATTCATCGTTTTTATCAAGCAAATCCCACACAAAAGCCATCTCCGCATCAGACGCCAGTTCATAAAAGAACGCCTTGAACTCACATTCTCTGATATAGCCCTCCCGAGCCTGATCAATATCTTCATATGCAGCTTGCAAGACGACCCGGTAAAAGTGCGGGTTGATATTTGCTTCAAGATCAACCTTGGGTTTGCAGCTTTTTCTTCCGCCCTCGCCGAAGGCTTTAAAGATGCGAGGAGATGGGGTGAAGAACATGCTCCAGAAAGTCAAATAGACATTATGATGAACGCCGAAAAAAATAGACACTCAGAAAGTGAGTCCCGGGCAATGAAGACTTACCACGCATGGGGGCAATACAAAAAAACACAACCACAGCATCTTTTATTTATCAAAAAGGCCAGTTCTGAAAGTGCCAGGTGCCGCAAGGGCAAAGTTCAGCGAATAAGTACAGATTTTGGCAGTGCCAGGGTGAACATACGGGCTTCAGCTCTTGGCTGGGCCCAAAAACACAACCACAGCATGTCACAATGAGGGCTCCATTTTTTTTTGATCAAATGGGCCAACTGCGAATGTGCCAGGAGCTGCGTAGGCAGTGTTGATGCTCAGTACAGATGCTAAGTGCAGATTTCGGCAGAGCCAGGGTGTGCATACAGAATTTAGCTCTGGGCTGGTTCCCCATGGTTTCCCGTGGAAAAGGGTATGGTCATGTGAGTTAGATTTCCCACTCCGTCGGATCCCGGTGCGCCTTCTATCGTTTGGGGAGGGGCTGGACCTGCCACAAGGTGGGGTCCCAGCTCTGATTAGCCAAGGGCACTACGCAACAGCAACTAGTGTACCACAGGGAGTCGCATGCACGAGGCCACGGAATCATGGTTAGCAACATGGTTGACTTCCTATGGCTTGATGACACCAAAACACAGGAATGGGAGAAAGTACACCAAGAGTGGGCCAAGAAGCAAATCCCGTACATATACCTCTGCAAGGGAGGGGGCCTCAGCGAATTGGCACGCATGGCAAACACCATGGCACACATTATGCAAGGCCGGTACTGCATGTCACTTATCTGCATACATACTACGCCATCATAACCGGGCGCAAACATAAGACCGCCAGAACCATGATCACTGATATTGAAGTATATCGGCCTTGTCAGGCGGCGGCCCCTAGATTGGGACCAGCCAAAACATGTCAGTGACTAACCACAGCTAGGCCCCCCATGGAGGTGCCCAAAGGGCAAAAACTCATCATAGGAGCAAGATGGAGTTGGACAGCCCACCGGATGCAGTGTGGCTTTGCGGAGGACGTCCTCCTGCAAATGGGTGAAGGGGGGCGCAACTCTATGTTGTGGTCTGTCAACACTGTCTTTACTCTACAGCTGGTTGACACCACCACACGGTTGACGTCTTTGGCGCAGGTTCGCCACATGTATAGTTTGCTATACTGATGGACTCCAAACACCGTGTTTGATTGCAAAAAAAAGGGGGGCTAGACCTTGTCCCGGAGCGACCCACCCCGCAGATATCTGTTTTTTTGGGGGGTTTCAGGTGGCCATGGTAAGCTGGTGAAGCCCGCTCACCAAAAAGCACGCGAGAAAACTCTCAGAATCAAGGATCAAGAGTTGTGCCATGCTACGATTGGGCCATGAGGCAATGTGGTAGCGGACATTACACATGGCGAGGATAAGGCAATTCTAATCCTAGGAAATGCAATGGGAGCTGCCATGCACATAGGCATCCCAGTGTGCTACTAGAGCACAAAAAAGATTGACCATGTCTTGCGATGATCGCCACCCCGGGCATCACACCCTCAACAACTGCTGATCACTTCACTTTGTGAGCATTCATAAGACTACAAGTCTCTGTAAGTAAGGAACCAGTCTTCATCTGTTGGCCGTAGGCACCCCTCCTCTCCTAATGTCATATAATCAAAACAATGGAGGTGCAAAAACGCCCTCCACACAAAGAAAGACAAGGGCGTGGGCTGCGACAGACCCCCTAGCTATATGTCAAAAACTTGGGGGTCGGGTGGCGGCGGGTGTGGCAGCCTGAAGGCCCCAAACATCTCAAAAAAAGGGGGGGGGGGTTTCGCTTGGTCTGGAACACCTGTGTAGAGATACGGCCCATTGTTGTAGCAAACCACGGTATTTTCACTACCTACGTTGCTTGGAGAAGCGCTATACAATGGAACCCTGTTCTCCGGCATATCACCATCTTTTTGACCATGTTTCCGAAAATAGTTTTTTGATATTGTGTCCCAGATGTCTTTTGTTTCACTTGGGTACCCTTTGAAGTGCAAGCGGTTTTGTGGGTTGGGACATCCTCTTCCCTCTAAGGAGGCCACTGAATGGCAAAGAAAGCAATTGGAGAAGGCTCAGGGGTTCTAATGAAAAATGATGCCGAAGATCGTTAGTTCTATGGACACCCATGCTCTAATCCCCCCAGGCAGTTTCTTTGTTCAATGTTTCGGTTTGTGGATGGGTGTTGGTGTATGGTTATGGGTGTGCGCTGCCCCAAGACCTATTGGTGGGCTAGTCACCTTCTGACCTTAGCCCTTTGTCAATGGTTGCTTTGGACGGACACGAGGTTTACACTGCTCCCCACAGCCCCTCAAGCCGGGATCGGCGCCTCACTTGTGTTCATCGGTGCAAGAGTTCGTCAGCTGTGTACATACAGAGATGCATTCGCAGCCTTCTCCATCTGCACTGCGTGCTGTGTAACTCTTCCTAAACCTAATCCTCCTTCCCTAGGTAATCTGGGGACCTAAACGAACTGCAAAACGAAAGGGAGGCATGGGTGTGGTGGCCAAAGGTGGGGACTTGCCCCACCTTGCCTTGTCTGCGCTGGGCTCGTGCTCAGGCGTGCCGGTAAGATAACCTTACTCTTGGGCATCGCGCAGCTTGGTGCGCCCGTGGGTGGACCTGTTGCTGACATTTGTGCTGTAGTCCTCCCTGTCACTGAAAAGGACATGTTCAACCGGTTCCAGGGGTTCAGGGTCCAAGACAGACTGCAAGCGCAGGTAGAGGGGCTAGGAGGCCGGCGAAAGGGCTTCCTTGTCCGCCGACCGTTGATAGTCTTCTGTCATGGGCTCTAAGCCTAGTGCCTGCCACACTGCCCTAGGCAACGGCGTGGGTTGGGGTAACGGCGTGGGCTGGGGTAGTGGGGTGCCCGGTACAGCATAGAGTGTTGGGGGGATCAATGGTCGGTACTGATAGACTGAATGTCCCCGCCATAGACACTTTCAGCCATTAGTCCAGATGTTCACAATCGTAAAAGAACATTCAGCGTGTCCCTTTCTTGGTTGGGGTGCTCCACTATCTATGTACATCTCGTGTTGATATGTACAGTTATTGGTAATACTGGCGCTGAACAGTAGGCACTGCAAACCTGCAATCAATTGTGCTGGGTCAGTGGACCCTTCCATATAAGCGGCGCCCTAAGAAAACGGGCTGTATATGAACCATACGCTCCCAAGTCTCAGGTGCGAAGCATGGAGTGTTGGCAAGGACGGGGCTGGCGACACTGTTGCATCATGTGATGAGCTGTTTGGACTTTTTTGATCTGGGGTATTGAACAATGCCACTGCCATGGGGCAGTCTTCATCAATATCACAAACATATGGTCTATAATGTTTAGCTGGCGCCGGCGGGCTTGGTTTGCCCGGGGGGCCTGCTTTCTCCGGCAAGGGGTATAGCAGGAACGGGTGGGCTCGCCTCCCCTGTTCTGCAAGTGTATCCGCGCGTTCATTGCCTTGAATCCCCTGGTGGGAGGGGGACGAGGCCCATCGGATGGTTGCTTTGGGGACTAATGCCCTTTGGCCTTGATGTAGCCTTAGCACCAACTATGTGCTACTTAGATGGAAAATAGCACACAGACAATGGGTGCATTTTTGCGCCCCCTCCTTCATTTGTTATTTGCGTGTGTTGGGATTGTGCAGGACAAACAACCCAAGTTCCCATTAACAGGCTGAAAAGCATTGCCAACACCAAGGGGGAATCTTTGCACTGCGCGCGCACTGCACGCGCACTGCGCGCTACTTTTAGACTATGTTCCCCCCGAAGAGCCCCCAAGCACACCCCTTGGAAACGCCCTTAGAATTAGGTGACCCAAACTGACCCAGCTCAAGAAAGTTGCAAACTGGGGTACACAGTACCACTCTCGCTCCTTTAAGGGCGATCTTGGTCAACACCTTAGCAAGTTGGGAGAATGGGGGGTTAGGATAGCACAACCCCATCGATCTCCAGTAGAAGCAATAGGCGTTATTGAGGTATCGCAAACAGTAGAGCTGCATCATATGATGCTCCTTACTCGCGAACAACTCCACCTGAACTTCCTGCATTCTCGGGGGTCCCCAACAAAGGGGGACAAAATCAGAAGTCAAAATGTACGCTAGGGGTCACCATGATGCCCCTAGGGGCGGGCCCCTAGTATCTCAAAATATGGGTCTCTAGTACGGCCAGGCGCCCAAATAGTTGCACTGCGCGTGCACTGCGCTTAAGGCTCCCCCCAAAGGAGGACCCGCGCAGCCACATTTCACACTGCTTTCCCGACGAATAGTTTTGTTGACTGGATGATCATCGACGTGCAATACCCCGTGTCCAACCAATGCCGCATCCAGCGAACACTTCCGTTTGGCCCGTAATTTTTGGGACCTAGGGGGAATGTTTGCCCGGCGCGCTACTTTTAGACTATGTTCCCCCCGAAGAGCCCCCAAGCACACCCCTTGGAAACGCCCTTAGAATTAGGTGACCCAAACTGCCCCAGCTCAAGAAAATTGCAAACTGGGGTACACAGTACCACTCTCGCTCCTTTAAGGGCGGTCTTGGTCAACACCTTAGCAAGTTGGGAGAATGGGGGGTTAGGATAGCACAACCGCATTGATCTCCAGTAGAAGCGATAGGCGTCATTGAGGTATCGCGAACAGTAGAGCTGCATCATAACATTGGTCCCACAAGTGTGGGTGTCAATACATTGAGTACAATAGTGCTCCTTACACTCATCCCAAACTACAACGGTGGAGCGTTCTGGCAACACAACACACACACTTCTGCCTCATCCTGTGCCTCATCTTGCGTGCCACAACCGAGCAAACAGCTGCTCAATGCGTGCCCTATACCACCCGGGCACGTCATTGTAACATTGTTGGCGGGCTGTCAAAGTGCCATTCTTTCTTCCAATGAATGGCACAATGACATGAATCCGGCCCTTATAAGCACCATCATGGCCCCCAACTTTGAAATCAAAGAAATCACCTCGGGTACGAGAAGGTCCATACCCATCCCAAATCTGCTGATGTCCCGGGGGCCAAGGGGCAAATCCATATAATGTTGCCCAACATATCAACGGCAACAGTCCACCGGTAGGGCACGGGTCAAAAAAGATGCCCGGCGCGCGCCCGGCGCGCTAATGTTCCCCCCTAATTAATTGGGGCACAACACAAACGCCTAGATTTGCCTAACATTTAGTTTTATCGCCGTCTTTATTTTCTTTTGTCCAATTTTGTAGGATTCTGTGACGTATTGCTTGAATCGATATTATGGTTGTTTTCAATCACAGGGGGCACAAAGATTGGAAACGGTAGTGCAACAAATTGTATTGATGTTCTTTTTAGTATAGACCAAAAGCATGATGTCAGCATGAATGAGTGCATGTGACAACACTAGCTTTTGGCAACATCAATAAAGTGTAGCACTGCAAATTATGAATTGTGCAATGGGTCTTGTGAATTGCATTGGTTACTTTCACAACTGAGATGTATGTATGTCAATTCACATGTACTGCGGGGCTCAAAAGAAATTGGGAATCATGCAGAACGTATATAATTTTTCTGAAGATTAAATCAACGGTATCACATGTGTGGAAGATATGAAAAAAAAGCCGATAACGTTACCACCGGTCTACTCACAGGTGGGCGGGCTGGGCTTCCCCAGGACCTTGTTGGCTTTTGGGGCATTGTTCACGCGGGTTCTTCTCCATGGGGTTGGGGTTGACATGGCGAGCCTGCAGCTTCGAGAACCAAGGTGTTTCCTTTGCATCGCCCCCCTTGTCCAGCCCCCCCCCCCCCCCCACCCCAGCGGGGAACAGTGGGGAGCATCACTTGGCCCATGAACAATAAGAAATCAATAGGAAATCACAGGCACCGAAGGCGCTGAAGAAAAATCACCTCGAAGAGAGGTTGTTAGATCAAGCGCAGGCGCGGGCGTCGTATACCCCCCTTTTTTGGGGTCATTCGCGTAGCATACCCCAGGGCATGATATTGGATGTCCAACCCCTTGTAAAATCATTATTTTGCCCAATAAGACCATCCCCCAATGGATTTTTTTGATTCTGAGGCCTCTATCCCCTGAAACTGGATATCACTTTTTTGAGGGGGGGGGGGGGGTGGGGGAGGGTCAAAAGTTTTCGCTCAGAAGGCTCCAAGCAGTGGGGAAGCGGATGGCTATCACAAAACCGCCGGTCGAATGGTAACGCAGCCAACGCAAACTTTTCGGTCGGCGGTTCGAGCCCTGGTCGGCCGACTGTTGGCGGCGGCGGCGGCGGCGCCGTATTTGGCCAACCGGGGTTCGAACTGCCTAGCAAAAAGGCTGCAGTCAGCTGCACTACCATTCGGCCACTTTTTGGTTTGCAGTGACTAATCTCCCCACTGCTTGGGGCCGCGTCTGCCACTGACAAAAAACCCAAACTGTGTGTTTCTGTCTGACTGACTGCTGGCCTGGCTAAGGGACTGATTGGCTGACTGTCAACCTCTCTTCGAGGTGCACTGCCGAAGGCAATAGAATTTTAGTTGGGTTGTACTAGAATTGGCAGCTCGGGAGTGGTGTAGCCCCCCCCCCCCCCCGGGGGGGACCCTGGGGGAGGGGCTAGACAAGGGGGGGGGGGGTACCTGTTCTGCTGTTTCGGCATCTCGTGGTGGCATGGGGAGTTGTCCCCGGAGGGTTGTCGCCCCCATGAGCATATGACATTGATGCCATGCCACCCTGTAAAGTAGGTGTGGCCTTCACTTTACTGGGATATGTTCGATGAGGGACTGTAGGACGTGTACATGCCCAAGATGGTGCATGTCTACGGATTTGGCGGTGTCCCTCACTGTCGCGTTTGGTCTCGACCAAAGTGAGCTGGCATACCCTGCGCATCATATGGTACCCGTAGTGAGCATCAGCTGAGTCTGAAACCAGGTGATGCAGTGGGAGACTGCCACGCCCATGCGCTTTCCAGTGCGCATGAGGCACAATGGATTCGCCGGTGTGCCTCACAATACCCATACACCCCGTTATGCATTGCTTACGTTACCCACACACCAGTTATGTGTCCCTCACTTTCCCTGCACGGTGTGCACACAGCACCAGAGTCAAGGATACTTTCCCTCGAATCAAGAGCTTAAAGCGCCCTCCAAGAAGTACCAAAGCTCCACCCCACCAGCACAAGGCGGCTGTGGTGATGTGGGGTTGATGCGACGTGTGAAGATCACAGAGTCTCTTTTCTACACAAGCTTGCTATCATTCAAACAGATGTTTCGGTGTGGTACTCCCAATAATACATGTGCAGCTTGCAGACTGTACTTCTGGTTCTCCCCACCTGAACAGAAGCACAGTGCAAATCCTGTCAACCGTCATATCCACCGTCTGTCTGTCCGACTCCACAAGCACATGCAAATAAAACTGAAAAGGCCCTGAGCGATAGTTCCAAAACTCATGTTTGTATATAAAACATTCGATAGAGCCTTGCTGGCCCCCTGACCCTGCAATTGGGAATACACTCGCATTGTGGGGCCACACTTCAGATTCTCGAGCACGTACCCACGTCGACAGAAAATGCGGCGGCCTTAAACAAAAATATTAGAAAACAGCGCATCGAGAGAGCACCAGCATAGTACAAAATCCGGGCTGTAGTCACATGGCAGAAGGTCTCTACAGACTGCAGTCCAGGGGCACCATTTCCAAACACCCCTCAATCATCTGGCACCTGACTTATTGGCCCCGTCTGTGGCAGCCCCCTTTCCATTTAATCACAGCTGTCTCCTGCCAATGCCTCTCTGTGGTACACATGCCGCCTGATCTGCCTCAGTGAGAGCTCCAGTGTCTCGCTTTTATTTGCTCTCGCTCTCGCTCACTCTGGTTCCCTCGCACACCCTCACCTTTCTGGACATGTGTTTAAGACCTAGAGTTCCACACCCGGCTTGCTTGACGCGTGCCAATTTTTTTTTGGCTCAGACCAAGATGAGCAGGCGTAGCCTGCTCGCGTCACAGTAACTCGAGGTAACCCCTCGGAATCAAAGTTCAGAGCTGTCCGGTGCTACGATGATCCCACAAATGACTGTGGTAGCGTTGCTTGACGTGTGCCAAATGGAGAGGGAGATAAGCAGAGCAGAAGGGGGGGGGGAGGGTGACAAACAGGAGTTGGGAATGTCACAACAGAAGTCTGAGACGGGATGGGAAACATTCGCGGTATGCTTAGTTTGGTAGTTTGGGCAATGCCCAGGACGTTGTGGCTGTCCATGAAGCGACTGGGTCGAAGAGGATGGGCGGCGGTGGAGACAAAGATATTGGTCCGCGCCAATGAATGAAGGGCGTAGCTCAATGGGAAATGGATCCTCCAGTCCGACTGGGGGGGGGGGGGCTGGGGAGCAAAGGGATAGACAGTCGGGTACCTGTGTCGCTTTGCTTTGTTAGGCAGCAGGAAAGCAGCTTGCACTTCAGTCCCCCCCCCCCCTCCCCCCCACAGGCACCAATGGACTGAACACCCCCCTTCACAACCAAATGACAACCATCAGCAAAAAGATCCGAGGAATCCTTCACACGCTTCAGTTCAATTGTTCCAACGCCCGAATAGAGGCGCACACAGGCATCGGCGGGTGGACGGTCAAGTGTCTCCTGCCAACGCCCCTGTGTGGCACACATGCAGCCTGGGCTGCCTCAGTGAGAGCCGGCGTCCCCTCTATGGCTAGTGCTCGCTCTCGTTCCCTCGCACACCCCCACTCTCACTTTCTGGACATGTGTTTCAGACCAAGGTTTGCTTGGTTTGTGCCCAATGGAGAGGGATATAAGCCTAATGGCTGGCGGGGAAGGGTGACAAACAGGAGGTGGAAATGTCACATCAGAAGTCTGAGACGGGATGGGTAACAGTCGCGGTTTGCTTAGTTTTGTAGTTTGGGCAATGCCCAGGACGGTCCACCGGGTTGACGAGGATGAGCAACTGTGGCAAAAAAAGCACCGGCCCGCAGCAACAAGACTCGGCAGGTGCGACACTGACTGGCAGGCTTCAATGGGAAACAAGTCCTCCAATCCCCACCCGGGAGGTGGGTTGCATTCCACGTGCCTGGGGAGCATCGGCGTTAGGACACGCCGTACCACGTGGGGAGCCTGTCATCTGCATCACAACGTTGTCTTGTTTCTGTGATCAACGGCAGTGCTCGGTCCAGCAATACAACCGCTACGCACATCATTGTGAACCTGCTTTCAGCGTGTGCACTGTGGCCTGGGAATGGCATGGAACCGTTCCCATCCCCAGACGATGTGTTGGACAGCATGACCTGCATGGCCTCATCGACAATCTATTCCCACTGGAACTCTAGGTCGAAATCCGTGGAGCCCTCCTGCCAGTCTTCTTTTCTTTGTGGGGGGGGGGGGGTCAGCCCAAGATGAGCTGGCGTAGCCCGCTCACTTCACAGTACTCGAGATGACCCCTCGGAATCAAGGTTCAGAGCTGTCCAGTGCTACGATGATCCCACAAATGACTGTGGTAGCGGATCTGACACGTAGTGAGGATTGGCTGAGTCTGAAACCAGGTGATGCAGTGGGAGACTGCCACGCCCGTAGGCCCTCCTGCCAGTCTTCCACGAAAATCAGCAGATCCGCCGGTACTGCACCCCCAAGCCAGGCAACTGTCAGGCATCCTATGACCTGTGTGGCCATGGCTCCTCTCAGTGGAGGCCAAGCTTGCCACCCCCGCCCACCTCAGGGTAGGGGATGGTATCTTGGGGGGTGGGGGGTCATTATGGCCCTCCCGGGTGAGATGGTTGCAAAAGGCCCTGGTCTACGTCTACCTCGGATCATACCATGTGCCCAGTTCATATTGTCTACAAAAAGCGTGAAAATAGGGTCCAAGTACTTCCAGCAGGACATTAACTTTGCACCACGAATGCACTTTGGACATTAGCACCCCCTTGACATTTGTTTTTATACATCAGCCCTGTGCTGAGTGGCAGTAAGGCGCTCGGTTTGCCCGGTCTCTACACCAGTGCTGCAGGGCACAGTGCAGTCACGCGATGAATCGTGTGCCCCGTGGGGAGAGCATGTACCTGTGCCTGCCAGTTACTCTGGTGCATGGTAGTGCAGTGGGTACTGCTACGCCGAAGCAACCCAAAATCAATCTGTTGCATATATAGTTGAGAAAGCCAGGTGCCATGGTTGGAATGGACAGTACTCGAGACCACCTCTCGGGATCAAGGTTCAGAGCTGTCCAGTGCTACGATGACCCCACAGTGGCTGTGGTAGCGGACCTGACACGCAGTGGGGACTAGCTGAGTCTGAAACCAGGTGATGCAGTGGGAGACTGCCACGCCCATGCGCTTTCCCAATGGATTCGGTGGTGTGCCTCACGATACATAAAAAGATTCCCAAAATCCGGCAGTGTGGCGCACCGGCAGGTTTGTGGCGTACCATCTCCTGGGGGAGGCAGCACAGCCCTACGCGCAGCCTCGTAGTGTTTGTGGCATCGCCGGATGTAGCTGCTCAGCCTAGCCCCCCCTTGTGTGAGTAGGTGGCATGGGTTGAGGACTGGACAAACTTCGCGTCTGCACTGGTCAAGGGCGTGCATCGGTGTAGGAGGGTCGGTCTGGGGGCGGCGGCAGGCGGGACATGGTCTGGTCCCTCGAGGTAGTCCATGAGTGCATGTCGGTGGCGGGTCCCTGTGGGGACGCCAGCAGCACCCCCTTGACATTGTCGGCACACAAGAGGCAGGGCATGGGGTTTGACCTGTGATATGTTGGCAAGATGTGATTCCTGGGATTACGCATCATCGGTTGTTGCTAAACCAATGATGGGTTCACCAGGAATTCGAGGCGTCCACACTATGCAGCATATGGGCAGTTTCTCCAATCAGCTTTGTGCTTGGGAGGAAAGAAATGGCATTCCGGAAATTGGAAAAGCAGGCAATCATGGAGCGCCAAATACACAGCGGAAAAGAAGCGAACGTGCTCCATTGTCTTGAGTACCTGGCAGCACCAGCTGCACTGCAAGCATGCAAGCAGGGGATTGAGCACTTGAGGCAGTGCTTCGGCAGTGGAGATTGTGCCAGTTGGCTTTTTTTTTTGGTTGGCTGACCTTCTGAGAAGTTGGAGAACTCGCTGGTCCGAAAGGACTTGAGAGCAATCCCGAATCCACGCATATTGTACCTTTTTTTTTGTAACTCATGACCGAAGTTCCACGAATAAGACAGACCACAAACACAGCCACGAAATCATGACCAGGACCCAAGTGCCCTGCGCGAGGCACCTCAGGTAAAGTCAACTTGGGGAACACCCCACCCCTGGCGTTCGATAGCCCCCCCCCCCCCCCGCTGCTTCGCCCTCTTCTTCTTTGGCCCCCCCCTTGAGGAGGGGACAAAAGGCGTTCCGTCTTGAGTGGTCCTGGGCGTGGCCGGGGGGGGGCAGGCCCTGTTCCTTTGGTTCTGGGGTTGTGGTGCATCATCGGGGGGGGGGGGGGGGGCGGCGGCCCGGCACTTGAGTGTGTGCACACGGGTTTGACTTTGCAGCGGGACATTGTCTACAGTCTACATGACCTCCGTTGTCTGGGGGATTGAGGCGCAGCTTCGGCGTGTCATCACAGCCCACTTACCCCTTAGCCTTCCACATGTACCATGTCGTACCTGTGGTGCGCCCCATGAGTAAAGCGGCGGTGTGAACAGAACGCAGGCTGCACCCGCCTCTTGGGTGGGGGCTCTGTGGCCCTGGCACCACGAGGCATAGTCGACGGACCTCCGTAATGAGTTCTAGCAAGCGTTGAAGCAGCACACTGCGATTCATGACCCCCTTTTCCGTGGTCAGGTGAAGTCAGGATTCGAACAGGACAGTTTTCCCGGCGTGTGGAGCTTGTACCAGGGTGATGCCGGCACTGCGGGGAAGTGTGGGGGGGAGAGGGGGGGGGGTAGAATACAAAAGTGTGTTGCAGTGGGCTGCTTCTTGATTCTTGCACTAGCCTCTCAACCAGTGAGGTATGTGAGGGCATAATACGGTGCATGTTAGGGCATGCGAGGATGTCCTACATTGTGCGCCTCAAGAACCAGGGAATCAGACTACGCATGCGGTTGACACAGCAATTACCCATCACACTCGGAGGTGGTAGGGCATTGCTGCACTCAGGGGCAACACTAAGCTTCATCGGGGGCAACCCTTTGATCGAACATGCGGTTGTAATTCAGTAGGCATCCAACTCAACATCGCATGCCTCAAGGGGACTGTATCTTTTTCCGGGGGTGGGGGGGTCCAGGCCTCGGTACACTAGCAAAGGGAAAGCTCTCGGCACTCGAGGAGGGTCTCGGAATCAAGGGTCACCACAGATGTCCCACACAGCGTTGTGGTTGCGGATACCACATGCAGTGAGGACGAGCTTCCCCTGATAACGGAGGGGACCGCCTCGCCTCCCAGTGGACAGACCGGAGGCTCACACTGTGTAGGGTCAGAGGCGGATGAAGGCAGTGGCAGCATTTCAGGGGTGGGCCCGGGCACTGCTGCGGAGGCCTGCCACCTCTTGTTCAGCGAACCCCCCCTTTGATTATCTATGACCATCTGCACTGCGGTGTGGGGCTGTGGGGGACAGGAAGATGCAGTGCCCATCGACAGCCCCCCCTTCCTTTTTTGGCTTCCGCCGGTCCAATGTACGCACAGCCCCATCAGGGGAGCGGAATCATGGCTACGCCACGGGTCTGTGATGGTCTGACTTGCCGGTCTTCGAGGCGTTGAAAACCACCCCTCGAAGTTCCGGTATCGGTACAATCAACCATCAGGGGATGCCTCTGGGGGGCGTTTTCGGGCACAGCGCGGGCACAGCGCGGGCACAGCGCCAATCATTACGTTGTTCATCCCGGGAACACCCCTGCAAACCACCCCCCCTACAGAAGCGGGCATGATCCATTCAAAACAGCATCGGGGGTGCAGAGTTCAGGACCCTGGGACCCGTGGCTACCGGGGGTGAAGGACAGCCGACTTTTCACACAGCGTGGGCACAGCGCACGGTGCGCCCCCCTAGGCCACACGTCATCTCTCAAAGGCTGTTCACCTTGAATGATGCTTTTTACCTGGCTCTTTCTCTCTCTCCATTCACGTCTCCTATGCGCTATGCTTCATCACCACTTGGTTCTCCTCCGTTTTTGGCCCCTTCTCTGATCTCTTTGGGCACCGCCCCCTTCCGCTTATATATGCAGCAGGCCTGAGACCACGCAATGGGATGCGCCGCAGCACAACCGTCACCCGAGGCGGCATGCGGTGTGCCTGCGCAGCCGCTGCGCTGTGTCCCGCCCATGCCGCGGTGCACCCCCAAATGCCTTGCTGGTGGGCTGTTGGCTGGCAGCGCCGTGTGCCCTCCAAAGCAGTGGGGGGGCCCTGCACCCTGATGGCCCTACAACGGGGGCACGCCCGCCGGAGGCCGAGGGTGGCATGCAGAAGGCTGGTCCCCCCGGACTACATGGCACGTTACAGGCCAATGCAAGTTGCAGCGCGGGCCGTGCCCGCAGGGGCACTTCCACGCCCATTCGACATATGGGACGGCCCCACGCTCCACCCCCCCATGGCCCTGCACCCACTGTCTCTACTGCTCCGTTCAGCCCCGCCACCCCCTCAGCACTTCCCCCCTTCCCCCTTCCGCCCATCTCCCCCTCCCAGTCCCCCTTGCCCTCAGGGCCCTTACCGTAAATCGCGTTGTCCAACGGGTCCTTCTCATCGGTCGAGGGCCCGCAGGCCATTCTACAACAAAGAGTTGCGGGGCATCCGCCACTTCGCACCGGGAGTCTGTCAGGACCTGCAATCAAACTTTGCCCGTGGGGGAGGGGGGTCAACTCTTCTTCCAAAACGGCACAGATCAAGGATTCGGCCCTCAGGACGAAGACCCCTTTCCACTTCAAACCACTGTAGATGTATTGTCAGGCTCCATCGGACTCCCGTCGGTCCTTGCGAGCAAACAGAAGGGCTCTGCGGTGCGTAGTAGTGCGGAGAGCGCCCGGCTGTTGGGCCAGTATCGGGGCGCCGCGCGTTCCGGACACAGGAAGAGGCAAGAGGCAACGACCCCCGGGCGGAGGCCCATGGTGCAGCCCGGCGACATGGCGATCATAACGATGATTCTCCTTCTTGGCGTTTCGCCAACCCAGCATCAACTGTGCCAAACTATTGCAACTGCCTGGGAAATTGTGACGTGGTGGTTCACCATCCATGGCCCATTCCACGAGCCTGTGCAATTACTGTCAGCGAGGGGCGATTTCATGACCCTCTCTTGCGCAGTACATTGCTCCTTCAGAGCATGAGGCATGGTGCATCTTATTCAAATCCTTGATTGACCCCCATCACCACCCCTCCCTCCAAAAAGATCTGTGCTATTTGGTTGGACAGGGCCACACGCCATCACCAGCAGACCTTCAGGCAGCCCAAGATGTACAGCAACGCAACCAAACCTCATTTCCCGCCACAGCAAATGCCACACTACCCGGTGGTACACCCCTCAACCCATGGTGTCACAAGTGACGAAAATGACACCTGGTGTTGTTTGCACAAGGCTTTGTAATGTGTAAGTGGGGCACATTACCAGCAAATACCATTCTCATGACATCATTGTGATGTGCACCTTGAGCAGAAAACAATGTTGACCCCACGTAGCTGCTGGGTGCTACACAGCACCGTTGCATCCACTTTGCACTTGTGCACACAGTTGAGTGGGCTTCATAATGTGGTGCACCATGTGACGCCCCAGTAATTCAAGTCATGCTCAAACTGCGAGGTTCGACATTCCTACGCCCCGTACAAGACACCAGCGAAACCATTAGTCCAGAGTTCTTCTCACCTCGCTGGCAGGCCATCCACCAGCACACTGATTGACAGCTTCGGGGTGTGTGTGTGTGTGTGTGTGTGTGTGTGTGTGTGTGTGTGTGTGTGTGTGTGTGTGTGTGTGTGTGTGTGTGTGTGTGTGTGTTGAAGTCCTATCTTGTTGCCTTTTCTTATCTGCCACAGCACTGGGGGCGCGCTCCATACCATGGGCCATCGGGAGGGTGGGAGGAGGGACTGCAACACTGCTGTTCAGGCTATCAGCACATAGTGTTTCAGCGAGCTTGAAGCACGTCTCAGACTGTCTGTGTCATGCACGATGGCTCACATCCACACGGGAGGGCACACACCAAGGAGGAGGGTATTGTATGTTGGCACTGCCAGCATGGCACGTGTCTACAACACGTGCATCGCAGTGGAAGGCAGGCCAAATGGGTCACAGATGCCCTCAATCCGACTCAATCTCTAAAACTTTTGTTTATAAATCTGCAAAGAAAAGCCACCGTCCCCTAATGCTGCGGAGGAGTATTCAGTTTGTCTAGGGACAAAGACACCAGTCCAGGACGAGCAACGGGGCTGCATGAAGCAGCCGTGGTCGTTGATTGAGCTTGCTGCGTACAATGCAATCTTCCAATGAGATCGGCTTACAGTCAGAGATTTGGTCCCAGTGCAGGAGAAGGACCATGGCCACCTGGATGGGGGATTCCATCACTACGCCCCGCAGCATCAAGCAAGCAGACCATCTTTTTTCTTTGGTTGGCACACTGCTACATAAGTCAATCAGTTTGGTGTCTTCGTTGTTCAGGAGAGACAGTACTCATCTCTACCTGAGACCTGCACACCGGGTGAGATTGGTCCTTCAAGCACAATGCAGCCCTCAGGCTGACGGTCTGCGTGTTCTGTACTGTTTTCGCGGCAGGCGAACTCCGGAGTGGACGGGAGCGGGATCAAAAATTTCGTTTCCGAGAACAAGGACAGGGGAGGGGGGTGGGGTTACTTGCTTGCTCCTGCACAGGTCAAAAATGGCCGTCATAACAGAATGACACCGAAAAGAAACAAACCAAACCCGAAACAGGGGAAACAGGGGAAAACAACAAAAAAAGTGCTATTTCCAGTTGACGGGTGGTTGCAGGGCATCAAATGAGCGAAAATTGAACCAACCAATCGATTGAAATAATCAAAAAACCATGCCAAAAAAATTACAATCAATTACAATTACAATAAAGAAAAAGGAACACCAAAAATAAAAAATAGGATATTTTCTTTCAAAGAAATATGTGGCGCTGGGAGAAATTTCGCCCAGATTACAAGAAATTCCCTTGGCAACCCTTTTTTGTCGTAGTACAATTGAAACACAACGCTACCCTGTGTATTACGCTCTGCTTGGTTGGTCGGACCGGCTATCTCTTTGTTGCAAATGGGAAGGAAACTGGACTGGAACCCACATGCCTCCATGTGCCTCTGCATGGGCCCAGGTCCCCTTTGACGATTTATGGGCACGGCGGTGACGGTGTGGCGTCCATGAGCACCAGGTCCCATGCTGCAACACGGAACACCCGTAGAGGACCCTCATCCGCAGGTGTGCCCAACAGCACACGAAATGCGAAATGCGGTGTTGTCTGGGATGGCGGGTGGGGTGGCCACTGCCATCCCGCGGGGGCTGTGGCATTCTCGATGAGACATGGTCCCCCTGACCCTCTGCTTGCAGAGCTCTTTGGGGGATGGCAGAGGGACCAGCATGGCGCTGGCCGGTTCTTGGTGGTCTTCGTGCCAGTGCTATCAAGGGGGGGGGCTGTGGCATAGAGCGAGGGGGCGTCTGCGGCGCTGGAGTGCACAGTGTTGTAACTGAAACACCCTGCCCCACCGAAACGGCGATCACCCCCCCCCTTCAATGACCGCATCCAGGGCCAAATGGTGATGGAAGGCTGCTGCACCACTGCAATACACTCCATTTGGAGAGTAATGATGCACTACGCAGCCGTGGGCGCACGGTGGAATATTTTGCTACAGTACCCGCAAGGCTACCCATGCAAAGCAAAGCCTGAGGTAACTGCAACACCTTGCACGAGCACACCCCCCTTCAGTGATATCCAGAGCCAAATGGCGACGGAAGGCCGCTGCACCACCCCTTCTAATGCATCCCTGCCTGCCCCCCACCCAACGCCCAAGAGGCATCACACGGCCTCCGCGGGGGGCAGGGCGGCGGGTTGCAGGTCCGGGCCCCCGGCGGCGGGGGGCTCCGGGAGAAGGTCCTTGGGGCCCACGGCCTGGGGCTGCACCGGGCGGGGGCTGCTGAGCAGCAGGAACGGGGAGTACTGGCCCGGCTTGGGGCTCATGGCCTGGAGGGGCAGGGCCTTGGGGCTCGAGAGCTGCGACGCCAGCTCCAGCTCCGGCGCCTGGTACCAGAACGAGGGGGACACGGGCCGGCCCCCGGGCAGCTTCATGGCCGTGGGCGAGGGGAGGTCGTAGCTCTGCCGGGGCCAGTCCATCTCGGGGCCCATGAACACTTCGCCGAGGGGGTTCGCCCGGCGCGCCTTCACGGAGCTGCCGCGGCGCTGCACGGGGGACCCCGGGAACAGGGAGGCCTGGGACGCGGTGGTGTGCCGGAAGGGGATGGCGCTGTCGAGCGTGGGCTCGAGCTGCAGGGTCAGCCCCGCCGGGACCTGCATCAGCACGCGGGCGGCGATGCCGAACTCGTTGGCGCCGAACATCTGGATGTCCGCGTTGTCCAGCGACGAGAAGTGGCCCAGGACCTTTGGCGGATGGAGGGGGGACAAGGGGAGGAGATATTATGCACGCACGGGCCTTGGATGATGCAATGTACAACTATGCACAACTATGCACAACTATGCACAACTATGCCCAACTATGCCCAACTATGCACAACTATGCCCAACTATGCACAACTATGCCCAACTATGCCCAACTATGCACAACTATGCCCAACTATGCACAACTATGCACAACTATGCACAACTATGCACAACTATGCACAACTATGCACAACTATGCACAACTATGCACATCTATGCACAACTATGCACAACTATGCACAACTATGCACAACTATGCACAACTATGCACAACTATGCACAACTATGCACAATTATGCACAACTATGCACAACTATGCACAACTATGCACAACTACGCACAACTATGCACAACTACGCACAACTATGCACAACTATGCACAACTATGCACAACTATGCACAACTATGCACAACTATGCACAACTATGCACAACTATGCACAACTATGCACAATTATGCACAACTATGCACAACTATGCACAACTACGCACAACTACGCACAACTATGCACAACTATGCACAACTATGCACAACTATGCACAACTATGCACAACTATGCAATGCATGCAACTATGCACAACTATGCACAACTATGCACAACTACGCACAACTATGCACAACTATGCACAACTATGCACAACTATGCACAACTATGCACAACTATGCACAACTACGCACAACTATGCACAACTACGCACAACTATGCACAACTATGCACAACTATTCACAACCATGCACAACTATTCACAACCATGCACAACTATGCACAACTATGCACAACTATGCACAACTATGCACAACTATGCACAACTATGCACAACTATGCCCAACTACTATGCACAACTATGCCCAACTATGCCCAACTATGCCCAACTATGCCCAACTATGCCCAACTATGCACAACTATGCCCAACTATGCACAACTATGCCCAACTATGCACAACTATGCACAACTATGCACAACTATGCACAACTATGCACAACTATGCACAACTATGCCCAACTATGCCCAACTATGCACAACTATGCCCAACTATGCACAATTATGCACAACTATGCACAACTATGCCCAACTATGCACAACTATGCCCAACTATGCACAACTATGCACAACTATGCACAACTATGCACAACTATGCACAACTATGCACAACTATGCACAACTATGCCCAACTATGCACAACTATGCACAACTATGCACAACTATGCACAACTATGCACAACTATGCACAACTATGCACAACTATGCACAACTATGCACAACTATGCACAACTATGCACAACTATGCACAACTATGCACAACTATGCACAACTATGCACAACTATGCACAACTATGCACAACTATGCACAACTATGCACAACTATGCACAACTATGCACAACTATGCACAACTATGCACAACTATGCCCAACTATGCACAACTATGCCCAACTATGCACAACTATGCCCAACTATGCACAACTATGCCCAACTATGCACAACTATGCACAACTATGCCCAACTATGCACAACTATGCACAACTATGCACAACTATGCACAACTATGCACAACTATGCACAACTATGCCCAACTATGCCCAACTATGCACAACTATGCACAACTATGCACAACTATGCACAACTATGCACAACTATGCACAACTATGCCCAACTATGCCCAACTATGCCCAACTATGCACAACTATGCACAACTATGCACAACTATGCACAACTATGCACAACTATGCACAACTATGCACAACTATGCACAACTATGCACAACTATGCCCAACTATGCACAACTATGCACAACTATGCACAACTATGCACAACTATGCACAACTATGCACAACTATGCACAACTATGCACAACTATGCACAACTATGCACAACTATGCACAACTATGCACAACTATGCACAACTATGCACAACTATGCACAACTATGCACAACTATGCACAACTATGCACAACTATGCCCAACTATGCCCAACTATGCACAACTATGCACAACTATGCACAACTATGCACAACTATGCACAACTATGCACAACTATGCACAACTATGCCCAACTATGCCCAACTATGCACAACTATGCCCAACTATGCACAACTATGCCCAACTATGCACAACTATGCACAACTATGCCCAACTATGCACAACTATGCACAACTATGCACAACTATGCACAACTATGCACAACTATGCACAACTATGCACAACTATGCACAACTATGCACAACTATGCACAACTATGCACAACTATGCACAACTATGCACAACTATGCACAACTATGCACAACTATGCACAACTATGCACAACTATGCACAACTATGCACAACTATGCACAACTATGCACAACTATGCCCGACTATGCACAACTATGCACAACTATGCACAACTATGCACAACTATGCACAACTATGCACAACTATGCACAACTATGCACAACTATGCACAACTATGCACAACTATGCACAACTATGCCCGACTATGCACAACTATGCACAACTATGCACAACTATGCACAACTATGCACAACTATGCACAACTATGCACAACTATGCACAACTATGCACAACTATGCACAACTATGCACAACTATGCACAACTATGCACAACTATGCACAACTATGCACAACTATGCACAACTATGCCCGACTATGCACAACTATGCACAACTATGCACAACTATGCACAACTATGCACAACTATGCACAACTATGCCCAACTATGCACAACTATGCACAACTATGCCCAACTATGCACAACTATGCACAACTATGCACAACTATGCACAACTATGCACAACTATGCACAACTATGCACAACTATGCACAACTATGCACAACTATGCACAACTATGCACAACTATGCACAACTATGCACAACTATGCCCGACTATGCACAACTATGCACAACTATGCACAACTATGCACAACTATGCACAACTATGCACAACTATGCACAACTATGCACAACTATGCACAACTATGCACAACTATGCACAACTATGCACAACTATGCACAACTATGCACAACTATGCACAACTATGCACAACTATGCACAACTATGCACAACTATGCACAACTATGCCCAACTATGCCCAACTATGCACAACTATGCACAACTATTCACAACCATGCACAACTATGCACAACTATGCACAACTATGCACAACTATTCACAACTATGCACAACTATGCCCAACTATGCACAACTATGCACAACTATGCACAACTATGCCCAACTATGCCCAACTATGCACAACTATGCACAACTATGCACAACTATGCACAACTATGCACAACTATGCCCGACTATGCACAACTATGCACAACTATGCACAACTATGCACAACTATGCACAACTATGCACAACTATGCACAACTATGCACAACTATGCACAACTATGCCCAACTATGCCCAACTATGCACAACTATGCACAACTATGCACAACTATGCACAACTATGCACAACTATGCACAACTATGCACAACTATGCACAACTATGCACAACTATGCACAACTACGCACAACTACGCACAACTATGCACAACTATGCACAACTATGCACAACTATGCACAACTATGCACAACTATGCACAACTATGCACAACTATGCCCAACTATGCACAACTGTGCCCAACTATGCACAACTATGCACAACTATGCACAACTATGCACAACTATGCACAACTATGCACAACTATGCACAACTACGCACAACTACGCACAAATATGCACAACTATGCACAACTATGCACAACTATGCACAACTATGCACAACTGTGCACAACTATGCACAACTATGCACAACTATGCACAACTATGCACAACTATGCACAACTATGCACAACTATGCACAACTACGCACAACTACGCACAACTATGCACAACTATGCACAACTATGCACAACTATGCACAACTATGCACAATTATGCACAATTATGCACAACTATGCACAACTATGCACAACTATGCCCAACTATGCACAACTACGCACAACTATGCACAACTATGCACAACTATGCACAACTATGCACAACTATGCACAACTATGCACAACTATGCACAACTATGCACAACTATGCACAACTATGCACAACTATGCACAACTATGCACAACTATGCACAACTATGCACAACTATGCACAATTATGCACAATTATGCACAACTATGCACAACTATGCACAACTATGCACAACTATGCACAACTATGCACAACTATGCACAACTATGCACAACTATGCACAACTATGCACAACTATGCACAACTATGCACAACTATGCACACTATGCACAACTATGCACAACTATGCACAACTATGCACAACTATGCACAACTATGCACAACTATGCACAACTATGCACAACTATGCACAACTATGCACAACTATGCACAACTATGCACAACTATGCACAACTATGCACAACTATGCACAACTATGCACAACTATGCACAACTATGCACAACTACGCACAACTATGCACAACTATGCACAACTATGCACAACTATGCACAACTATGCACAAGTATTCACAACTATGCACAACTATGCACAACTATGCACAACTATGCACAACTATGCACAACTATGCACAGCTATGCACAACTATGCACAAGTATTCACAACTATGCACAACTATGCACAACTATGCACAACTATGCACAACTATGCACAACTATGCACAACTATGCACAACTATGCACAACTATGCACAACTATGCACAACTATGCACAACTATGCACAACTATGCACAACTATGCACAACTATGCACAACTATGCACAACTATGCACAACTATGCACAACTATGCACAACTATGCACAACTATTCACAACTATGCACAACTATGCACAACTATGCACAACTATGCACAACTATGCACAACTATGCACAACTATGCACAACTATGCACAACTATGCACAACTATGCACAACTATGCACAACTATGCACAACTATGCACAACTACGCACAACTATGCACAACTATGCACAACTATGCACAACTACGCACAACTACGCACAACTATGCACAACTATGCACAACTATGCACAACTATGCACAACTATGCCCAACTATGCACAACTATGCACAACTATGCACAACTATGCACAATTATGCACAACTATGCCCAACTATGCACAACTATGCACAACTATGCACAACTATGCACAACTATGCACAACTATTCACAACTATGCACAACTATGCACAACTATGCACAACTATGCACAACTATGCACAACTATGCACAACTATGCACAACTATGCACAACTATGCACAACTATGCCCAACTATGCACAACTATGCACAACTATGCACAACTATGCACAACTATGCACAACTATGCACAACTATGCACAACTATGCACAACTATGCACAACTATGCACAACTATGCACAACTATGCACAACTATGCCCAACTATGCACAACTATGCACAACTATGCACAACTATGCACAACTATGCACAACTATGCACAACTATGCACAACTATGCACAACTATGCACAACTATGCACAACTATGCACAACTATGCACAACTATGCACAACTATGCACAAGTATTCACAACTATGCACAACTATGCACAACTATGCACAACTATGCACAACTATGCACAACTATGCACAACTATGCACAACTATGCACAACTATGCCCAACTATGCCCAACTATGCACAACTATGCACAACTATGCACAACTATGCACAACTATGCACAAGTATGCACAACTATGCACAACTATGCACAACTATGCACAACTATGCACAACTATGCACAACTATTCACAACTATGCCCAACTATGCACAACTATGCACAACTATGCACAACTATGCACAACTATGCACAACTATGCACAACTATGCACAACTATGCACAACTATGCACAACTATACACAACTATGCACAACTATGCACAACTATGCACAACTATGCACAACTATGCACAACTATGCACAACTATGCACAACTATGCACAACCATGCACAACTATGCACAATTATGCACAACTATGCACAACTATGCACAACTATGCACAACTATGCACAACTATGCACAACTATGCACAACTATACACAACTATGCACAACTATGCACAACTATGCACAACTATGCACAACTATGCACAACTATGCCCAACTATGCACAACTATGCACAACCATGCACAACTATGCACAACTATGCACAACTATGCACAACTATGCACACTATGCACAACTATGCACAACTATGCACAACTATGCACAACTATGCACAACTATGCACAACTATGCACAACTATGCACAACTATGCACAACTATGCACAACTATGCACAACTATGCACAACTATGCACAACTATGCACAACTATGCACAACTATGCACAACTATGCACAACTATGCACAACTACGCACAACTATGCACAACTATGCACAACTATGCACAACTATGCACAACTATGCACAAGTATTCACAACTATGCACAACTATGCACAACTATGCACAACTATGCACAACTATGCACAACTATGCACAGCTATGCACAACTATGCACAAGTATTCACAACTATGCACAACTATGCACAACTATGCACAACTATGCACAACTATGCACAACTATGCACAACTATGCACAACTATGCACAACTATGCACAACTATGCACAACTATGCACAACTATGCACAACTATGCACAACTATGCACAACTATGCACAACTATGCACAACTATGCACAACTATGCACAACTATGCACAACTATGCACAACTATGCACAACTATTCACAACTATGCACAACTATGCACAACTATGCACAACTATGCACAACTATGCACAACTATGCACAACTATGCACAACTATGCACAACTATGCACAACTATGCACAACTATGCACAACTATGCACAACTATGCACAACTACGCACAACTATGCACAACTATGCACAACTATGCACAACTACGCACAACTACGCACAACTATGCACAACTATGCACAACTATGCACAACTATGCACAACTATGCCCAACTATGCACAACTATGCACAACTATGCACAACTATGCACAATTATGCACAACTATGCCCAACTATGCACAACTATGCACAACTATGCACAACTATGCACAACTATGCACAACTATTCACAACTATGCACAACTATGCACAACTATGCACAACTATGCACAACTATGCACAACTATGCACAACTATGCACAACTATGCACAACTATGCACAACTATGCCCAACTATGCACAACTATGCACAACTATGCACAACTATGCACAACTATGCACAACTATGCACAACTATGCACAACTATGCACAACTATGCACAACTATGCACAACTATGCACAACTATGCACAACTATGCCCAACTATGCACAACTATGCACAACTATGCACAACTATGCACAACTATGCACAACTATGCACAACTATGCACAACTATGCACAACTATGCACAACTATGCACAACTATGCACAACTATGCACAACTATGCACAACTATGCACAACTATGCACAAGTATTCACAACTATGCACAACTATGCACAACTATGCACAACTATGCACAACTATGCACAACTATGCACAACTATGCACAACTATGCACAACTATGCCCAACTATGCCCAACTATGCACAACTATGCACAACTATGCACAACTATGCACAACTATGCACAAGTATGCACAACTATGCACAACTATGCACAACTATGCACAACTATGCACAACTATGCACAACTATTCACAACTATGCCCAACTATGCACAACTATGCACAACTATGCACAACTATGCACAACTATGCACAACTATGCACAACTATGCACAACTATGCACAACTATGCACAACTATGCACAACTATACACAACTATGCACAACTATGCACAACTATGCACAACTATGCACAACTATGCACAACTATGCACAACTATGCACAACCATGCACAACTATGCACAATTATGCACAACTATGCACAACTATGCACAACTATGCACAACTATGCACAACTATGCACAACTATGCACAACTATACACAACTATGCACAACTATGCACAACTATGCACAACTATGCACAACTATGCACAACTATGCCCAACTATGCACAACTATGCACAACCATGCACAACTATGCACAACTATGCACAACTATGCACAACTATGCACAACCATGCACAACTATGCACAATTATGCACAACTATGCACTACTGTGCCCAACTATGCACAACTATGCACAACTATGCACAACTATGCACAACTATGCACAACTATGCACAACTATGCACAACTATGCACAACTATGCACAACTATGCACAACTATGCACAACTATGCACAACTATGCACAACTATGCACAACTATGCACAACTATGCACAACTATGCACAACTATGCACAACTATGCACAACTATGCACAACTATGCACAACTATGCACAACTATGCACAACTATGCACAACTATGCACAACTATGCACAACTATGCACAACTATGCACAACTATGCACAACTATGCACAACTATGCACAACTATGCACAACTATGCACAACTATGCACAACTATGCACAACTATGCACAACTATGCACAACTATGCACAACTATGCACAACTATGCACAACTATGCACAACTATGCACAACTATGCACAACTATGCACAACTATGCACAACTATGCACAACTATGCACAACTATGCACAACTATGCACAACTATGCACAACTATGCACAACTATGCACAACTATGCACAACTATGCCCAACTATGCACAACTATGCACATCTATGCACAACTATGCACAACTATGCCCAACTATGCACAACTATGCACAACTATGCACAACTATGCACAACTATGCACAACTATGCACAATTATGCACAATTATGCACAACTATGCACAACTATGCACAACTATGCACAACTATGCACAACTATGCACAACTATGCACAACTATGCACAACTATGCACAACTATGCACAACTATGCACAACTATGCACAACTATGCACAACTATGCACAACTATGCACAACTATGCACAACTATGCACAAGTATTCACAACTATGCCCAACTATGCACAACTATGCACAACTATTCACAACTATGCACAACTATGCCCAACTATGCACAATTATGCACAACTATGCACAACTATGCACAACTATGCACAACTATGCACAACTATGCACAACTATGCACAACTATGCACAACTATGCACAACTATTCACAACCATGCACAACTATGCACAACTATGCACAACTATGCGGGCTGCATTTTGACGAAGACACGCAGGGATTGCAAACAAGAGGGATCCTGGGATTGCGATCCCCCAAAAACAGACAACACTGCACAGTCTGCAGCAGTCACCCATGCCCAGTCTGTTCAGAAGCGTCCGTCAATATCACCACTGCACATCATTGTCCACCGTGTATTGTTTGGGTCCTTTGGGCTCAAGTCCCTGCTGGAAATTGGCGTATACGTGCCTGTACTGTGATCTTGGCACCATAATTTCTGGTAACCTTCTGTTCTTTGGCAGCAGAAGGGACACCTTGTTCTTCCTCATTTTCAGACGGTGGAAGAATTTCATCGTCTGGCAAAACATCTTCAGCAGTGGAAACATGTGCAGGTGCATTTTGCTGGACAGAATTGTCCATGATAAACACAACAACAGACTGCATTAGACAGGAGGGAAGCAGACCATGATGCACGACTATGCACCATTATGCAATTTAGCCAGATTGTGAATTATGCACAATTATGCACCTGCATAATCCCCCCCCCCCTGGGGGGAATTTGGGGGGGAGTACCCCCCGAACAAGGGAAGGCCTGCAATGACCCGGGAGGCCCAACATGGAGGGCAGGCTTTGACTTAGGGACATCGCAGGTTGTTGAAGACCGGCGGCCCAGCCAGCGATGCATTGGAAGGGGGGGAGCCCCCCCGTGCGGTGGCATGTGGGTGTGTCGAGTGATGATTGCGATCAAGAGAACTGCGCAAGCCACAGCACTGCACCGCCAAAAAGAGATCAGGGCTGATCACGGACCGGAAAGTCTGGTCCTGGGCGCCTTTTGCGAACGTCTGCATGACAAGCACGACGTTCGATCCCAGGAACCTGCATCCACGCGACAGCACCCGCCCAGACTGGGCCAGCCAAAACATATTGACTCCAATCCCAGGCCCTGGAACCCCCCACCCACCAGGACGCCCAGCCGATGCCCAGCCACTGTCCCCCTGACGCCAAGTGCCAGGCTCAATGGCATTTGTAACCGACGGTAACCGCCCCCAACCGCTTTGGCAACCTCCTCCAACCGCCTGCCTAACCGGCCCTGGGGCCGCCTCCGAGGCCCCTTCCTTTCTGATGCATCCCTGGGTCCATCCCCCAAAAAAGGAAAGGCCACCATCTCCGGTTCAAGGAATACGGTGTGTCTGTACGTATTTCAGGTTCAATTGTGCATGTTTTTGATGGACATGGCAGGGACATTGGCTGCTGCCTTCACAGAGGGGGGGTTGGGGGCTGGGGGGGGGCAGAGTTTTGCTCGAGGGGGGGGGGTCTGGAACCCAAAAAGTCCAAAGGTCTGTGTACCAAAAACAGTCCAAATCAATATATCTCTTTTTGCAAATTGCATTTTTTCCCAAAATGAAATCTGGATCCAAAGGGGGGAGGGGTGTCAGCCCCCCCCCCCCCAGCCCCGCAGAAGATGCTGAGTTCCGGGGGCTGGGGGGGCAAGCAGTGGCCCAGGACCTGGGCATAGGCCTCCTCCGGGATGGACAGCAGCAGGTTGCTCAGGCCGTCGCTGGTGCTCCACAGGAGGGAGGCCGGGCCGGGGGCCGGCCCGGCCTTCTGTCCGGGCTGCCGCCCCATCACCTCCTTCATGGCGATGTTGTCCACGCGGCCGTAGAACTTGCCGATGTCGGAGCACGCGTGCAGCGTGGACGTGATCTCGAACACGGTGTTGACCCGGAACAGCACCTGTAAAGGGGAGGTATGCAGGTAGCTGCTTGCCCTCAGTCTTCAAGGGTGACTTCCACAGCGGACTGTAGCCTCAAACCCAAGAAACTGGCGTAGCACAACAGGTCAACAAGCAGACGCAAGCAGACGTCATTGTCAGACTATCGATTTCGGGCTCAGAAAGCCCCTCATCAAGTCTGTGACAGGTGGAACAATCACAGTTGTTGCAAATCTAACAACAAATCAACACATGAATCAGAATCTGACAGACTCTCACCATATGCCATGACGTGATCTCGAACACGGTGTTGACCCGGAACAGCACCTCCGCCTCGTCCGGGAACCGGGAGAAGCCGTCGATGCTCTTGGCCGTCTCGCTGTGCAGGAAGAACAGCGAGCCCTCGTCGCCCTTGGAGAACTCCTCCGCCACGGCCTTGCAGCGGGACGCGCTGGAGAAGGAGGGCCAGCAGATGGTGTTGCCGGGGGTGTAGGTCCCGGTGTCGAACCGGCAGTTGATGCCCCGGTACAGCTTCCCGGAGTACGAGGGGAGCGCCGCCAGCGCCATGTCGATCTGCCAGATCAGGGGCCGCCAGAACTCGATCTCCTGGACGCAGACCAGGGCACAGCGGTGGCGCCGTTCCCTTTCGAATCGCCGAACGAAGCAACACAGCCCCGGAAAACCCCCAAGTCACTTCCCCATTGGATGGGGGTATCTTGTGCCAGCGCTGCACAGTAGGCGCGACCGGCCTCTGCGTGATTTGTGTGCAGCACCGCGCAGAGGCCGGTCGCGCCTGCCCTGCCGCGCTGCACATAAATCACGCAGAGGCCGGTCGCGCCTGCCCTGCCGCGCTGCACATAAATCACGCAGAGGCCGGTCGCGCCTGCCCTGCCGCGCTGCACATAAATCGCGCAGAGGTCCTACAATACAAGAATCAAAATGGGTGAAGAGTTTGGGTCGATCGCCCCCCCAAAACACAACAACACAACCCACACCCTCCACCTCACCAAAGGAGACGCCGGCTGCAAACCAAACCCCCGGCCTCCGTGGACAACCCCAACATCCGCTTCGAAGAAAACTCCACAAAAAAAAGAATGCGCGTCCGTCTCCCTCCCCCGACCCGCACCCCGGCGTCGCGCGGCGCCCCCCCACCTTCTCGAGGCGCAGGCGCATGGCCTTGTTCATCGCGGCGTAGATCTGGTCCTGGTCGGCCCCGTCCTCGTAGTCCAGCTCGTACGTGTACACGTAGATGGCCACCACGTGCCGGGGGTTGGTGCCGCCGCGCTGCTGCCGCTGCATCTCCTGCACCTTCATCAGCGTGTGCACGCACATGCGCGCGATCGGGAGGAACTGGAACTTCAGCCCCAGCGCGTTGTCCGGCAGCCGCGAGCAGAAGGGCAGGGCCCCCTCGCTGTTGTAGTAGTCCTTCGGATAGAACAGCAGCTGCGGCTGGTTGCTGTCCGGGTTCTCGAGCCCGTCCGTGAGCCGCCCCCCGATCCCGGAGTCCGTCTTGGGCGCGGCCCGGGCCTCGCCCCCGTCGCCGTCCCGCCCCCAGCCCCGCCGCCCGCCCGCGAGCTGGGGCGCGATGGCCTCGATCTCCCCCACCGCCATCACCCGCGCCAGCTCGTGCCGGATCACCTCCTCGAACATCTCCGCGTGGGACGGGCAGAGGACGAGGCGGCCCTCGTCCTTGCACGGGGGGCCCGACAGCGAGAAGTCCACGACGCCCTCGTGGCAGAGCATGCCGAGGGTCGCCCCGTCCAGCACGTACCCGGCCACGTGCCCGGGGGCCACCACGATGTGCGCCTCCTCCCAGTCGTAGATCGCCAGCGGGTCGGAGGTGACGTTGAGGCTGCCCAGCGCCCGGTCGCTGTACTGGATCATGGTCAGCATCACGCAGCGGAGGCTCCGCGCCCCGGAGGCGCCCGTCATCCTCCGGGCGGCCAGGTCCACCTCGGCGCCGCGCCCCTCGTGCTGGATGGTGGCGGTGGTCTGCCCCTGGGCGCGGTGGCGCGGAGGGGGGAGCGGGAGCGCCGCGGAGGGAGGGGGCAAGGGGGTGACACGCAGGTCCGGGCTTTCGCAGGACGTTTTTCAATGGGAAAAAAAACGGCTGGAGTGTTCGGTGGTCAGCCAAACCTGCACATTATGGCCCTTGCGGTTCCACCAGGAATGTCGTATCCTTAGTCTGATGCAACCCGAATGTCCCGACTTCCTCAGTTTGCTCAGTTTGACGAATTTTTTTTCTTCAGTCTGATGCAACCCATATGTCCAGATGGTTACCCTCCAACCGCCGTCGGTTACCTGCCAACCGCCGTCGGTTACCCTCCACGTATTTTGAAAACTTTGTCCACTTGTCGACTAAAAAATGACCTGGGCTTTCGTCGACCCCTTCCCTCGTCGTCATGCTCCGGGATGCCTTTGCAGGTCAACACCTTTTCATTCATCGCCGGCGGGACTCGGCGTGCGTGCCGGTCGTTGATGAGTGCCAGGGGCATTGTCCCCCGCCATTCCCTGCGTGTGTTGCCCAATGCTTCTTGTTTCTTTCAGGGGTCTTCTTGCAGTAGTCCCATGCTGCTTCCTTTTGTTTGCTCAGACTTACGTGTGCCTCGTAAGCGCTCGGTCGGACGGATCTGTGTGGCAGCTGCAGTACAACACATACTAATCCCGCGTGGCCGCCACATGGCGTCAAAGGACGGTGGGATGTATACTTGAAACTGTTGCACTGTCGCCAGCGGATGCAGCGGGATGCGACCGCCACTACCGGGCCACAATGGGTCAGGTTTGCTTCACCGCAATTAGCTCCAATCGCCCCACGGTCTTCATTGCTCTCAGTTCAGTGTTCCTGATCATTGTTCTCTGTGCTTGCCACTACCGGGGGAGGGGGTGGGGGATAATCCGTGCGGGGGAAAATATGACTCTGCAAATTCTGGCACGACAAAATCTGCGCCATTTCTGAAAAATGAGCGAACAAATCATGTACGGTGCCCAATAATTGCCCATGAGACACAGTGGGCGCTTGCTGTTATCACCCGCACAAATCCTTAACAACACCGAACAAATCGCGTACAGAATTTGAAATGCAGACATTCCAGCTTGCATAACCCCCCCCCCCCCCGGTACTTGCAGTAGCCCCATCCTGTTTCTCATCGTTCCATCCGGAGTCGGACATTGGAGCACACATCGGATGCTCCATTCCTCATCGGGGCTGATCCGTGGTTCACGATCACCGCACAGCCCCCCACACCTGCTGCAGGGCCCGCCGGAGGTCGCACTGGGCCTCCTGCGGGAAGTCCTGCCACAGCCCGTGCCCGATGCTGTACTTCCAGTACAGGCACTGCGGGTACCGCCCCTTGTACAGGTCGACCAGGTACTGGACCGTCTCGGCGTCCCCGGACACCACCGCCTCCTGCAGCAGCGACGTCACGTGCGGGACCCACGACACCCGCAGCGCGTCCGCGTCGATGTACTCCACCTTCACGGCCTTGGGGTCGGCCGCGCCCTCGTCCCCGCCCCACTCCTCGTCCAGCAGCTCCGAGTCGTCGGAGTCGGTCTCGTCGTCGGAGTCGCCGCGGAGCGAGTCGCCGGTCTTCTTGCCGAACTTGAACTGGAACGACCCGATCTTCTTCAGCATCCCCTGCGACCCGGCGCGGGCCCGGGGGCCGTCGCGCGCGCCGGCCCCGTCCCGGGCGCCCGCCCCGTCGCGCCCCGGGCCCCGCCCCCCCGCGTCCCCCGCGTCCAGGGCCAAGTGGAGGGAGGAGGACTCGCGGCGGAGCCCGGACTTGGGGAGGAGCAGCCGGAAGGCCGGGGCCCCGCTGCCGAGGTGCGTGAACAGGCACCAGCCCTCCCGCAGCGGCTGCTTGTCCGCGGCGTCGCTCACGTAGTAGTAGATGTACTTCCCGTGCAGGTGCCCCACGAACACCGGCCGCCCGTTGTACGCGAGCAGGGGCTGGTGCACGTACAGGTCGTTCTCGCTGTCCTCCTCCCGCAGCCCCTCGATGACGAGGGAGTGCTCCGCCCGGGCGTCGGCCTGGCACAGGGGGTCCAGGAACGTCGGCTGCCGGGCGATCAGGGCCCGCAGGATCGCGCAGTTGCCGGTGCGGGCGGCGTAGTGGATGCCGGTCAGCCCCCCCTCCTCCGCGATCGGGACGGTGTACAGCTCCGCGTCGACGTGCAGCAGCTTCTGCACGGCGTCGAGGTTCGAGTGCCGGATCGCGGCCGCCAGCACGTGCACGAGCTCCACCTGCCGGGGGCGGGGGTGCGGGTCCGAGGCATTTGCAGTGAGTTGGGGAAGAGTGGGCCCCCCTTGTGTGACATTCCGTCGGGTGGCTGTTCCTTTACGGGGCCCTGGACAGTCACCCGTTCTTCCCTTCGCATGTTGCATCGGGTCGCTGCGTTCTGTCGGCCGCTGCTGGTGGCGTTTCCGCGTTTGTGGAGCCCAGTTGTTGGTGTGCCGGGGCTGTGCTGGTTGCGGCGGGTGCCGTTTGTGCGTTCGCGGGGCCCAGTAGTTGGAGTACCGGGGGTTGTGCTGGGTTGTCCCCCCCCCCCCCGGGGTTGGGGGGTGGGCGCTTCCTGGGTGCTGAGTTCGCTGCAGTGCACGGGTTGACAAGGGGCCAAGGCGAAAAAGCGCAAGCGACATCCCCGCAGCCTGCGCATGGCCATCATGGCACCGCGCTGTCCATTCAAGTGTGGACCCAGGTACCCGATGGGGCCAAAAGAAGGGAAATGAGTCCAGGACGCGATTCCTAATGGGACGCACTTCTCCGATTGTGTCGTGGACCCACTCCACCCACCCCAACCCTGAGTAACACTGTCATGGTCCGCGGTTGGGCATTCGTGCCCTTCCACCAACGCGGGCTGCTCCGCATACCTCGGTCAGGTCGCCGTCCTGGGCGGCCGCCCAACGGGGCCCGAACTCAGGCTTGGCCATGGCCTCCTGGCAGTAGACCTCCCAGCAGTCGCCGTGGTACGGGCGCCCGATGGGGGCGTGGGGCCACCCGCCCGTCACCACCGTCTTGTTGCACTGCATGCAGCGCACGTGCCGCGTGTGGGCCTTGCGGGGCATGTCCTCCCCCTCGAGGGGCGGGAGGTACGTGCCGATGAACCGCCACCGGGACACGGCGAGGGAGCACACGGGGCAGTAGTACTGCACGGGGTCGTAGAAGGCCCAGAAGACGAACAGGAGCAGGAAGACGGCGGCGGCCCCCACCAGGACGATGGGGGCGAGGATCTGGGAGAACTCGAGGGCCCGGGAGCTGCTGGCCAGGACTGCGGTGAGGCACCAGGCCAGGGCCACCGCCAGGACGCAGGCGGCGAGGGTGAAGACCATCTGCACCCAGAACTTGCCCTCCTTGGCCTTGTCGCTGGCCCGGCTGAACGACCACTCGGTGTCCCCCTGCTGCTTGGCCCGCAGCGTGCGGCGCCACCGGATGGCCCCGAGCACGCAGACCAGGATGAGCACGGCGACCCCAATGCAGATGAGGACAATGAAGAGCATGGATGCCGCGTACACCACCTGCGCGGGTGACGGAGGGGGGCCGCGTGCACGCCCATCGCAAGGCAGCCACTGTTTCGTGTCGCTCTTTATGGGTAACAAAGCAAAAACCCCGACTGCTTTGCCTGCTCTATCCAGTCGTGAATGCATATGGTGCACGCTGCAAACTCTGATGCACACACACACACACACACACACACACACACACACACACACACACACACACACACACACACACAACACACACACACACGTTGGAGAACCATGAAACAAGAACGGAGCAAGAAAAGTGGTTAAGAAACATGTGTAAGCCATGTCCGGAAGGCTTATTCCAGCCCTCTGCAGGTCTGACCTGTGGGAAGCAGCAAGCGGAAAGCAACAGACAGCAGGTGACTGGTGCTCAGGGCCAGCTGCAACTTGGGTTTACCAAGTTATCTCTCTCCATCAGTGAGCACCTTGGTGTGACGTCTCACTGTCATCCCTGACTTCTACGGGAGGCCGGCCGCTGCACCAAGGGTACAGTCACAAAACAGCAGGTCTCACAGGCCAGCACCGATCAGTTACAACGCAAGAGATGTATGTATGCATGTATTGGATGCAACCATCCAGCCGCGCCGAAACAAAGGTACAGTATCAGAGCGCCTCAGTGTGGGAGCCCAGTCCTTCACCTACGGTACTAACGTTGGACCACCTTGCACCTCCTTGAGCAGTCACTGGTGCGGGCTCCAAGGCACTCATACCTGTGTACTACCTGCCACGAGCTTCACGGAAGTGGCAACTCAGTATCACTGGCGTACATAGACCCACGCTCACATGCACACACACAGACAGACAGACCTCTGCGCAGACACACCTGCAGGATACTACTTACTGGCCTGTGTCCATTAGCTGGTTTGCATCCAGTTTGCGTCCAGCTTTCCCAGGGCGGGGTTTGCCAGACTCATAGGGTCGGCGCGCGCACACACACACACACTTAGTGCAGGGAACAAGAACCAACAGATAGCCTATGCGAATACAAATGCACGGGGGGACACACACACACACATACACACACTTGGTGAAGGGGATCGGAGAGCCAAACCGCGAGAGCGAAGCGTCAGTGTGGACGAAACACGCGGGCACGGCACTGATCACCAAAAACAAACTCATCAGGCCATTGAAACAAAAAGTAGGCAAGGTCCTTTCTGCAACAGGACTACAGCTGGAGGGTGCCCACTGCCTTGTGGGCAGTACTGGCAGTCTGGATGTGCAGCTCCACCCAGCCCTGCCCCGCCCAGCCCTGCCCTGCTGTGAAGACACACACACTATGCAAAAAACTCCCAACGCAAAACCCATGAAGGCAAACACACACACACACACACAGTTGCGAAACACAGCACAACAATAGTGGCTGAGTGTGAATCCTCGAGGCACTGCACTGCCAGACCGGCAGTTCAGCCTCATTTGGATGGGGTCAGGGCAAATCAGTCAGGCAAAACACACACACACACACACGTTGAGAACCGCGAGACAAGAACAACACACACACGCACACGCACACGCACACGCACACACACACACACACACGCACACACACACACACACACAAACAAACAAACAAACGAAGCGCATGAGAGCAGTCAACGGGGTGCACCTGGAACTCTACGGTGCTGCTGGAATCCACCGCCCGCGCAGTGCGGCGGTTGGTGGTCCCGGCGGTGGGCTCGTAGATGACGACAATCGCAATGTCTGCGACCGACGACAGCGGCAGCAGGAACTCCTGGCCCACATCCCCGGGACCGTAGTTCCAGAGGCACCCGGCACAGTCCGGGCATCCGGCGGAGGTGTCCTGGCACCCGGACTCTAAGCGGATGGACAGGGTGCCCTCCTGAAGGATCTTCACCAGCAGGCTGCGCGTCTGGAGGCTGCTCGATCCCTTGCCCATGGTGGCGGCCTGCTTGCACTTCCCCCGGACGTCCAGGACCATGCTGCCCTGCGTCTGCACGGTGCTCCCGGCGCTCTGGACGCAGGGCACCAGCACTCCCGTGTGCGTGGGGCTGGGGGTGTTCGTGGCCGAGGGCGAGGGGGAGGCCGTCATGGTGGGGGTGGCGGATGGGCTGGGGGTGTAGGTGGGGACGTGCGTGACGGTGTCCGTGGTCGTGTGCCGGACGGTCTCAGACACGGTGCGGGATGCGGTCCGGGAGGCAGTGGGCGTGCTGGTGGGCACCGCCGTTTGGGTGGGGGACTCCGTGTGCAGGGCCGTGGAGGTGTGGGTCCTCGACCGGGTGGCGGTCGCGGAGGGGGTGCCGGTGGAGCCGGTCAAGAAGGCCGTGCTGAAGCCGCCCATAGCCATGGAGCGGACCTCTTCGCCCGTGGGCGACGGGACCAGCGTGGGGGTCAGTCGCATGTCCTCGCCCCACCCGATGCCGAGCTGGCCGAACCGGTTGGAGCCAAAGACGTACAGTTGGCCCCCCGCCACGTACCCGCCGTGGGTCTGGCCGAACGCGACGGTCGTGACGGCGAGGCCGGGCTCCGAGCAGCACAGCAGATGCGGCGTCAGCCGGTTGACCGTGTCCCCGAGGCCCAGCTGGGCCTCCGTGTTGGCCCCGAACACGTACAACTTCCCGCCCGCGATGAAGGAGGACTGCTCCCCGCCCAGCGTGACGGCGGTGACCTCCTCCTGCGTCGCCAGGCGCTGCGGGCTGGCGGCAAAGCCCCCGCGGGTCCCCCGCCCGAGCTGCCCCTGGGCGTTGCTGCCGAAGAGGTACAGCTTCCCCCCGGCGATGACCGCGGAGTGCAGGGCGCCCAGCGACACGGAGGTGATGGGGGCCTCCTCGTTCGGGGACAGCAACTCCGTCAGCCGGTCGACCGCCGCCCCGAGGAGCCGGCCAAGGCCGAGCTGCCCGACGTCGTTCGCCCCAAACATGTACAGCCGGCCATCGGCCCCCAGCACGGCGCTGTGCCGGCCCCCCGCCGCGAAGGCGCGCACCGGGGACGCCGCGGAGGGGAGCCGGACCTCCCCGGGCTCCGGGGGCTCCGGGAAGACCTCCATGGGCCCCGCCACGTAGCCGTCGTCCGTCCCCGTCCGCTGCAAGACCGTGCTCAGCTGCCCGTCGCTGGCCCGGCCCATCCCCATGAGCTGCCCGTTGTGCGGGGGCGCGCGCGCGCGGTGCAGGAACAGCGTGTGCGCCGTCCCCAGGGCCAGGGCCACCACCCGGCTGCACGTTTCATCGAGCACCCCCGACGTGCTGCTGCAGGTGTGGGGGGTGTGGTACTCCGTCCAGGCGGTGGAGGGGACCCCCACCGACTGCTCCGCCTGGGGCGCCACCCCCAACTGGCCCATGTGGTTCTGCCCCGTGAGGTACAGCCACCCGTCGTGCCCGACGAAGCCCATGTGGCTCTGGCCCATGGACAGGGCCAGCACGGCCCACTGCTCCCCGGTCCGGCCGTCCACCACCACGTGGGGCGTGCTGCGGTGCGCGAAGTCCCCGAGCCCCAGCTGCCCGGCCTGGTTGCCCCCGAACACGTACAGGCGGCCCGTGAGCCCCACCGTCGTGGGCGTGGCCGTGTAGCTTTGGGAGGGGAACTTGCTCAGCGTGGGGATCGGGGTGCGCGTCGGGGGGGCGCTGAGCGTGCTCTCGTGGGTCGGGGCCATCGTGGGCACGGGGGTGGGGCTGGCCAGAGTGAAGCCGGCGGTGGCGTTGGAGTCGACGCCCGTGCGCTCCAGAAGGGGGAGGTCGGTCCCCTTCAGCCGGACGCTGAACGCGGTCGCGCGCGCGTCGAAGATGGCCTCGTCCGTGCGGAGGGTGTAGTCCCCGGGCAGCAGGCAGACGGACACCGAGTACGCCCCGCCGGGGCCCCCGAAGATGTACGGGGCCTCCGTGAACGCGGGGCACGCCCCTTCGATCGACCACCCCAGCGTCCGCTGGCTCGCCCCGGCGTCCACGTCGACGACCACCACGTGGCAGCCGTGCACGTCCCGGGTCTCGGGGGCGCACGCGTCCGCGCACGCGGTGCACGGGATCGCCAGCGGGAAGTCCCAGCCCAGCGACGAGTCCGTGCGCAGGACGAGGATGTCCGGGGGCCGCACGGTGATATCGAACGCCGCCAGCAGGGCCTTGGAGGCATGGGCCGTGATGCGGTAGCAGCTCTCGCCGCAGAGCGCGGGGCACCGCCCCACGGGCCGCGCGGGGGGCGGCCGCGCCGCCACCCGCACGCTCCGCTGCCAGTGGTCGCCGTCCGCCGCCGTGCGCTTGCCGAAGGCGACCGCGAGCGGCCAGCCGTCGACGTCGCGGCACGGGACCTCGAACTCAAAGTCCCACCACCCGCCCCCCTCCCCCATGACCGTGTTCTCCACTTTGATCTGCCCGAACTCCCACATCACGCGGAACACCGGCTTCGCGTAGCCCAGGCAGTTCTCGTGGGTGCACGTCGCCGGGCAGCTGTAGACCGGCGTCGGGGGGGTGATCACCGCGTGGCTGCTGGGGGAGGCCCCGGCAAAGACGACCGTGGGGCCGCCGGCGCCGCCGCAGAGCTCCCGCGTCCGGGTGGTCGCCGCGGACGCGGTGGCGCTCCGCGTGGGGGTCTGCGTGGGCAGCGGCGTGAGGCTCGGCGTGGGGGTGGCCGTGGGGGCGGGGGTGCCGGTGGGCGTCGCGCTCGCGGTCGGGGAGGCGGCCGTCACCCGGAACGGGGCCCGGGCGCCGAACCACTGCACCCCCGTGGGCGGGACCAGCACGCGCGGCGCGGGCCCGGCCGTGGTCAGGCTGAACGTGCTGCCCGCGGGCCAGCCGTCGCCGTACAGGTCGATGACGTGGAGGGCGTAGGCCCCCACGCCCAGGCACAGCCGGAACAGGAAGTCCCCGTTCACCAGCCCGCCCCCGCCGTTCCGGTTCTCCCGCCACCGGGCCTCCGGGCACGCCCCGCGGACGTACCACAGGATGTCGTCCGCCAGGTTGCCCCGGTCCGCCAGCGCGGGCGGCGGGTAGTGGATGCGCAGCTGCACGTCGACGCACCCGGGGGCGTCCACGTTCGGCGCGGGGCAGGCGGCGGGCACGAAGAAGGCCCCCGAGGCCTCCACCCCGCGCCTGACCTCCGCGACCCGCACCTGGGGCTCGGCCTCCCCGGCGAGCGCGACCTCCAGAGACGCGTAGTTGTGGTTGTCGCTGCTCAGGGCATTCTCCACGGCCACCCCCAGGATGTACCAGCCGGGGGCCAGGCAGACGGCGAACGTGTAGATGGCGTGGTCCCGCATCGTGTCGCTGGGCACGCGCGCGTCCCAGCACGAGCTCAGCTTGTGGACGGTGTCCACCCCGACGCGCGTGCGCTCCCGGATCGACCAGGACAGGTCGGCCGCCTTGGCCTGCGTGGTCAGCGTGACCGTGGCGGTGCGGCAGCCCGCCACGTCCACGCGGCACGGGCTGCAGAAGGGGCTCTGGACGCAGTTGTCGTTCACCCGCACGAGGGGGTCCCCGTTGATGTGCAGGGCCGTGAGGACCGGGGTCGGGGACGCCGTGACGGTGGGGAGCGGCGTAGTGGTGGGCACGGCGGTGGGCGTCGCGGAGGCCGTGAGGGTCCCGGACGGCACGTCGGGGCTCGTGATCGCGAACCGCACGATCACGCCGAAGCCCTCGGCGTCGAAGTAGTTGTCCTTCCGGAGGTTCCCGTCGGCGTCTTTGGTGACGTACGTCGGGTCCGACTTCGGGCCCGTGAACAGCCGGAACGTGCCCCCCCCCCACCCGTCGCCAAAGCCGTCCAGCGCGGTGAACTCGTAGCGGCCCGGGGCCAGGCACACCGTCCACTCGTACTTCCTGTCGTTCTCGAGGTCCCCCGGCTGCACGACCTGCCCCGGGCACTCCGCGCGCACGTACCACCCGACGTCCGCCGCGTACTCCGCGGGGGTCTCGATGACGACGGTGACGTCCTGGCAGCCGAACACGTCCACGTTGGGGGTGCAGGAGGGGTCCGAGATGTAGAAGTAGGCCTGGTGGTCCAATTGCATGAGCAGGTCCGGGAGCAGCACTTCCGTCCCCACAATCGCCGTGAGCCGGAACTTCCCGGAATTCGGTGCAAAAGCGTGGTAGTACCCGGGGGCCAGGCACACGGTGAAGGAGTACTCGGTGTTCTCCCCCCAGAGGGTCCCGGCCGGGACGTGAACGTCCGGGCAGTGGAAATCCTTCGTGGCCTCCTGCAGGGTCAGCTCGACGTTCTGAGGGAAGGTCTGCGTGGTGACCAGGACCGTGACCTCTCTGCAGTTCGGCGCCCCGACGTTCGCCGCGGTTCGCGGGCAGTCGCGGCGGATCATGAAAATCGAGTCGTCGCGGCTGAGCGTCGGGCTCGGAGTCAGCGTCAGGGACGGCGTGGGGGTTCGGCTTGGATGGCCGGAGGCGACTGACGTGTGGGGCAGCACCACGATGAAGCCGGTGCCGCTGCGGGTGACGCTCCCCCCAGCCAACTCGACGTTTGTGCCGGTTGGGGAGGATGCGTCGTAGACGTAGAAGGCCAGTCCGTTGGCCCCGTTGGCAGGCACAAAGAACGTGAACGGCGCGTCGGAGACCATGGCGCCCGCCCCATCCATCCGCTGGACCTGGACCACCACCACCGGCGGGCCGGCGTCGGGGCTGGTCAGCCCGAGCCTCGCGAGGGCGGCGGCGCTGGGCTCGTGATTCTCGACCACAGCTTTGGTGACTCCGGATCCAAAGCCCCAGACGGAGATGCTGGACCCGGACGCCGGACCGTCTATCACCAGCGGGTCGGTCGTGACCGCGACGAACGCCCTGGTCACCCTGGTCTCCCGAAACACAGCGGTGGTCGTGACACTGTCGGCCAGACGCTGACGTGACGCGCTGTCCAGGCCCTCAACAAAGCCAAGGCCAAACCCACTCAGCCCGTAGGTCGCACGCTGATACTCTTGGAGTACAGCGTCGGAGGAGCCGGGACTGGGCATTGGAGTGGGACTGGGCAGTGGACTGGGACTGGGCCTTGGGCTGAGACTGGGCATTGGACTGGGACTGGGCATTGGGCTGGGACTGGGCATTGGGCTGGGCGTTGGGCTGGGACTGGGCATTGGGCTGGGACTGGGCGTTGGACTGGGACTGGGCATTGGGCTGGGACTGGGACTGGCCATCGGGCTCGCAGACGGAGACGGTGAAACCGCCGGAATTGCGGTAGGATTGGGGGTATGGGTGGCAGTTGGAGTTCGGCTGCCGACGGCAGTTAAGGTAGTCGTAGCACTGGCCGTCGGGCTCGGAGGCGGAGATGGTGACACCGCCGGAAGAATGGCGATTGCCGTGGGTTTGGGGGTACGGGTGGTGGTGAGGCTGCCGGTGGCGGTGACGCTGCCGGTGGCGATGAGGCTGCCAGTGGGATTGGGGGTACGCGTGGAAGTGAGGCTGCCGGCAGGACTGGAGGTACGGGTGGCAGTTGCGGTTGGGCTGCCCATGGTAGTTAAGGTAGTCGTAGCCGTAGCCGATGAGGTGAGGGCCAGACTCGAAACGGTGAAAGCAGCGCTAACCCCAAACCCCTGCACCTCCGTTGTAGCAACAAGGGGACCGGATTCCCCGGCCAGGGACACTTCAAACGTCCCCCCTTTCCAGCCATCGCCGTACTCGTCCATTGCCTGCAACGTGTAGTCTCCGGGCGCCAAGCAGATCCTGTAATTGTATTCGGAATGGGACGATACTGTGCCAGGCAGCACTGCCATCGGCGGGCATGTCTCCCGAATCATCCACCCCACGTCACCGCCGTGCAGCTTCGTCACAATGCGGACCATCACGTCTCGACACCCCGAAGCGTTCACGTTGTTGGAGCTGCACGTCGCGGGAACCTGCAGGCCTACGTTGGCACCGAAACCCACAGCCTTATTGGAGACGACTGGGTCCGATTGCCCATCAACGGAAACGGTCAACGTGCCATCGTTGAAATTACCAAAGGGGACGGTCGCAGTCAATTTGTAATACCCAGGGGCCAAGCAGACGGCGTGTGCCGCCGAACAATTGGAAGTTAAGCTGCCGGACGCGACTTCGAATTCAAAGCATGATTGACTTCGGGATGCTTCCATAATCGACCATCCGATGTCCTCCCCACGGTTTCTAGTCACCACAACCACGTGCACCAGTTGGCAACCAGCGACGTCAACATTGTTGGTCCCGCACTGCCCACCGACAACTCCAGGAGCATCGCAGGTAGGGATGGGGCTTGGACTTGCATCCGCTGAAAAGTTGCACACGACCATGCAGACAATAACGATCCATAGCGCCTTCATCGTTGCAATTATGGCTGCAAGTAGAATGTAGAAATGCATGCGCATGCACCGGCACAGTCCGCGATCATAAAGAGTAACGACAAATGCAACAAGGCCCGATGGGATTGATTCGTCGGATCATGCCTATTCTCGTTGGGGTTTCCGTGGAAAATGTGGCATAACCCCTTGATGGTTGACCCCTATTGCAAATATCCTTGAGAAATATAGTATCATGGGTGGCGACCAGACTATCGCGACCTCTCGATGTCAGTGGAGCCAACCCACGTGATGGCCAAGATCATTGGTGTAAAAAAATACCAAACGTGGCCTTGATGGACACGGGGAATGTGAAACTGTTGATAATACTCTCCAAAGAAAGAAGTCTCCGTTGACTTTTTTCGCATTGGTTTGTCTTAACACCACTTAAATGTACATTGGGTGTGTGTGTGTGTGTGTGTGTGTGTGTGTGTGTGTGTGTGTGTGTGTGTGTGTGTGTGTGTGTGTGTGTGTGTGTGTGTGTGCCTCCTTGTTGTGTTCGGGTTGTTCCTGTGCGACATTCCCATGCGACATTCCAATGTGTTGATTCTTTGTACTATCATGCTGCCCTTCTATGGTAGAGACATGTGTCATTATTCGTGGCGTGTGCATCTAAAGATTGTTACTTGATTGATATGTTGCGGATTGCCAAACACTAAATCAATCCTTCAAGCGACGACGGGCAAAGCACAAAACAATGAACGTTCTCAGACGGCCATGGCCTACGAGCATGGATAGTTTCCAGCGCATACACACTATCTCACTGTCCGTGTTCGCTGGGGTGGTTTCTATTCACTGTTTCCCAAAGATGGTATCGCCATTCAACATGAACCGGTCAAGTACCTGGTGCGTAGTTAGTTTGTGTGTGTGCGTGGTGTTGAAATGCATGCCATGCACATCCCTTGGTACCACGCCCCATGTCATCTCACTCGCGAGATCCATGCCTCGCATCTCGCAAATGTAACTCACGACTGTCATCAATCAACGGTGCGTGGTGTTCACTACGGTTTGGCAAACATTTGCGGGTGTCATGGGCCAAACCTATCAACACTCTGAATGACCAAGGCACATTAACATGAGTCGGCAACATGCACATGTGAATTTGCATGTTTTTTGCGCAATAGGTTGTCGTCGTCCGTTGTGATAGATGGATTTTTGTTTGCATTGACCCATTGCAATGTACAGATGTCTATTTCCCCGCTAAAATCGAAAAGCTCAATACAAACCTAGGTCCCCTCCACCTCCCATCTCCACCCTAATTAGTGCCGTTAAGGCTCAAGAATTGCGACAAACCTAGGGCGCGCACTTGACGGATTAGGTGTTGTTTGAATTGCAATCAAGCGCGGAAATGTTTCGATGTTTCTCTTTGATGCTTCTCTACTCAAGGCAGGTAGGTGTAGGCGGTTGGGATCAACTCTACATGATACCCGAAGAATCAGAAATCCGATCATCAAGGCTATGGACCATGGAACGTCGCCTATAATGCATGGTTCCCAATCCAATCAATTCCGGAGATAACTCTTCACGCGGCGACGCACACACAAGCAATGGACATTAACTCAATGCAACAAACCGAGTGTACCGAGAACGGTGCATATGTTTTCGTATCTATGGACGGTCATTTGATTGGATGGGATCAATTCAATTCAATGGGATTTAGGCAAGGCGGAGCACATAAAACAGCATGGGCTAACAACCCATAACGAAAATAATAGTCATTGACAAGATTACGACGCGAGAGGACACACACATTGGCCACCGTCATCAATGGCCATAAACAAACTACGGCACAAGTGTTTGGGAACTAGGCTCCATAGGAGTGTACTCTGACGTGCATTTCGCATGGATCACCTTTGTGTTCTATCCTGCAGAAATGCATGCCTCTGCAAAAATGCAGTTGTGTGAAGATTGTGTGCATTCATTTGCACATCCAATTTGTGCTCTTCAAAGAACCATCACCGTGCATCCTCAGTATTGTCCATTAGCAACACGAATTGATCTCAAAGGTTCAAGTATGGCACCGCAACACATATCATAACACGATCACAATACTTGAAGAAAAAGAAATCTCAGCACTTCAAGTATCGTCGTTTGATAGTCCTATCAAAGCTGAGTAGTGCAAACAACCAATGTAAGACACCTTCCCCAAAGCTAGAGGTAATTGATCTCATTCACGAGGAGGAGCATCCCTCCTTCTTCTTGACACAATTTAGTGCAAGGGAGAATCTTGTGCATGAAAGGGAGAAATTTCGTGACCATGTGTGGGTAGCCCTAGCCACTCCGGTCTAATAGACATTCTATACATTGCAGTGTGTGGTTTAATTTGAACACAATCACCGCAAGCAAAACTCGTCAGATGGCCATCAAGCAATGCTGTGAAGTGACAATTGTAGTATGCATTCCATGTGTTGGTGCTCGTGCAAAGACACACCAACCATGCACTATGTCATGCGTCACTTCCTGCACGCTTTGTGTTCGTCGCTGCTTTCGTTATTGCTCTTGTTTTACATCTATGATGTAGGCTCATGTATAAACGAACGTCCCACATGTGGCCCCTTGGCTTCGGGATGTGGGGCCTCTTAGTGGTGAGAAATCCAATATCCAAGGAGCGCGTCAACAGGCAAAAGAAGACATGCAATGCACACTTTGTTTCCTTGTAATTGTTTTGTCCAACAAAAATGTGCGCAAGAATTGTCGTACCTTAATGTAATGGGCGATGCACGGTTTTGTTTGTGTTCTCAGTCTCGATGGAGGATGTATTCGAAGGCGGAGCACGTCAACAGGCAGAGAAAAACATATGCAAGCGAAAAAAAAATAGACACTCAGACAGACAGACAGACAGACACTTTGTGTGTTCTCAGTGGTGAGAAACCCAAAAACCAGGAGCGTGGGTCCCCATCTCATGTACACGGACCCAACACATTGGCACGTCCACATTTGCATGGACCCCTCCCCCAATATGCTTACACGGGTCCACCGCATTGACATGCGCCCATTAGCATTGTAAGGCTCTGTGGTTATGTCTCTTGTGCCGGTACATCGGATATAGCAGTGTTTTCCCAACCACGAAGCAGCAGAAACGGTCAAGCGGGTAGGGTGATTTGCCGAACTCCGAGCATTTTCCTAGGGGTGGACAAGGGCTGTGAGGACCTTGCGGCAGATTGCGCCGGTGCGCTTCGGCCCGGGGCCGCCTCCCACCTTGGTGAAACCCCCTTTTTGGAGGGTTTTTTACAGGTAGGAATGGGGATTAGGGGATACCTAATAGCCATGGACGGGTACGGGACAGCTGGCGATGGCCGCCGGCTGCTGCGGAAGGGTCAGTTTTGGTGCAAAATCGAATCGAAAATCGTAGTGCGCCACCAGGATGCAAGAATTTTTTTTGATAGGATGATAGAATTAGTCATTCTATGACGATTCCATGTCTCAGATCTTTGCATCCTGATGGCGCTCTCGTAATGACAAGGAAATGGTGTTGGGTGCATGGGGACAAGGTAGTCTCGACCCAGTGGCGCTCGCCGCCAGCCGAGCTACCCTTGAAACCGCCGCCACCTCATCTGAAGTGTGGTGCGAAGCCACAATGGTGTTATGTTGGTGATTGTAGGACTGAGGCTATGGCATGGTTGTCTAGATTCAAGGTTCAAAAGTTCCAAACCAAGACTTTTCAAGGACAACGTGGACAAGTTTCAATGAGGACACGCTCAAAGCTAACAAAGCAACTCCGAGTGAGGTCTAAACCCAAACTTTCAAGGTGTGACTCCTTGCATTGTGGTCATTACAACCTTGATTTACAATTTAGGCCAACAATTGTCATCATGTTGCAATCGTAGTACATGTCCCCGGTGTTCAGTCACCCATAGTGAAGCCAGGGGGGGTAATCATCATTCACACTGCATCCCATTGGGTCGATGTCGCGCGCGCGCTGCCAGCCGCTGCGTTGGTGAAATCCGTGTACAAGTGCCACAGGTCTGGATACTTCGGCACCTTGTTCAGGCACCTCCACATCCAGCGTGGCAGGGAGGCGTACACTGCGTGCAATCTCCGGGCAACACAGCAGCCTGCACCCGCCTTCCCGTGGCAGCCGGCCGCAGGACGCCGCCTGCGGTCTGGCGACGCAGCCGATACACCGATCGCCCACCGCGCCGCTGGGGTGTGCAGTGGAGGGAATGGCACAGAAAAAGTGCCGGTGTCCCCGGTCTCAATGGGTGATTGAGCCCGGACCCCTACCGCACCCCGCATTGCGAGTGGCGCCTCCGAAAGCTCCGTCGTAGATTCCGCCGAAGCGGCTGCCTTCCTCGCCAGGCGACGCCACCCATGCACCCGTTGCGTGGCGTGGGGGATTTATCCGGGAGTAATCGACACCTTACTGGGGATCCGAAAATTTTTTGACTGGGCTGATTTTTCTGCTATAAATTGTTTGTGGTGGTTCATGTGTCAGTTACACAGCGGTTCGCGCGCGCGCGACGCCCGGCTGCGGCTGCGGAGTTCCACGCTGCATGCTGTGAAATGCAGCTCCAACAGCGCGCATCTGGGAGCATAGAGAATAGGGGCATCCAAACAGGGCTCTGTTTTAGGCACTTCATCACGCAATCTTATCTCTTAATTCTGTTTGGCAAGAATGGTGCACACAGTGAGCAAAACTGCACACAAATCCAAAGAAACACTTCAAACACACATGTTCATGCCTGTCCACCTCCACATCGCGGCGACAACAACATGCATTTCATGCACTGCATTCTGAGTTACCTTACGGATGTCACATTCACAGATCTATATTTTGGTTACCACAAGAAACCCTGCCTGCTGCCTGCTGTTAATATGGGCAACCTCCAAAAAGAAGATAATGGAATGGCCCTGGGCTGGGCTGGCCAGAACTGATTTTGCCCAGGCGCGCGCGCGGCGCGGCGCGCAAAAAAATTTCCGTTTTGACCGGCAATCGATTTGGGAGGAATCGGCATGCTGAAACATGTAGGAAAAAATAGGTTTGAAGTTCTGGGTCAAAGTGGGGTACCCCCGGCACAACATATGCACAACACACACGCACGCACACGCACGGATGAAGGCAGAAGTAGGGGGTAAATATGCAAAACGAGACCCTGATATTGCCTGCAATTGATTTGTTTTCGCCCTTTTCTTTCGCTTTGCTCTTGCCTTTATGACAGTTTCATTCAACTTTTGAACCCATCTTCCGCAATCTCTGCTGTGCATGCATGCTTTCTTTCCGAATCTTCGACGCCCTCTCTAACCCTTCCGTTCTGTTGTGTGTGCCACGCATTGGGTGGGAGGGGCTTTTCTGAAGCAGGGCGGTTGTGACAGAGCGCTCGGCTCGCACTCTCACCAACTACAAGTGTCGAGTAACGACAGGACGACATACGAGGTGCTAACCCGATACAAACCAACAAGCAAATTGAACATGCGTCACCGATTCCAACCTGACCAGTATTAACGCTTCTCCAGGTAGGAAGTATTGTGCATCATAGAACGGTGTCATTGCTTCTCGCCAGCACATTGCTTGACTCGCGATAGAATTCCCGCAGCTAGATTTAACCTATGAGCCACGCCCAGCATGCCAAGTAAGACGGCATTGCTAGCAAAGGGGGTTTCTCATATTGTGGCATTTTGGAGGAAGCCAAGCTGCATGTGGAGACTGGCTCTGCTACTTTGCTTTCCACTACCAGCAACCGCTCCTTCAAAGAAACGCGCACGTCAACAAACCACTGAAAAAGAGGAGGCAAACGGACCGATTCTTACACTTGCGAGCCCTTTGTGACCTCCACATCTTGGAATTTGTTAGACTTGTAACACCTCTTGGCAAATTGCAACATTCCACTGAATTCTACAGAGTGTGCCTTCAAATTCTTTGCATCCTTATTGTCCTTTGTCTTTCTTGTATTTTGCTCTTCACGTTTGTTTTTCATTTATCATTATTTTGTCCAAAGAGTGGTAGCCCACAAAGCCTGGCCCTATTGTGCTTGTGACAATGGTCAATGACACAATTCACAACGTGTTGGATTTGCCTATGGCTGAGTGCGGCTAAAGCAGTGGCAGTGGATATGCAGGAATAGGTTGCAGGAATCGTAACATGCCCTTTTTGTCAGTGATCATTACATGGTACTCCAGAGCCACACACTCCAAGAGATTGTTGAGTGAGAAAAAGAGTGAACAAGGTTCAAATCAATCTGCACCAGAAGGTTGTTCAAGGATAAATACAATTGGGGTGGCTTTATGGTGTTTTCTGGCATGGGTGTTTTGGTAATGTTGGCTTTTGGCAGGACTGGAGACATGTTGTTGGTTGCCGTGTTGGTTGCCTCCAAAAACTGCTTGTGCGTGTTTGCAAGGTTGTAGTGGTGCCTTGTGCCCGTTTGTTTTCAAGGTTGGACCATGGTATTCAACTTTGTGTACTAATATTGCGCAAAAGTGGATCCTCATGGATTTCGAATCTAAGGGCACCACAAGTTGAGGGATCAAAGGGCATTTAGGATTTGGCTTGTTTCGTCAAGTACGGTGCACCCGTTGGTGTTTTGGGTTGCCGGTGACCCAAAAATGACGCCGGCAATTAGTACCGATCCAAGTACGGCTCCACTTTTGAGGTGCCGACACTTGCTTTTCGACCTCTTTTAGGTTGCAAAGGTCTTTGGGTGACTTGAAGGTAGTGGAGGACCGTTGCAACATGATGTTGAAGGAAGCAACTATCAAAGACCTTGAGTTGGAGATGTATGAAAAGAGATTGCACGATGTCAAGATTGAGATGGAAAAGACAAGGCGCCGAATGGTTGCACTTCGGGCAATTGATTATAAGAGGAAGAAGGAACTTAAGGAAAAAAACCGTAGGTTAAGGATGTCCCACTCGCGAGTTTTGCAAGTTGTCGATAGTAGGGCAAGATGGAGGGCGAAGGCTTTGGCGCGCAATGTTGTTTCTTCTTGTCTCAAAAGACAATTGCTTCGCTCGCAAAATCCTTCCCTTTTTCATGGTGGTAGATACAAGGCAAGTGTGCGTCAATGTGCCTACCGTATGATGAGAGATCGTGCTTCTGCAAACAAGGTTGGTCAACACATTGTCCATGGGGCTAATGCATTTGGCATTCATGTTACACGTGTTCCTTGTAGACGCACGTTTGATCGTTGGCGTGTTGAGGGAGGTGAGTGGGCGAAAGAGTGCGCGGCCCTTGCTTTTGCACAAGCCAAGAAAAGTTCAAAGGACTTTGCCATGTGTATGGGTCGCGACGGGACGTCCAAGGAAGGTTGGCATTTCCAATGCAACTCCGGTCATGCAATTGATGAGTCGGGTGGGGGACGATGGATCCATGCGATTTTGCAATGCCCCCTTACTCACAACAAAACTGCCATCACACAAAGTGAATTGACAAATCAAGGTATTGACGAGTTGCACACTCTTTCACGTGGCATTGTTGGTAAGGAGGACATTCCAAGTAGGGTGACGGACACCGCTGCCAATGAGTTGGCTAGTAATCGTGCCGAAGGAGCCAAGATTCAGGCACCTTGTCTTGCCCATTGTGGACATAACACTTCGCGACATGGTGTGCTTCCAACACACACCGATGAGGGATGTGTTGATTGTGTTTGTGGTGCATGGGACCCACCTCTTGAGGCGCACGCCATCAAAGGTAAAAGAAAAAAACCTTTGGGCAAGCCATGCATTATTTCTCTTGCTCCCCCGCTATCGCCACCGGTTGTTGTTCCTTTGATCGAACCACAAGAGAGCACGCCCTTGGTTGTGGTCGGATTTTTTGGTCAACATGTTACTTGCCCCATTGCTCCTTACAACGGAACCGATTGGGTGCAATGTGATCTTTGCAAAGTGTGGGTGCATACTTCTTGTAATAATTTGAAATCCGTGCCCAAGCAGTATGTATGCCCCGGTTGCGTGCATCATGGTTTTTCCACACGTGACATACCTCGCGGTGAAGACACCTATCTCAAGAACATGGACACTCAAAGGCAGCTCATCAAGGGTTTGCTTTGTTTTTCCGCCCGTGGGTCACAGTCGCGTCGATTTCTCAAGATTTTTTTGGGATCTGCAGGATTTTTCTGGATAGATCTACAGATTGAGAGCCAGGCTCTCGATTGATGTAAATAAATCCAGATTTGGTGGTAAAAATCGCCAGATATACCGCTGGCAACAGAGCCTCACCTGGAGCCAGAACCCCCCAGAAGTGGACGAAGCCCGACGGTAAATGGTAACGCTCTGAGAAGGGTCCTACCGTCTCGAAAATGCACGGGACGAAAGGAGCTTAGAGTTTGAGTCTCGAACTACTTTAGGGCGCTTGTCCCGTGCGTTTTCGAGCCGCTATGTTGGAGAACCGACGCCGAACTTTTGGCCTCTCAGGCTGAAAAACTGACTGGTTGGCTGTACAGGTGCAACTATAAACCGGACCCTCTCGCCCCCCTCCTAAGGTAGAAACCCTTGCAAATGAGCACAAAACCACAAAGAACAAAGCTGGCACATACATATCACTCCAACCATTGCTCTAGTTGAGTGACAAGTTGCTCTTTGTTCCCACCAAGGCGCAAAATATCATCGAGAGCAGGGGACTTCTGCTTCAAAGCACGTGTTGCTTGCTTCAACACGTCCACTGTAAGGTTAGATGGGTTACCTTCCACTAATCCACGCTCCTGTAGGCGCCCTAACAAGACATCGAATCGTGCATTTGCTTGCTTTCGGGCCTCAGTTTGTTTCCCCTCCTCTAACAAGTTGTGAAACCGTTCAATGTAATACTTCGTGGTTGTGTTCTTCGGGTTATCGAGTCGCTTGCGAGCATGTGGCATAGCGTCCCGTATTTCCATGGGGTTAGCAATCACGGCTTGTCGGAATGAGCTACGCTTAGCCACCACAAGTGCTGCAATGATTAGGGTCCTCGTTTTTTGTTGCCTTTCAAAAACCATTCGCAAATACCGGAAGACCGTTTCTCCCCACCGGTTTGTGGTTTGTAGTGTGCCTTCCTCATCGGTTATGTTCAAGGTTAGGTGCTTTTGGAACACATGGGAAAGGCTTTGGATAAAGAGGAAGACAAGATCCTTCTTTTCGTGGGGAAGGGTTGGGTATTCCGGAATGAGAAGGCGAGGATCTTGCTCCCAAGCCAACACCTTGTCCCACCATGGCTTCAGAAATTTCTGGTAGTCTTGCCCTGTGGTGGTACCAAGATGATGACTACCTTTAAGGAAAGGAAGCTCAAATTCTGTGGAGAATGTGGAAATCAAGCGCAACGCAAATAGAACCATGGGATCACTTAACCACTCACGGGCTTGCACATCCGTGTCTCTGTGGAGAATGCTCTTGATAACATCTATGTAGTGAAGAAGCCCGGTTGCCGTGACTCCAAAGGTGCAGAAGCGGTTGAAACTACACTTGACAACATTGAGTGTGTGCCCTTGGAGCTCAACACGCCCATGTGTTCTCTTATGCTCTTACCGCCCACCCCTCCATGCCGAAGCGAGAAACCCCAACAAACGCTTTGAAATGTGTTTGAGGAGGTGGAAGGGGAGGGAAACAAAGCCACCTCGCTTTTTGGCGTGCGAGAAACTCGGGTACCTCTCTTTCGCCCAATCCAACAAGACCCCATTGAAAGCACTATACACCAATGCCATAATATGGTCGTCGCAACCTTTGAATTGCAAATCCTTGAATTTAGGGAAAGTGTCCCGCGACCCTCCTTGCACCAAGTTCTCTTGAAGGTCATGTTCCCATGCCATCTTACGAGCCTCATTCAACAATGGGGTTAGACCATTCAAATGCCCGGTGTTGACCGACGCATTATCCGCGTAAAGAGTGGAAATGTGGTACAACTTTGAAACGGAAACACTTAACTCTCGTTGTGTATTTTGCACCCGTTCCCACATGTCAAGAATGCTTTGAAGACACCCCGCAGCACCCTTGGCAACAATGTCAACCACGTCCAACAACTCCGTACCAATACCACAAGTCACATGGGCTTCAAAAACGCAGCGATCAAACCACGTGCTAGATGCGTCGCAACCGAGAGCTATGGATATTTCTTTTGAAAGTTCCGTGCACAACCGACGGAAGCATGCCTCCGAGAAACCACACAAAGCCCTAAGAGGTGTTGACTTCTCCAAAGTTCGAACCGATGCACCCCCACAAAGCAACTCGTATGCATGTGCACTTGCACGGGCCGACACGTGAGCCTCTGCTTGGAGTTGCGCCAATTGGCACAACAACTGTGCATCCGTCATAGTACCACGGTCACCAAGTGTGGGGGTATTTGTCCCTCCCTCGCACGTGATAGGTTGCACCATCGCTTGCATAGTGTTAGCAATTGCAATGTAAGCATCCGTGCAAGATTGTGAGAGAGGGTCTTCCACGTGACAGCTGAAGTGGTGCCCCGTTTGCGCAGTTCGTGATGGGGTGGGCCACAATGTTTCATTCATTGGAAGCACCCTATCACCTCTTCTAGCAATGTTAGCCAATGCATCACGGAGTGTGCCCAAGTCTTTAATGCAACCTTGACAACAAGCCACCTTGTTCACACAATAAGGCTTTCCCATCACTCTAAATCGAACCATATTTGCTGAAGCAAACCCAATGTCCCCCGGCCCCAAAACTTGGTACACTTTGTTGTTGTCACAAAGGTCGCACATGGGTTCATCCGCAGAGCCTTGACTGGTTGGTGTTTGTGGTGTTGTAGGTGGCGTGGGCTTCAACCTCTTGTTGCGAGGAGTGAGAGGTAGTTCATCACCCAAATCCAAACCAACAAGGTCCCAACACTTTTTGCAACAAGTATAGGCACCATTGTGAGCACGATACTTGTGTTCAAACTCTGGCTTGAGTGGTGCCCAATACGACAAATTCTTGCCTTTTGGGTTCTTGCACACCTAAGGGAACCAAGATTTAGTCAAGATTTAGTGAAGATCGTAAATGCCTACAACACAATCAAAGTTGACGAATTCGAAATTGGACATCCAAATCGAGACGGCATTGGAGGAGGTACTTTACGAAACATACCACACAAAAGCCTTCTTTTTTGCCATGCCTAACATTGCCAGGAAAGGGACCTTGCATGGTGATTCATGAGGCAAATGCTAAGAAGTGAGTGACATAGAAGAGGACACCAAACCTATTTTATGAAAGGCGAAAATTAGCGTCCATGCATCGAAGGTTGAAAACCGACACAGGATGATACCAAACAACAAGACGACATCATGCGACACTTATCTCGACCATGAAAAACAAACGAAGAAAAATAAACGAAGAGTACCGATGAAGCGACGGATGCAGAAATTACATCAACAGAACCGCATTGATCTGAATTATTGAATCACCTTCCAGAATTCAACTGTCGGCGCAGAAAAAAATGTCTCTTTCTTGAAAGCCTCAAAATAATTCGGTTAAGTGGGCCGACCGCGGCAGTTGGCTCCAGCTGAACAGAGCGCCCTCAGGGGATGCGCTAAATGCGGCATTTGCCAAATGGCGCCACAGGTCACAGTGACGGCTCGTTTGAGCGCTGCATAGCACCAAATCTTGTAAATCGTGGTTCTACGGGTAGCTACGGACCCAGGCTAGGTAGGAGGGACGGATCCTGTGGGTTTTTTCTGGTTGGGCTCTTTTTCTGCCTTGGGCACTGGTGGTACCTCGTGCTTTTCACTACGGTCTTCTTGTTTTTCCTAAGGGTGTCCATGGAAAAAAGCCACCTTGGTCTTGATGAAGGACAGTTTTCTTTGTCCTTCAAGTGGACAGATTCCACGAGTCTCTGGTTGGCTCAAAAAGATCCTTTTGTGGCTACTCTACTCGATGAAACGGAGAGTAGTGTGGGTTTGAGCAGGGAGTAGTCAAGCAGTTCAGAGGGACTGCTGTTTTCTGCTAGTGAGGTTGAAGAGTTGGAGAAAAGTTGCCATTGAGGTATTTGCAAGGGAAAGATCGAAGGATGAGCAACGTTGATCGTGCCGTTGCTCGAATGATTGGTCAAATCACGATTCATCAAGTGTCCCGGCATCATACAACTAAATCTGCGGTCCGGGCACGAATGACAAGGTTGCGGAACGGTCTAAGCACCCCGGGCCGCAAACCAACCTTGCCGCATAGTATTGAGCAAGCATTGTTCGAGTACGTAGATGAGCACCGTTGGCGTGACAAAAAGGCCTAGTGAGAGCACCCATGCGTCGAAGGTATACCCTCCCTCCTTTAGTGTAGCAGACCCCATTTGTGGCAGCATGCAGATTTCAGCTATATCTACATGCGCTTTGGGGTAGATGTGTCCATTTCATGAAAAATTGGTGTATATGAGTAGGGTGGATCGTCCTCTACAAGATGACCAACTTGGTTTTTGCGTGGTGAGCCAATGAACCCTCTTCGAAGCGCGACCGTGACCGGTACTAAACAGAAATCAGCAAAAAACTGCAGCTGGGCAGTGAATTCCTTAGCAAAACCCTCTCCCTCCATGGGGTAAATCGTGTCAAAACACACCAACGAAGGCATTTCTGAATAGCCTGGGTCAAGCCCTACGCGTACATATGTTTAGATTTTGCCAACTCATCGGTGACATCACTCACTGAGCTTGACCGTGACCCGCGCAGTTCTGGACACGTCATTTGGCAACTGCTAGCTTATCGGCAAATCACCCTAACCGGGCAGATAACGGATTTTCAAATACACAGGGCTGGGTAATTCGCGGCATGTCTCTGGACAGCGCCGGTGTTGTAGCGTTCCTGTCAAATTTCTGGTAGATTGATGCGGCTTCTGCATCAGCCGCATCAATCATCTTCCCTGCGTGCGCGCCATGGTGCATTTCTTCCATAGTGCGCGCAAATTTTGAAAAATATGACCTTTGTAGCGCGCCTATTGCGCGCGCTCCACCGCGCTATATTGTCCCGTTTTTCAAGTTTTTCAAAACCGGAAAATGTTTCAAAACCATGCTTTTTCCAGTGTCCTGTGTTTCTCAAAAACCCCTTGCTTTTCAAAAACATTCCCTGTTGCTCACCCATCCCAAGACACATGCAAAAACACTTCCTGAAAGGTCTGAAAAGCGTGCAACACTACAAGTCCTCATGGGCAACAACAGTGTAGCGCGCGCAAAATATTTACAGCGCGCGCTATGGATCTTACGGCGCGCGCTATACCATGTATAGCGCGCACTATCATCCAGTGATCTCCTTAATGCTTTCGACCACCACTTCGGCCTCCCACTCCTTCTCCCATTCGGGTCTGTGGTCTTCTGCCCCAGCGGCAGCTGGGGCTGCGTCCCCTTCTTCTTGTGCACTTGGGTCGCCTTCTGGGGTTGCTCCTTCTGGTGCCTCTTCTTCTTTCGGGGCTGTGCCCTGTGACTTAGTTCTCTGCTCCTTCTCCTTCTTGTGGCGCGGCCGCTGGTGCCTCTTCTTCTTGTGGTGGGGCTGGTGCGTCTTCTCCTTGTGCAGCTGCTGCTGGGGCTGGTGCCTCTTCTTCTTGTGCAGCTGCTGCTGGTGCTTCTGCTTGTGCTGCAGCTTCGGCAGGTCCCTCGTCTTCTTGTGGGGGGGCTGGTGGCTGGGCTGGTGGGTCTCCTTGGGGCTGCTTCTTCTTTGGGGTTGGTGGCTTTGACGGGGACATCCTCATGGTCTTTGGGTCGGGGTTCAGGTCCACAATTTCATCGGGCTCGTACGTCTCCCACCACGACTGCCACTTGTCCAACTCCTCATACGCTTTGCTTTTGGCGGAGAACACCTGGCAGCTGGGCATGAACTCCGACCAGTCGTCCTCTTCCTCCTCCTCCTCCCCTTGTTGGCTGGGGCTCCGCTGATCGTTGGGGATGATGACGGCCACGTGGTCCTGAGGGGCCCTCCTGGCGCCTGCTGGCTTGATTTCGGCTCCTTCCACAATCATCGGCGCGATCGCAGTGGTGCAGTAGATGATCCACCGAGGCTTGTAGCCGTCCTTGTAGGACCAATCTCGGCGCTGCATGAGCTCATCTCTTGCCACCTTGTCCGCGTCGGCTTTGCTCTGCTGCTTGGCCTTGGGAGCCGTATTGGGTGGGGTGGAACCGCACGTACCTCCTTGTTCTTGTGGCTGGTCTGGGACTGGGACAGGCTGCTTCGGTGCTGGCTTTGATGCTAGCTGCGGCTGGGGTGCCTGCTGCGGTGCCTTCTTGCTTGCCTGGAAAGAGAAGCGCAGAGGCATAGCACGCGCAATACAAGGCATAGCACGCGCGACGAAATGCATAGCACGTGCAATGACACCGATAGCGCGCGCTGCATTACCTTTTCTGCTTTCTCCTCCTCTGCTTTCTTCCGTCTCTTCTCCTCCTCTTCCTTCTCCTTCTTCTTCCTCTTCTCTTCCTCTTCCTTCTCCTTCTTCTTCCTCTTTTCCTCCTCTTCCTTCTTCTTCTTCTTTGCTTCGTCCTCTTTCTTCTTGGCCTGTTCCGCTTGACGTTGGACCCTCTGTGCCGCCTGTGCCATCAGCTGCTGGTCGGCGGTCTTCTGGGCAAGGACCTTGCCAGGCGGGTGTGGGGGCTTAGCGGTGTGGGAGGCGGAGATGGCTGGTGGTAGGTGGCTGGTGGCTGCTGGCTCCTCGGTACGCTTCTTCTTCTGCCTTGGGACTGTCACGGATTCCGTCTCCGGCACGGCAAAGGCGTCGGCCCAGTCTACCTCCAGCTCATCCATCTGCCGCTTAGCCCGGGCCAGCACCGGGGAGGGGCCTTGCTCCTTCCGTCCATCAAGCCAGTCGGCCGCATGCTTGGACTGCCCGGCAATGTCCGCGGGCACGCTGATCATCAACGGCCCTTTGCGGGATCCCAGGCACAGGAGCTGCTCGAAGCTGCCCACCTACGTGACAATAAGACAGACGGTGGGGCCGTAGCGCGCGCAAACAATCACATCGCGCGTGCTACAGCAAATGGAGCGCGCGCAACAATGTCGGCAGCACGCGCAATGGCAAACATAGCGCGTACCTGTGCCTGTGCCTGTTGTTGTTGTTGTTGTTGTTGTTGTTTAAATTGCTGTTGCTGGGCCATCTGCACCCGCTGCTACTGCTGGAGCAGCTGCAGTGTTGCCTGCTGCACGGCTGCCTGCTGTTGGAGCTGCTGCTGTTGCTGCACTTGCTGCTGCTGCGGCTGCTCCTCGTCCTTGACCGCCGTGGTTTTGACTTTGGTGCCCGTTGCAAGTGCCCTTGCTGCACTGGCTCCTTTCTTGGCTGACCCCCGCAGCAAACTGGCCCCCGCACTTCTCACCGAGGCACACTCGTTCTTGAAGGCCATTGCCCCCGCGTCGGTCGCATTGATAAAGCTCGGTGGCTCCTTGTTGAAGTAGAAGTGGTGGACGGTCTTTGCGGTGGCACCCGGAGGCGTGTGAGTCCGAACGTGACCCCACCCGTAACTTGCCCAGCACGAAAACAGCAGCTCGTACTCCTCCACCTTGCAGTGTCCACAGGCAACTTGTCCTTCTTGGGTTGGCACGGAGGGGTTCAACAGGTTCGCCAGACTGCACCAATGGCCAGTAATGCTCTCGTCATGCCAGCAGGGTTTCACAGCTCCGTCTGGGATCTTGGCAATCGCCGTGGTCCTTTGGCGCCAGAACTTGTAGAAGGCCACCTCGAAGAGGTAGGCCGGTGTGACGTCCTTCAGCCATGCCCAGTCGGGCCCTTGGGCGCACATGGTGCTGTTTTGGTTGGGCCAGATTCGGTTCTTGAAGTCGCTGCTGAAGGCGAACCCCATACGTGGCCCGGGTGGGCTGCTGTCTTGGTTGGACTTGCTGCTGCTGCTGCTGCTGCTGCTGTGGGCTGCCGACTTGCTGGGCCGTAGCCTGCACTTGCTGCTGCTGCATTTGCTGCTGCTGCTGCACTGGCAGTGGGCCGAAGAGCACTTGCTGCACTTGGCCCACTGGAAGACTGCCGCGCACTGGGGAGCCCAAGGTGGGCGACCCACCGGGGAACAGCATGGGAGACAGCTGCTGTGAGGCAGCTCGTAACGGGGACTGCGGCGCGGGCCACAGAGGCTGCGTTGGGGAGAATTGCGTCAGCGTCTGGGACAGCGTCTGCGGAAAACAAGACAAAGCACGCGCAACGCGGACTTGCGTAGTGCGCACAACGAGACAGGTAGCACGCACAACAAGAGCGTAGCACGCGCAACGGAAACAGTAGTGCGCACGGCAAGAACCTGTGGCTGCATGCTCCACGGCGTCGTGGACGGCTGGTGCAGTCCCGGTTGTACAGCTGCATGTGGCGGTGGTTGTGGTGTCGCACCAGCTGCTATGGCCGCTGCAGCAGTTGTTGGCGGTGCTGGAGGAGGCGGATACCCCCAGCCCACGGGCTGCATGGGCAAGAGGGTTACATTAAAGTACCCCTGTTCCAGCAGTAATACAAAAAGGAAAATGCCGTAACAAAAAAATAGAAAACACCAAAAAAAACGGACAGAAAAGGAACAAATCTCTGTGTCTGTCAATGCATTTGCAATTGGAGCCAAATCTGAAGTGCGTAGTCATAGCACGCTACTTTTGATTGTATATCGCGATTTCAAGGGTTCCGGCGCTTGAAAACAGCATAGCGCGCGCGATAGTGGTCATCGCGCGCACTAGATAACATGTAGCGCGCGCTATAAAACAAATAGCGCGCGCTACCACAGTTCCTCATCCGCAAAAATGCCCTAACGTCATCAGCCAATTTTTGTGCATTGCACAGGTTGCTTCTGGAGGTCCCATTCCACCTTGGTACTTCAAAGTACAGGAACAGACGCTCATTAACCTGCCTCAGCATCTTTAAATTAATGCGGCGCGACACGAGGCTTCCTGCCCCCCCGCCTCTATCACAAAAGGAGGACCAAATGTCCTTCAGCACCCTGTTGCTCCCTTCCAAAAGATCCCCCGAGAACATTCCTAAGCCATAGGGCCGTATGGCCTGAATAGTGACTGTAGCATCGTGCAACATCCAGTTAATATAAGGTGATTTTTTTTCGGGACAAACCCACCTCTGGAAAGCCTGGGCAACCTCTGGAGCCTGCAATGCTCCCTCTTCAAACATTGTGCCATACATGTCCCCCAGTAGTATGTACATGGCAACCTCTGCTGTGTGCATCCTCATGTCACCCCCAAGGAGGGGGGCCAGGTCCTCCCAAACCTTTAGAAGGCACCAAGTCTCTTCCCCATCTGGCTCTGCCGTCCCCTGTAGTGCTATGTGACAACCCGACCTGTGAAGAATAGCCTGAACAGAGACCCTAGTACTGGGACGCACAGACTTGGCCAATCTGCGTACCAAGGCAGTGAGTGACCTGCCTCCCTACAAAAATCAGAAGGTGCAGAACACATGGTATGAGGTGAAGCCGCCTCAGAGGCACCTTCAACAACCTGCTCTGGACAACACCAAATATATCCATGGGCCTGCACTTGGCCCCAGGTGCAATAAGCCCTAGCAACTGCTCATCTCGCTCGGTGGTTCTATCCACATCCTGTTGCAACCATGTTGCACTGGACTTGCACCACGTCATGTAAGTGAACAGACTACCTACCATCCAATGTGTAGTGACACCCGACAAGCGACGCAGCCAAGGGCTATCCCCACCGCAGAAAATCCTGCAGCGTCTGGATGCACCCCGGATGGGAACCACACCACTGTCAATGGCACTCTGGAGAAAAGCAAGATTGTTAGCCCGGACCTGGGACAACACAGAGGTGGACTTCTCACCACAAAGGGCGACGTTAACAGTCCAGTAGTAGGACAACGTCCTTGCCAAGTGACCATGGTTGGCAAAGGAAATGGACATCTGGCACCACGATTCCCCCCCACAAGGCAACCCATCCCCCCTCACAATGATCCACAGCTCTCCTTGGCACTCCCTGGGGTATTGGAGGTTAGAAACAATGGAATCAAAGGAAAATATATAGTCAAAAAAGTGCTGCAGGGGCCACTGCGAAAAGACCGTGACGCCATCTGTGTGCACGTCAACCTGTAAATGCTGCCTACTTGCAAGCTGGTTCCATTCTGTGGCGAAACTAGCATAGGACGGTAGAGAAAAAAGGTGTGTGGGGACCTTACTTCGGGTCCAAGTAATCAAATCTTTGTACCTGAGGAAAATAGCGTGCGCAACATGAGAACGTAGCGCGCGCAAAAGTCAACGAAGCGCGTGCTATGAGCGGAAGTGCGCGCGATGTCACATGCAAAGCGCGCGCAATATTACCTTCTTCTTGGAATCTTCAGGAGCAGGACCAAGTCCACCACCGACAAAGGTGTGACGGCGTTGGCAGCCTCGGTCCTGCGACGCTTCTTCTCTGCTTCAGACACGGGGACCCTTTTTTCCAACTTGGCCCACAAAGACCGTTGGACGGCAAACCCTGAGCAAAAAAACTCAACTAGATCCGCCAAAAGGTCCTCGTTCTTCCACAAGGACCACCCATAGTGGGGGCCCAAAATGTTGGCAATCTTTCCTATTTCTTTTCTGACAGGCTTCGGACTGCCCATGCATCAATACAGTGCCTGCTGGAGAGGTTTGTGAATTGCCAAGCAATGCAGAGATCACAATGAGGGGTTGTGGCCTTCCACTGGGCACCTTTAGATTGGGCAGGCTGGGAAGCGAGCCATGCTGACACCGGGGGCTGGGGGGCATTGTACGCTCAAGTGCATAAGAGCTTGGGGGGTCCCTCCAAAACGAAGTGTAGTGCTGGTACCCGAGACGGGGTTGCAGCCCAAAGAGCCACTTATGCCATGTCACGCGCCGATAATTATGGTTAGATGCCTCGTTCTAGAAGGGCCCCAATGTCTTTCAACGCAACCCCTTGAACGGAATGGTCAAGCAGACCTGTGCATGCAGACACAATGAGTCCTTGCTAGTCCAAATGCAGGCGTTCATGACCAGGAGAGAAATGGGAACGGAGGAGCATTCCCACAAGTCCAACTTTATTGGGCCGCCTATTGTACTACCATCCATGTCCAGGTCTTTTTTGTCATGTCTGATCCCGCCGAACTTCCAGAACCTCTGTTACATTGATCCTACCAATTTGTCCCACCAGAAATTCAGCCCCAAAATGCAGCCAATATAACAAAGCCCAAGCCCAAGCCCAAGTCAGCGGCATGGCAGCTATCCATGGTTGCTGTCCTGGCATAGAAATAACCGTATTTTACGGTCGTGATTCATGTTATCAAAACTCATACTCACATTGCAAGCACGGCCTTGGGCTTGGATATTTTCCTTTGCCACACGGCACCAGAGTTGTTCACACCTAGCACTGCAGTTCACACGGCAACACCTTCTCTACCTCATCTCAATTGTCTCTTATGCCTTGCCGGCTTCCCAAATCTGCCATGTCTGTCCTGCTGCTTGCCAGCAACACTTGCCTTCTATAAGACCACCACTTGGGACGCGCAGACGGTCCTTGGAACCGCCATGAGTGAATGGGCTAGGAGCGTAATGTGTTTGACTGAGCCATCAACTCTTTAGTTATAAAGTCGTGGGCAACCTGGACAGAAACGCAAGCTGGCAAGAGGTGCCCAAGATGCATCAAACACCGATTGCGCAAGGAAGGAATGCATCACCTGGGAGCACCATTCAGATTAATCCGTCGCATTGACGGAAGTCCATGCAGCCCGCAGGAGGGTGAAGGTATTGCGACAAACTGGGCTCTCGGGGGAGCACCGTGGGTAGGGACTCGCTTTTGGTCACGTTCAGTTGGCAGGTGATCAGATTCAGTGCATGGCGAACCATGGCAGATGTGCGGGAGCTCGGCCCTTTTGGGCTGAGGCCAGCGATGTCGTCGACATAGTGGAAAAGGAGAGACGATAGGCACCTTTGTTTGACCCCGTGTGTCGTCTGGAAGACCGTGTGGCCTGCCCCTTGAAGGAAGGTGGTCCCTTTCTCAAGTACCAGAGAAATCAATTGCAGCAGCTCGTGGGGGTTGCGCAGCCTGTCCAGGACGCTACCGATCAACAGCTCCGGGGGGCCTGTCCAAGGCATGATACATGTGGAAAGCCACAATGGCCTCGATGCCCCACATTCTGTCAAGGTCGTTTAGCAACGTTTGTGTGGTGTGTAGAGTGGAAGTTCCCGAGTGGCCGCCGGGTTTTTAGGGTTGGGGGGGGGGGGGGCAACAGGGGGTAGACATCTGGGTAGACGCATCGCGCGGGGTGCCTATAAATGTATTTTTTTTTGTGCATTGCGATGGGCCCCCCACCTCTCCGGGTCCTACCACTGACCTTTTCCCTAAAAAGGCAACAGGTATCAGATATCAACCATGAGTCGTGCAAATAGCCACTGTTATCACACATGATCAGACGTGTACTGTGGCAGTGCGGAACGGCTGGGCCAGACCCCCCGCCCCCCCACCTCCTGAACAGGCACTACTCTGTTCTCTCCAGGTGTTGTTCTCGATCATGCCGCTCCATGCAGAAGAGCGTTCCCCGGGCCCATGGGCTAGGGCACGGGCGTGGCGCCAGTTCAGTCAAAAGAAGCTCAGTCGACCCCACGACAGCGAGGAAGTCCAGATCAAGAATTTGCTAATCTTCTTCGTCACCTTTCTACTGATTGCATTTGCCATCCCAGCGTTGGCGAGCAGATTCATTGCAGTGGGCTTCCTGTGGGCACTTGTAGCCGTAGTCCCCACCTGGCTGGCATTGAACATTGGGCTATGGCACATGCTGATCACCAAGACGCCAGTGCTTGCCATCCATTGCCTGGTCTACGGAGTGGCGTATTTATGTTTGGGGTTTGTGCTGTTGTGCGGCGGAGTGGGGCGAAGCCACGGGATGGTGTCGTTTGCCTACCTTGCGCCCATGATGGTTGTCGTCTTGGGGAATAGCGTGAAGCAGGGCGTGTGCCTTGTCATAGGGATCGTGGTGGTGACCCTGGTGATCTTGCTCGTCGAGCTGACAGCGGGTCCGGAGAGCCTGACGCCGCAGGTGCTGACCATACCTCCGGAGGTGGCGGCGATCTTCCATTTCATCCAGGCCAACTTTGCGGGTTCTTTCTTTTTCGTCCTACTGACGGCAGTGCTATCGCAATTGAAGGAGGCCAGGCGCGCTCTGCAGAAGAAACACAGCCGCGAAGAGAAGCTCAACAAAACACTGGGCAAGCAGAAGCAGGCGCTGGAGTTGGAGCAGAGGCTGTCCCGGAAGCTGATTTCCAACATCTTCCCCCTCAGAGTTGCCGAGGCCCTCATCGCATTGTTCGAAACCTGCGGGGAGAGCAGCGACCGTTCGGCTTCCCTGGCCACGCAGGCCTGGGACGGCACGACGGATGTTGCCGACGACCCGGGGGCGGATCCGCAGCCCGTCGGCTGTTCCTACCACGTGGTCGATGTCGAGGCTTACAGTCCCACGGGCCCGGCCTCCATCAGAGACGAGTTGGCCGCGAGCCTCAGCCCGAGACTGCACCCGCGCGCCGTCATCCTCTTCGCGGACCTCGTGGGCTTCACCGCCGTCGCGTCCCAGACAACGCCCACGGCGCTGGTCTGCTTCCTGGACCGGTACTTCGGCGACATCGACATGGCGTGCCAGGCCCAGCAGGTCGACAAAGTGAAGACGATCGGGGACGGCTACATGTGCGTGGGGTGGACCGAGCACCCCGCCGACCACGCGGACACCGCCCTGCGGGTTCTGAGGGTCGCCGACCACATCCACCGCGCCAGCCACCGCACGCTGCTGGACGGGCAACGGCTGCAGGTGCGGGCCGGCGTGCACACCGGGACGGTGGTGAGCGGCATCATCGGCAAGACGATGTTCGCGTCGGACGTGTGGGGGGACGCCGTCAACGTGGCGTCCCGCATGGAGAGCACTGGCGTGCCCGGGACGACGCAGGTCAGCGCCGCCGTCTACGAGCTGCTGAAGGGCCACGACTTGGGCTTCCGCCCGCGGGGCCCCGTAGAGTGCAAGGGGAAGGGCAAAGTGCAGACGTACATGGCCCCCGTGACGGCCCCCGCCGACGCCGGTACGGCCCGGTCCCCCCATGCGCCGGGGGAGTGCAACGTGGTGAATGTGCTGGCCCAGTTCGTGGAGGGGGCCCTGCAGGCCTGAGACTGCCCTGCGGTGGCGATGGCCTTGTGTGGAGCGCGAGGCGGCGGCGGCGCCCGCAACGCAACATCGCGGGTTCGATTCCGGACGCAAAGTGGGCCGTCGCGGTCGGCCGGCGGTCCGCAGCTTTCGCTTGCGGGGGCAAGTGCACGTAGCGGTTCTTCAGATAGCATGCCCTAACCCTGGCATAAAGGAAGCATCAGTGAAGCCTCTGATGGTACCCCTACGTGAAGTCCCTGCAAAGGCAACGTGTTCAGGAGAATATCAAAAGCAACCGCTGCACCTCTAGCATCAACACAGCCAGCCACTCCAGCAGAGCCAGCCACTCAAACGTAGATTCGCTTGCCCGGGAAAGTGCACGTAGCGGTTCTTCAGATAGCATGCCCTGGCCACCCTGCCAACCGTCCCCGGCCGTGTTGGTCCCCTTTCTTAATGCCAGCCCTGAACCGTTTCGCCCGCTCCCGACCGTGCCTGGCGCCGCAAAGCACACTGGCAGTGCCAAGCATGGGCTGGGGTTGGTTGCGGCGTGAGGAAGGCCGCCCGGTTTGAGGGCGATCGCCTAGGCAAGACAGTGGAAGCCAACAGGCCCAGACTGTGCCCGGGGGGCAGGTGCATCCAAGTAGGGGACAGTAGCCAACTGAGAGGCGCCGGTGCAAGCACGCACACAACACATCGCAAAGACCATCTATCGGGTTACGTGAATTTTCACGGAGCCCAGATGTTGTCATTTCCAGGAAGCATGACTTATCCAATTGGATTGGTGTGCTCGCGCGATTGACCTTCCCCCCCCCCCCCCCCGCCTGTTGGAGAGCTTTCTCCGCGCCCCCACCCCCCGCCTGTTGGAGAGCTTTCTCCGCGCCCCGCTGCCTCTCCGCGGCCCTGAGCAATGAGACTTATGTCAGGAACGTGCACGCGGTGCATGACGCGGTGCAGGACGCGGCGCAGGCAGGGCATTTGGGGTGTTTTGTGTGGACATGAACCCACTTTCCGCTGTTGCAGCCACTCCTGCAGGGAATACCAGCCTCCCAGAGTCGTAATCAGGGTTCGTGGAAGGGCGGCCTGATCGGGAATGTGCACGGGGAGGCACACTTGGATTGAATGCTGCCCAGAGAGCGCAACGGGAGCGACCACATGGGACTGTATGTTGGCCCCTTAGGCCACCGCGGCCCTGACGTTGTTCAAATTGGGCAATTCCTGCAAAAGCAAAGTTCGACTACTTGCACGCGGTGGCACGGTGGCACGGTGGCATGCGGTGGCACGCGATGCGCCTGTTTCTCTCGCTTCTCTGTGGCCCCAAACCACCATGAATGTTTTCCTCGTGAAGGACAGGCTTTAAGGACAGCCCCCGGGAGACCTCTTTTTACTGAGGCCGACCTCGGCCAACCGTGGTGTCACGATGGTGCCGCCCCACTTCTGATTTTGTTCCCCGCGCTGAGCCTTGGGGACCCCTGAGAAGGCAAGGGCTATGCAGCCATTGCCCAGTTTTGGCCCCCCGATAGGGCAGCGGTTTGGCAGCCACTTCTGATTTCTATCCCCACTCATTGTCTGGAACACAGCTCCCACCATTTTACACGGCAACGCCTTCCTCCGCTGCAGGTCTGTGGGTGGCTGGTGCATGCCGAGTCAGTGGATCACCCACACACAACCAGGCCTTGGCTCTCTCTAGACAACGCATTCTGCCGGAGAGGTGGCGGTAGCCCAGGGCGTCCGTGTGAGGACACAGATGGCGGGGTGCGCTGCAGGGCCGGCGCAGGTCCGAACCCGCACTGCACCCCCCCCCCCCCCTTCATTGTGGTTGTTGGAAGCCCCTGTCAGGAAAATTATCCTGCAGATGCACACCCCAGCGCGCACAAGTCAGGGCTGGAGTCGGCAACTCTGACATGGACTCGGAGTGTGCATCTGGATGCACCTGGTGAACGGCACGGGCAACAGCCCGTCTCCGGGACAGCCAACCCCCGGAGTAGTCAAACAGGACAAGTCATCCGGGGGCTCCGTTGACACAACCAAAACACGTTCGGACCCCCAGAGCGTCGGGATGTGCAGTGGCGAGAGGCCGATAGGCGCCGCCAACGGCACACAATCAAATACCGAGGCCTTGTGCCAAACCCCCCCCTCCTTCTCCCTCCCTGTTGCAGTCTACCACGCTGCGAGTGCACGCCAACAAAAAAATCGCATACTCCACGGGGCCTGGGCCCAATTGTGTGGACCATATGGCATCAACTATTCATTTTTCCACTGCCGCTATCTACATACCATATCCTAAGCAAAAGATGTAGGCCCCAAACCAATTGGGATAAGGCACTCTAATGGCAAGCCAACGTTGACGGAGGCCAAACTAGGGAGCGAGGTGGTCTCATTACCCGCCCCGTGCAGCCTTCCCATAGGCTTGTTTTAGGGAGCCTCATTGACCTACGCACGGTGGAGGAGTGGCAAGAGCCCAGGGGGTGTGCCTGCACGAACATGTGCACCGAATCCTTCTGTTCTCCTGGATCTTTGCGGCCCAGGCGTTCTCATCGGTTTCCTGGCTTCTTCCCCCTGTGAGTAAGCCACACCCCATCTACTTTAGGGACCACCGGAGTGTGACAGAGTGCTGTCAGCTGAGAGACTGCTGCTGTCGAAGTGTCGGCCTCTGACATCTTTTCCAGAAGCCACTCACCTTTCGTCGTCGTCCTTTGTGTGGGGCATGTGGTGGTGGGCTCCCCAGCATTCGCCGATTTGTGTGTCTTTGGCTTCGAGGGGGTGGCATATGCGCATCGCCATTTTGCAGCAGGGGGACAGGCATCATCGTGATGTAGAGATCAGGCCGTACCCCCCCTCCCCCTTGCGCAAGCACGGCCTTATCTAAGCACGGAGTGGGCGTTGAACCGCTGTTTTTAGGAATTTTTGGGACCACTGTTTTTGTGGTCTCAGATGTAACATGGGGTTTAAAAACCTTTTACCGCACATTGCCACCCAATGATGTTTGTTTTGATGTGATTCTTAGCCATTCCTGATATTCCCCTTCCACAGCCTAACACCATCTGCATCTGAGGGCTCTCCTGGATGTGGGCAGTTATGTGTGTTTGCCGTCATGTGTGCCACACGGAAGTACTGTCTTGTCTCAGCGCGGGGGTGGGCGTTGAACCGCTGTTTTGCCTGGGTTTTTGGGACTGCGGCCGTGCTTGCGCAAGGGGGGGGGGGTACCTTTGCCAAACCGGGGGTGCATTTGGTGGAGAGAGAGATCGGCAGTTCATGCTTCTCAAGGGTGACTTGTCAGATTTGCCGGTGAGATGGATGAGGATTTGCCTTTAATAGCGTCTACCTCCCAAATGGGGGGGGGGGGTCAAAATGACATCAACCCCCCCCAGGAGGTGACACCCTCACTATGTGAGTGTGACGACACTAACCTGCTGCTTCCATGTGTCCCGACACCCTAAATGTGCTGTTGTTTCGGGTGCCTTGAAACCTGAAATTCATTAAAATATATATGACGCCTTGAGACACACGTGTAAAGAGTATATCTTATTACTATTGGCTTGTGTTGCACAATTGAATGATTCACCAAACTAAACTTATGGAAGTGTTGAATGATGTAAATCGTCGAAATATCATACCCCCCCTCCCCCTTGCGCAAGCACTGCCTTGTCTAAGCACGCGGGCCCGTCTGACCGTCGTTTTTCCGACCGCTCTTTTAGGTTTCCTCTTATGGGCCCTGCATTGTCTAAGCACAGGGACCCGTCTGACTGTTGTTTTCCTGACTTTCAGCGTCGCTTGCGCAAGGGGGAGGGGGGGTATGGAATAGTGCCATAGAGGCATTTCTTTGGCAGATCCTTCGCAAATCAGTCTGCACTGGAGATCATGCACGCTTCAAAAGCGTGGGATGCCAATCTCGAAAGGATGGATGTTTATGTTGTCAGCCTCATCACATGATGAAGGACCCAAATGTGTGGTCTCAGATGTAACATGGGGTTTAAAAACCTTTTACCGCACATTGCAACCCAATGATGTTTGTTTTGATGTGATTCTTAGCCATTCCTGATATTCCCCTTCCACAGCCTAACACCATCTGCATCTGAGGGCTCTCCTGGATGTGGGCAGTTATGTGTGTTTGCCGTCATGTGTGCCACACGCAAGTACTGTGTTTTCTAAGCACGGGGTGGGCGTTGAACCGCTGTTTTGCCTGGGTTTTTGGGACTGCGGCCGTGCTTGCGCAAAGGGGGGGGGGTGTGGTACCTTTGCCAAACCGGGGGTGCATTTGGTGGAGAGAGAGATCGGCAGTTCATGCTTCTCAAGGGTGACTTGTCAGATTTGCCGGTGAGATGGATGAGGATTTGCCTTTAATAACGTCTACCTCCCAAATGGGGGGGGGTCAAAATGACATCAACCCCCCCCAGGAGGTGACACCCTCACTATGTGAGTGTGACGACACTAACCTGCTGCTTCCATGTGTTTCGACACCCTAAATGTGCTGTTGTTTCGGGTGCCTTGAAACCTGAAATTCATTAAAATATATATGACGCCTTGAGACACACGTGTAAAAAGTATATCTTATTACTATTGGCTTGTGTTGCACAATTGAATGATTCACCAAACCAAACCCCTGTTTGTCTTGTCCCCTTTTCGTTTACGAACAGGGGATCACTTCCACTGTTTGTGTACAGATTTGTTGAAAATTTATTGTGTTTTGTGAAGCAGCATGCAGGTCTTCCGCTCCCCGTTTAAGAGTGCGTCGTCTAAGGCCCCAGATCAAGGAGCTTCGGGCTCTGGGGCGGACGCGTCGGCGCTGGACACCAGCCAGATGTCGCCTGAGGAGCTGCGCGCGTTGCTGCAGTCTCAGCAAGAGGCGATCGGACATCTACAAGCTCGGTTGGAGAGCCTGGCCGTCGCGGAGAGAAATACGGTGCCGGACCTGACCACAGAGGCAGTGGAGCAACTGCTGGGGGGCGACAAAGTGGCCAGCTGGATGCGCCAGTCAGGCGAGGCGCTGCGGGACTACGTTAGAAGCGCGAGTGCTGCCCCGGTCAGGCCATCCGACGTGATGGGCAATGCGATGGAATGCCCGAGGGGCGACAGGCTGGCCTACAGGATTTGGGGTATCATCCTCGACTCCCAGCAGGCGTACGCCCAGAGGTTCACGTCGGACTCCAACAGTCGAGCGGACCCGTCCAACCCGCTGGATGCGATGAGCTGGCCAGATGCGGTCGAAAACGGGGGACCGTCCTTTAAGTATAAAGGCATCGACTTCGCCATGCGACAAGGCGTCCTTCATGGGATGTCGAAGAAAGGAAGGTGGGTACCAATCTCAGCCCGCCCGTCTGGTGACTGCCAGAGATGCGCAAAAGAGGGTGTCCCATCGGACCAGTTGAGGCACTGGCATTTCCAATGTCCCCACTGGTCCTGACGGGACTGCCTCCACTGCGGCAAGGCGGGGTGGGGTTGGCCCTGTTGGTGTGAGGATTCCAGGTCCACACGTCCAACCCCCACCCAAGAGGCCTCACCTGCCGCCAGAGTGACCTTCAGCGCGGCGGCGGCGGGGTGGGCAATGGCGATGGCGGCTGTCGGATCGTTTCGGGTGGCGGCCGTGGGCGTTCGTGGATGGGCCCCCAAGACACAATCGAGATACCGTTCCGCTCTGTCCGCGGTGGCGAAGTTTGAGGGTACCAGAGCTTTGCGGACGCCGCTTACTGACACGCTGTCTGAATTCTTGGTGTCAAGGGTCTCCATGGGACAGGCCAGATCCACCCTCAGGGGGTATGTGTCCGCGGTTCGGGCGGCAGAAGATGTCAGACTACTCCCGGGTTGTGTCCAGGCCATCCACTGGAGGATTGCGAAGTCTGGAAAACCGACACCGGGGCAACCATACCTGGGGCCGGAGGGTCTCTGTCTCCTGTGGGCCAGAGCAGATTCACCGGTTGAGCAGGCAGTGGCAGCATTGGCGAGCCTCAGTTGGCTCCTCTTCTTGCGAGTCTCTGAAGCGGTGTCCATCACGCCAGCGGGGTTGGAGAGTGATTCCGTGGTCCTGTTCGTCACTACCAAAGTTGGTGGCCACAGGGAAGTGCGACGGCCGCTTTATGAGTGGGGACGGTCGTGGGTCCGATTCCTCGGATGCTACGCCGAGGCCAGCTGCATCCCTGAAGGTCAACCGTTGGTTAGGGGAGGGGTTGAGGCAGTGGAGAGGATCTTCGCAGACCTCCTCCGTGATTCCCCATATAGTGGCCACCGATGGCATTCCCTGCGGCGGGGGGGCGCTGCGGCCGCCTTCCACCGCTCCCCAAATGTGGCTTACTTCGTCTGGTGGGGGCGGTGGAAGAGGCTGGCCACAGCGTTGGAGTACGCTTTGGGCTACTCTGACCCTGCGGTGGTTGGGGCTTTGGTGCTTCCATGGCCTGTTGGTGGCCAGGCTTCTGATGAGCGTTTGGCTGTGCTGTTGGCCGCCCTGTGGGGTGACCCCATGTATGCAAGCCCTGAGCGGAAGTCCACGAAGGCGACGATGGAGATCTCAGTCCCGGTGCCTGCGGGCCCTGTGGTATCTCTTCCTGATATGGATGTGGCGACGAATCGGAAGGAAGTGGACGACGTGGGGTCTGATTCGGATTCTTCGTCCGTCCCCTCGGAGTCTTCGGACTCAGATGTCTCCACAGCAAGTGCCCGTAACATCACCACAGGACCCAGTCCGTCCACTGGTCCAGGGGAACGCCCTCAACAATTCACGCCGGGATCCAAGCCTCAGGTTGTCGGGAGCGGCAGGAGGAAGCTGCGATCGAAAGGAGCCGGCAAGGCACCGAGAGGCGGCGCAGCAGAGGTCGACGGCGCTGAGAAACCGAGGCCCATGCGGCGAGTCGTTGGTCCGGGCGGTCCCTTATCTGTCCAGCGGCGTCATGCGACGAGCGCGCAGGTGGGCCTGGGTAGTGCAAAAGCCCGACGACCTGCCTCCAAGAGGCGGCATCCTGATGGGCCTCCAGTCGGGCCTGCCAGCAAAGTGGCTGTGCGTTCCCCGCCGGAGTGTAAGAATAAGGGCGGAGGAACGGAGACCGGCAGGGGGGGGGGGGTCGCCTAGAAATTCGCCCCCCGCGGGGGTGACTCGCGAAACCCCATCTGCCTGTGACACGTCGGTTGGTGGCCCAGTGCTGAGTTCGGCGCAGGGATCGCTGCGGGTGATCACATTGGCGGATGGTGGGCCCCGCCCTCTGACCAGGGCAGACCTTTTGTATGTGCGTTCGGAACCAGTTCCGTTATTTGTCCACTTTTTGCAGGCGTTCTTTTCTTTCTTGCTCTGGCTTCACCGGCAGGGCTATGCGTGCGCCAAAACCTTGGCGAGCTTGGCGAGTGGACTTGCTTTGGCTTTGGCGAGTAAATTTCCCATAATTCCTAAAGGGGTACTGTGGGAGTGGTTCTCGGCCAATGGCCAATGGCCGGCGCGTAGGGACCGTTGGGTGGAATTATGGGGAATTATGGGGAATTATGGGGAATTATGGTTCAACCATGGGCAATTATTGGGAATTATGGGACAATTTTGCTTCATCCTTGGGGAATTATGGGGAAATTTGAAGAATTATGGGGAATTATGGGCAATTATGGGGAATTATGGGGAATTATCGCACGTTATCCATCCCGCACACTGCTGCCGACGTTGAGCGGTGCAATAGCTTTTACAAACTTACCCGCAGGGACAAGCAACACTCCTTGAAAGATGCGCATCATTTGGGACGCTTAAGTTTCGTGATGAACGGTGTTGTTCCGCTGCCTATGGGCGTTTGACATGAGGCCACGTGAATGAATGTCTTCCGGACTTGTGTTGCACACGCATCATGAAAATTCCCCATACAACCCCATACAACCCCATACAACCCCATGATTCCCCATACAACCCCATACAACCCCATAATTCCCCACAATTCCCCATATTTCCCCATAATTCCCCATAGAACCCCATTATTCCCCATACAACCCCATAATTCCCCATAGAACCCCATCATTCCCCATAATTCCCCATAATTCCCCAAAATTTCCCCATAATTCCCCGTAATTCCCCATAATTCCCCATAATTCCCTATAATTCCCCATAATTCCCCATAATTCCCCATCATTCCCCATAATTCCCCATAATTCCTATCCTTTGGCGAGCAGACGTCGTGTGGCGCTGGCGAGCGCATAGGCCTGCACCGGGCATTGCCTTGCGGGGTCTTGTTGCTCATGCGGCGACTCCATTTGTTTGTGCTGCGTTTGTTCCTTACGTGTGAGGATTTTCGTTTACGGTCCGCACCGGATATAACTTTTGGCGCTTTGTCGGAATTTACAGTTGAATCCTGGCAGGCTCTTTTGCACCTTTCTACATCCCCGGTGCCACAGGTGGGAAAAGTTGACCCACAATTGGTGGAGAGGGGTTTGGGGGCGGTGGGTAACTACACAATTTCCGACGAACTGTGGTGTGAGTTGGCGCCCCCTGATTTCGAAGCATCGGTGTCGGATTTTCATTTGGAGAGAGAAAGTCGCTCTTCTACTAGGGAGGCTTTGGTGCTACCCATGGTTAAGTGGTTGCTGCGTGAGGGAGTTGTTTCCATCATGGATGAAGGCTGCCCCATGGGGGCGACTTGCTGGCCGTTTGTGATCCCGAAGTCCACGGAGAAGGTGTCCCTCATTTTTAATTTAGTTGAGTTTAATGAGAGCTTGCATAAGCCGTTGTCTTTTTCGCTGGATGGTTGGGAACAAATCTCCCAGAGGTTGGCGGAATGGCCGGCCGATAGGCCGTTGTTTTGTACACATGTGGATCTCAAAAATGCTTTTTGGAGTTTTAAGTTGCCTAGACGGCACGAGAGGGCCTTTCGGTTCCGGATGCGTTGGGAGGGGGTGGAGAGGGTGTTTTGTATGTCGTGGATGCCGTTTGGGTGGAAGCACTCCCCGCTGTTCTGTCAGACGGCGTTGGGGAGGATAGTGCGTCCCCTAGTACCGGAGGGGTACATCCTTTTCCACTACCTAGATGATTTTTTGATCCTGGGGCCGGATCCAGTGCGGTTGCGTGTTGTCACTGCGCGCGTGGTTCGGGCTTTGGAGGAGGCTTGGTTTATTGTGTCGGGCAAGAGTACACTGGACCCGGTTACGGAAATATTTTTCCTAGGGAAGTACATTAATTTAGGAGTGCGCACGATCCGTTCACACCCACGGGCTTTCCTCCAGATGTTCAATATTTGGCTCAGGTTAGCCACGCGGTCGAGACCTTCTTCCCGGTTGCTCTCTAAAGCATTGGGCTTCATCCATTGGCACTTTAGGCCCCGTTTGGGGGGGGGTCCGCTGCTCGCTGGGAGCTATTGTTGTGACCGATGGGGTGGGTTTGAACGGCCTACGCCACTGAAGGTTTTGCATGGACTGTGTACTGCCATCGTACGGTGTATGGAGACTTGGGAGCCGCCAACGCCGGCACGACTTGCTGTATTTCGTGCGCTATCTGCCACGCCCGATTTGTGGGCCGTTCGCCATTGTGTGATGTTCGGGGACGCTGCTTTGGACGCCATTAGGTATAGGGGGGGGGGGCATTCGTACCGCGGTTGTCGGGTGTGCGTTCCCAAGTTATTCCCCCTGCACGTCACACGCAGCAAAGCGCAGAGCTTTGGGTGTTGGTGTGGTTGGTGAGGCTGGCAGTTCGGCTGGGTTGGGGTTATGTGGTGTTGGTCACGGATTCACAGGTGTCCGCTTGCCAGTTTTTGTCCCTGCGGGCCTCTACGTGGTTGTCAAGGCAGCAGAAGTTGCTGAGGGCATTGGTTTTGAGACTACTGCAGACAGGGTTGGTTGTGGAGGTCAGGTTGGTGCCTGGCGCGTTGCAGCCAGCTGACCCGCCGAGTAGGTTGGATTCTAATTACCAATCTATTATGCAGCGGGCGTGTAGCCGTGCTTTTCAACTCTGGCGGGTGTTGCTGGCGCACCCCCAAGAGGTGCTGCAGGTGGGTGGGTTGGTCCTGTGAGGCGTACTTGTTTGGTTTCGTGAAATCACATGTTTCGCACGTTCGCGATGTTCAGCACTTGTGCCATGCCTGGACGAGGGAAGCGCCGCCGCCACCGGCGCGGAGGATTTTGTCACCGCCGGTCGGCGGCGGCGCTGCAGCGCAGGCGGGACCGTGCGCGACAACACCTCAGAGCTGTGTTGGAGAAGCGCCTGGCGTGGTGGCCGGTGAGGCGGATCTGGCTGGGTCTGGCTGCAAGGCTCGTCTTCTTGCGGCCTTGCACGAAGGATGATGCTCCGGGCGTTCTGAAGCTGGCAGCACAGGACCTAGCGAACCGTTTGCGGGGAATTGCGGAGCAGGAGAAGACTCCGTTTGGTGATGTGAATGTTAAAGGCGTGGGCGGGGATCATTTGTGCCGCCATCGTTGGATCGTGCGGGTTGGGGGTAGTAGGTTGTTCCTGAGTCTCTCGTCGAACACGAAGACTGGGGGCCAGCGTCTGCCCTATATATGGGTCCAAGGGAAGCAGGTGTTGGTTTGGCGAGTATGCTTCATGTTCCACGCGTTGTGAGTGACCGCCGTTCTGGCTATGCAGTTTTTCATGGATTCCAGTAAGTTGTGTCTCGATGCACAGAGACCGTGCAGTGTTTCTGTCCCATGCGATGGTACCTGTGTGTGGGGAATAGAGGATTGGGACCGTCGTGCGCAGGCATTACACACGGAGGTTGGCGCCTGCGCCGTGGCTGGTTGGCTGCGGGCGCCTGGCACTGTCCCCGTTGTGGATTTGTGAAGGTTACCGGTTTCAGTGTGGTGAGGTTGTATGGCGACTGGTTGGGATCAAGGATGAGGGGTACCAGAGGTGAATTGTTGAATTGTCTTGGTGCTTTGTCCTCTGTGATCCCCTGTTTGTCTTGTCCCCTTTTCGTTTACGAACAGGGGATCACTTCTACTGTTTGTGTACAGATTTGTTGAAAATTTATTGTGTTCCCACCACCCGCCCCCACGCCCGCCTCCTCACTGTGTTCATCGGTGATGGTGGGGCTTGGTGTTATATTGGATTCAGGTTGGAGATTCCTGCTGTATACTTCTGCCAGGTGTTTATAATTTTTGGGGCGGAGATCTGCATTTGTGCTGCTTCACGTTTTTTTTGATCGCCGGTGTGAGTCAGCGTAGGGTTGTGTCCCATAGGCCCGGCGGGGTCCTTTTGGAGAGCGCTTACTAAGGCCTGTGGCGCTATTGGCGAGTACTGCTTTGATACTCTTGAAGGCGATGATGTCGCCAGCAACACTCTGACTCGTTTGGCTGCCAGAGATGAATTGTTGAATTGTCTTGGTGCTTTGTCCTCTGTGATCTTATGGAAGTGTTGAATGATGTAAATCGTCGAAATATCATACCCCCCCTCCCCCTTGCGCAAGCACTGCCTTGTCTAAGCACGCGGGCCCGTCTGACCGTCGTTTTTCCGACCGCTCTTTTAGGTTTCCTCTTATGGGCCCTGCATTGTCTAAGCACAGGGACCCGTCTGACTGTTGTTTTCCTGACTTTCAGCGTCGCTTGCGCAAGGGGGAGGGGGGGTATGGAATAGTGCCATAGAGGCATTTCTTTGGCAGATCCCTCGCAAATCAGTCTGCACTGGAGATCATGCACGCTTCAAAAGCGTGGGATGCCAATCTCGAAAGGATGGATGTTTATGTTGTCAGCCTCATCACGTGATGAAGGACCCAAATGTCTGGTTTTTGCAGATGGTTTCACTATGGATACTGCACCAAGACTGAATTACCCTGTTCATCATCTCCCCTATCCCCCCCCCCTCCCTTTCCTTCATTTCCCCCATCTCTCCCATCTCCCCCATTCTCCCGTCCCCCCCAATGTGCCACTTTCAATGAACATAATGCAGGCGGTCGCAGACTTTTTGGTCGGCGGTTCGAACCCTGGTGCGGCCAATGCGGCGGCGGCGCTCCGCCGGCATCCACCCACCAGGATTCGAGCCGCCGACTTAAATTTCTGCAACAGGGTGCATTGCCATTCGACCGGAGCTGGGTGTGTCATAAGTGTGTCTCCGTAGGGACTGTAATACTTGTGTACGTAATTCATTACGTACGAAATGTAGTATGGTCACATAAGACATGGGTTTGTCATTATCACATTTGCCAATTACATAGAGTCGTGGACATATTTGTAGTGAGTCTTTGCCCACTTGAACCCACATGGCTCTGATTTTGGGGATATTAGTGCTTTATGTTCCCTTTTCTTGTACAATCTCACTGTGCAATCTTCTCTTTCTGAACCTGGGTGTCCAGTTATTTTCGTGTCGGCAGTTGTATGTTTTGTGTGCAAGCTACGCCCTTGTCCAAGCTACAGTAGGGGGGTGGTTTTATGTTCGTCTCGGAGGTACCTGTCAGCTCAACCCAGTTCCTGCTGAGGGTAGGGAGGGCGACCTGACCTATCCTGAAGAACTGTGGCGGCGCCTCCGGCGCCGTATCCGAAGGAGAGCTGTGGCGCTTCGCTGGACAGATGGGACAATGTGTGCCGCGGCTCCGCCGCGTGATACTTGCTGATTGAGGGCATAGGTCTGTCGGTGGGGACCTATTGCTGAACTTTCCACTGTTCTATGGCCAAGCTACAGTAGGCGTAGGGACCGTAATATTTGCGTACATTGGCGTAGCTTATACAAGGGGGGGGGGGGCGGGGTACAACGGGGCCATAGTGGGAAATCCGCAGTTCCGAAAATATCGTGAGGCCCAAAATATCGTACTTATTGGAGCCCTGTGTGAACGATGGTGTACTGTCATGTTTGTGACTGTGACGTCGGTCCTTTTTTTTGACAACCTGTGACAACCTGTGACGACCTTAGATCACATTGACCATCTGGTGGACAGCTCTGATGGAGAAAGCTTGTTGTAATCTTTTGTCCCCCCCCCCCCCTGCGCAAGCACTGCCTTGTCTAAGCACATGAGCCCGTGTTGCCGTCGTTTTGGTGGAGTCTTCTGACCACGGTTTTTATGGTCAGAAATGGAACATTGCGCAATTGTGCTTCGCTTGTAGAGGGAAAGGGGGGCTGCATCATGCTTCTGGTAGTTCCTCCTGCTCATACCAACATTCTGCATTGCAATTGATGTGATTTTCAGCCATGGTGCAGTTTGCTACACCTGGCATGGTTGTTAGGTACATCCGGTCCACCGGTGAACATGTCTCCGCAACAATCATTGGTCCTTCTACTCGTGGGGATGATTTCTTTCATGTGAAGTACATGCGGAATGGGCATGAGCTTGAGCATCATGCTCCTATGGACCGTGTCCTTTTCCCAATCCGCAGCCCTTCCCCAGAACCTTCAGAGCCCTCTCCAAAACGAGGGCGATCAGCAACGGTGACACATGTTTTTTTGGTACCGCTCATCGTGCGCAAGCACTGCCTTGTTTAAGCACGGGAGCCCGTGTTACCGTCGTTTCGCTGACTTTCAGGGTGCTTGCACAAGGGGGGGGCGGGGTAAGTGTCTCAACTGATAGTTCCGGCTGAAGCGCCATCAGTATTAGCGATGGTGACAGCAGCAATAGTAGCAGTGCAAGTGACAGCAATGTTGGAGGGCAACAGTGACAGTGATCAACAAGCTTTGAAAATCAGTAAAAGCTGCTTGCATGGGCGGCATCCAGGGGGGCCGTCGCAGACTGGGTAGCCGGCGCGCGTGAGGGGCGTCAGCTTGAGCCCGGGCTTGGGCTTGAGGGGCCCGGGCTTGATCTCGGGTGCGCTCATTCCCATACCCACTCACTGTCAGTTACGTATTATATCTCTTCCCTACACTGCTATGCACTTTCCACCCCAAGGGGTGTGCTGATTCCACTCCTCTGCTGTCATCAGTCTTGTGTGCTCTCATAGCACATAGGGAAGCCTTTGGGCCTGGTATCAGACTCAGTTTGTCCTCCTTGTGTGCCAGGTCTGTCACTAGAATTCATGTTGGACAAATGTAGAGCTGGACAGCTCTGAACCATGATTCTGAAAGACTCTCAAGTCCCCCCCACCATTGCAATTGAACATTCTAAATGAACTCTAGTGATGAACTCGAGTGAATGGTTCAATGCCCCCCAACCACGCACAAGTTACTGGACACAAAGTCGACATAGCAATCGGAAAAGGCAGTGAAGGCCGTGAGGAAGGCGAAGGGTGGTCTTGGCAAAGTACCTGACAGCTTTGATTCCCACAGCCCCCGCGGTCGATGACACAGCAACACATTGCAGCATTGTACACCAGCATTGTACGCAAAATTGCTGTGTAAACACACCTTTGGCAGCAGAGCAACCACATCATTCCGTTAGCCACGAATGACATCCCAAGTTCAGTAATTGCTTTAATTGCTGTGTAAACATACCTTTGGCAGCAGAGCAACCACATCACTCCGTCAGCCACGAATGACATCCCAAGTTCAGTAATTGCTTTAATTGCTGTGTAAACATACCTTTGGCAGCAGAGCAACCACATCACTCCGTCAGCCACGAATGACATCCCAAGTTCAGTAATTGCTTTTAGTAGTTTGGCCACAGCGGACAAGGGAACATTTTGTGTGTGTGCGTGTGCGTGCGTTGCAGTCTTGGGGTCCGACGTCGTACTGAAGAACGCCGGATCGCTCAGCACAATATCGTCGCGGGCAATGCCCTTGTAAGTTCTGTACTTGGCCCTCCACCGGGGGTGCATCTTCTTCCGCATGCCTCGGTACAAAGTGCAGGGGCGGGTGCTCAGCGCCAGCTTCCCGATGGCGCTGTCGATGGCGAACTGCGTCGCCGGAAAGCGGCCGCTGTTGCAGCGCAGGCTCTTGTTCAGGGGCTCGTAGCCAGGGCCCGTGTAAAGGCGTATGCCGGCCACTTCGGCCTCATTCAGAGAGGCTCGAACAGCCTTTTCGTGGCGGACAAAATCCGCCAACAACTTGCCCTCGTTCCCCTTGTCCCGGACGGAGTAGCCGCCTTTGTGGTCCGGGTACCGACGTCCAGCCTCGTCCACCGGGCAGGGGCTCATGATGTATCGCCAGTGGACATGCAAATTGGCCAAGCTGGACCATTCCATCTCCATGTGACGCAGGAGCCAATCGCTACTTGGCGGGTGGGTTTCCCCGGTCTGCTTCAGTAGTGAGCAAAAGTCATCCCGTTCGCATGACAATTTCATCCCAGCAAGCAACGAGGGGTATTCTAAGTAGTCTGGATCCCCTTTGCGCTTGCCCCCGGGTTGGTGCACCATCTCAGGGTCGTACAAGGATTGGAAGGATTGCCAACCACCATATGCAACCTTGCATTCATCGTTTTTATCAAGCAAATCCCACACAAAAGCCATCTCCGCATCAGACGCCAGTTCATAAAAGAACGCCTTGAACTCACATTCTCTGATATAGCCCTCCCGAGCCTGATCAATATCTTCATATGCAGCTTGCAAGACGACCCGGTAAAAGTGCGGGTTGATATTTGCTTCAAGATCAACCTTGGGTTTGCAGCTTTTTCTTCCGCCCTCGCCGAAGGCTTTAAAGATGCGAGGAGATGGGGTGAAGAACATGCTCCAGAAAGTCAAATAGACATTATGATGAACGCCGAAAAAAATAGACACTCAGAAAGTGAGTCCCGGGCAATGAAGACTTACCACGCATGGGGGCAATACAAAAAAACACAACCACAGCATCTTTTATTTATCAAAAAGGCCAGTTCTGAAAGTGCCAGGTGCCGCAAGGGCAAAGTTCAGCGAATAAGTACAGATTTTGGCAGTGCCAGGGTGAACATACGGGCTTCAGCTCTTGGCTGGGCCCAAAAACACAACCACAGCATGTCACAATGAGGGCTCCATTTTTTTTTGATCAAATGGGCCAACTGTGAATGTGCCAGGAGCTGCGTAGGCAGTGTTGATGCTCAGTACAGATGCTAAGTGCAGATTTCGGCAGAGCCAGGGTGTGCATACAGAATTTAGCTCTGGGCTGGTTCCCCATGGTTTCCCGTGGAAAAGGGTATGGTCATGTGAGTTAGATTTCCCACTCCGTCGGATCCCGGTGCGCCTTCTATCGTTTGGGGAGGGGCTGGACCTGCCACAAGGTGGGGTCCCAGCTCTGATTAGCCAAGGGCACTACGCAACAGCAACTAGTGTACCACAGGGAGTCGCATGCACGAGGCCACGGAATCATGGTTAGCAACATGGTTGACTTCCTATGGCTTGATGACACCAAAACACAGGAATGGGAGAAGGTACACCAAGAGTGGGCCAAGAAGCAAATCCCGTACATATACCTCTGCAAGGGAGGGGGCCTCAGCGAATTGGCACGCATGGCAAACACCATGGCACACATTATGCAAGGCCGGTACTGCATGTCACTTATCTGCATACATACTACGCCATCATAACCGGGCGCAAACATAAGACCGCCAGAACCATGATCACTGATATTGAAGTATATCGGCCTTGTCAGGCGGCGGCCCCTAGATTGGGACCAGCCAAAACATGTCAGTGACTAACCACAGCTAGGCCCCCTAATGGAGGTGCCCAAAGGGCAAAAACTCATCATAGGAGCAAGATGGAGTTGGACAGCCCACCGGATGCAGTGTGGCTTTGCGGAGGACGTCCTCCTGCAAATGGGTGAAGGGGGGCGCAACTCTATGTTGTGGTCTGTCAACATTGTCTTTACTCTACAGCTGGTTGACACCACCACACGGTTGACGTCTTTGGCGCAGGTTCGCCACATGTATAGTTTGCTATACTGATGGACTCCAAACACCGTGTTTGATTGCAAAAAAAAGGGGGGCTAGACCTTGTCCCGGAGCGACCCACCCCGCAGATATCTGTTTTTTTGGGGGGGTTCAGGTGGCCATGGTAAGCTGGTGAAGCCCGCTCACCAAAAAGCACGCGAGAAAACTCTCAGAATCAAGGATCAAGAGTTGTGCCATGCTACGATTGGGCCATGAGGCAATGTGGTAGCGGACATTACACATGGCGAGGATAAGGCAATTCTAATCCTAGGAAATGCAGCGGGAGCTGCCATGCACATAGGCATCCCAGTGTGCTACTAGAGCACAAAAAAGATTGACCATGTCTTGCGATGATCGCCACCCCGGGCATCACACCCTCAACAACTGCTGATCACTTCACTTTGTGAGCATTCATAAGACTACAAGTCTCTGTAAGTAAGGAACCAGTCTTCATCTGTTGGCCGTAGGCACCCCTCCTCTCCTAATGTCATATAATCAAAACAATGGAGGTGCAAAAACGCCCTCCACACAAAGAAAGACAAGGGCGTGGGCTGCGACAGACCCCCTAGCTATATGTCAAAAACTTGGGGGTCGGGTGGCGGCGGGTGTGGCAGCCTGAAGGCCCCAAACATCTCAAAAAAAGGGGGGGGGGGGTTTCGCTTGGTCTGGAACACCTGTGTAGAGATACGGCCCATTGTTGTAGCAAACCACGGTATTTTCACTACCTACGTTGCTTGGAGAAGCGCTATACAATGGAACCCTCTTCTCCGGCATATCACCATCTTTTTGACCATGTTTCCGAAAATAGTTTTTTGATATTGTGTCCCAGATGTCTTTTGTTTCACTTGGGTACCCTTTGAAGTGCAAGCGGTTTTGTGGGTTGGGACATCCTCTTCCCTCTAAGGAGGCCACTGAATGGCAAAGAAAGCAATTGGAGAAGGCTCAGGGGTTCTAATGAAAAATGATGTCGAAGATCGTTAGTTCTATGGACACCCATGCTCTAATCCCCCCAGGCAGTTTCTTTGTTCAATGTTTCGGTTTGTGGATGGGTGTTGGTGTATGGTTATGGGTGTGCGCTGCCCCAAGACCTATTGGTGGGCTAGTCACCTTCTGACCTTAGCCCTTTGTCAATGGTTGCTTTGGACGGACACGAGGTTTACACTGCTCCCCACAGCCCCTCAAGCCGGGATCGGCGCCTCACTTGTGTTCATCGGTGCAAGAGTTCGTCAGCTGTGTACATACAGAGATGTATTCGCAGCCTTCTCCATCTGCACTGCGTGCTGTGTAACTCTTCCTAAACCTAATCCTCCTTCCCTAGGTAATCTGGGGACCTAAACGAACTGCAAAACGAAAGGGAGGCATGGGTGTGGTGGCCAAAGGTGGGGACTTGCCCCACCTTGCCTTGTCTGCGCTGGGCTCGTGCTCAGGCGTGCCGGTAAGATAACCTTACTCTTGGGCATCGCGCAGCTTGGTGCGCCCGTGGGTGGACCTGTTGCTCACATTTGTGCTGTAGTCCTCCCTGTCACTGAAAAGGACATGTTCAACCGGTTCCAGGGGTTCAGGGTCCAAGACAGACTGCAAGCGCAGGTAGAGGGGCTAGGAGGCCGGCGAAAGGGCTTCCTTGTCCGCCGACCGTTGATAGTCTTCTGTCATGGGCTCTAAGCCTAGTGCCTGCCACACTGCCCTAGGCAACGGCGTGGGTTGGGGTAACGGCGTAGGCTGGGGTAGTGGGGTGCCCGGTACAGCATAGAGTGTTGGGGGGATCAATGGTCGGTACTGATAGACTGAATGTCCCCGCCATAGACACTTTCAGCCATTAGTCCAGATGTTCACAATCGTAAAAGAACATTCAGCGTGTCCCTTTCTTGGTTGGGGTGCTCCACTATCTATGTACATCTCGTGTTGATATGTACAGTTATTGGTAATACTGGCGCTGAACAGTAGGCACTGCAAACCTGCAATCAATTGTGCTGGGTCAGTGGACCCTTCCATATAAGCGGCGCCCTAAGAAAACGGGCTGTATATGAACCATACGCTCCCAAGTCTCAGGTGCGAAGCATGGAGTGTTGGCAAGGACGGGGCTGGCGACACTGTTGCATCATGTGATGAGCTGTTTGGACTTTTTTGATCTGGGGTATTGAACAATGCCACTGCCATGGGGCAGTCTTCATCAATATCATAAACATATGGTCTATAATGTTTAGCTGGCGCCGGCGGGCTTGGTTTGCCCGGGGGGCCTGCTTTCTCCGGCAAGGGGTATAGCAGGAACGGGTGGGCTCGCCTCCCCTGTTCTGCAAGTGTATCCGCGCGTTCATTGCCTTGAATCCCCTGGTGGGAGGGGGACGAGGCCCATCGGATGGTTGCTTTGGGGACTAATGCCCTTTGGCCTTGATGTAGCCTTAGCACCAACTATGTGCTACTTAGATGGAAAATAGCACACAGACAATGGGTGCATTTTTGCGCCCCCTCCTTCATTTGTTATTTGCGTGTGTTGGGATTGTGCAGGACAAACAACCCAAGTTCCCATTAACAGGCTGAAAAGCATTGCCAACACCAAGGGGGAATCTTTGCACTGCGCGCGCACTGCACGCGCACTGCGCGCTACTTTTAGACTATGTTCCCCCCGAAGAGCCCCCAAGCACACCCCTTGGAAACGCCCTTAGAATTAGGTGACCCAAACTGACCCAGCTCAAGAAAGTTGCAAACTGGGGTACACAGTACCACTCTCGCTCCTTTAAGGGCGATCTTGGTCAACACCTTAGCAAGTTGGGAGAATGGGGGGTTAGCATAGCACAACCCCATCGATCTCCAGTAGAAGCAATAGGCATTATTGAGGTATCGCAAACAGTAGAGCTGCATCATATGATGCTCCTTACTCGCGAACAACTCCACATGAACTTCCTGCATTCTCAGGGGTCCCCAACAAAGGGGGACAAAATCAGAAGTCAAAACGTACGCTAGGGGTCACCATGATGCCCCTAGGGGCGGGCCCCTAGTATCTCAAAGTATGGGTCTCTAGTACGGCCAGGCGCCCAAATAGTTGCACTGCGCGTGCACTGCGCTTAAGGCTCCCCCCAAAGGAGGACCCGCGCAGCCACATTTCACACTGCTTTCCCGACGAATAGTTTTGTTGACTGGATGATCATCGACGTGCAATACCCCGTGTCCAACCAATGCCGCATCTAGCGAACACTTCCGTTTGGCCGGTAATTTTTGGGACCTAGGGGGAATGTTTGCCCGGCGCGCTACTTTTAGACTATGTTCCCCCCGAAGAGCCCCCAAGCACACCCCTTGGAAACGCCCTTAGAATTAGGTGACCCAAACTGCCCCAGCTCAAGAAAATTGCAAACTGGGGTACACGGTACCACTCTCGCTCCTTTAAGGGCGGTCTTGGTCAACACCTTAGCAAGTTGGGAGAATGGGGGGTTAGGATAGCACAACCGCATTGATCTCCAGTAGAAGCGATAGGCGTCATTGAGGTATCGCGAACAGTAGAGCTGCATCATAACATTGGTCCCACAAGTGTGGGTGTCAATACATTGAGTACAATAGTGCTCCTTACACTCATCCCAAACTACAACGGTGGAGCGTTCTGGCAACACAACACACACACTTCTGCCTCATCCTGTGCCTCATCTTGCGTGCCACAACCGAGCAAACAGCTGCTCAATGCGTGCCCTATACCACCCGGGCACGTCATTGTAACATTGTTGGCGGGCTGTCAAAGTGCCATTCTTTCTTCCAATGAATGGCACAATGACATGAATCCGGCCCTTATAAGCACCATCATGGCCCCCAACTTTGAAATCAAAGAAATCACCTCGGGTACGAGAAGGTCCATACCCATCCCAAATCTGCTGATGTCCCGGGGGCCAAGGGGCAAATCCATATAATGTTGCCCAACATATCAACGGCAACAGTCCACCGGTAGGGCACGGGTCAAAAAAGATGCCCGGCGCGCTAATGTTCCCCCCTAATTAATTGGGGCACAACACAAACGCCTAGATTTGCCTAACATTTAGTTTTATCGCCGTCTTTATTTTCTTTTGTCCAATTTTGTAGGATTCTGTGACGCATTGCTTGAATCGATATTATGGTTGTTTTCAATCACAGGGGGCACAAAGATTGGAAACGGTAGTGCAACAAATTGTATTGATGTTCTTTTTAGTATAGACCAAAAGCATGATGTCAGCATGAATGAGTGCATGTGACAACACTAGCTTTTGGCAACATCAATAAAGTGTAGCACTGCAAATTATGAATTGTGCAATGGGTCTTGTGAATTGCATTGGTTACTTTCACAACTGAGATGTATGTATGTCAATTCACATGTACTGCGGGGCTCAAAAGAAATTGGGAATCATGCAGAACGTATATAATTTTTCTGAAGATTAAATCAACGGTATCACATGTGTGGAAGATATGAAAAAAAAAGCCGATAACGTTACCACCGGTCTAGTCACAGGTGGGCGGGCCGGGCTTCCCCAGGACCTTGTTGGCTTTTGGGGCATTGTTCACGCGGGTTCTTCTCCATGGGGTTGGGGTTGACATGGCGAGCCTGCAGCTTCGAGAACCAAGGTGTTTCCTTTGCATCGCCCCCCTTGTCCAGCCCCCCCCCCCCCCACCACCCCAGCGGGGAACAGTGGGGAGCATCACTTGGCCCATGAACAATAAGAAATCAATAGGAAATCACAGGCACCGAAGGCGCTGAAGAAAAATCACCTCGAAGAGAGGTTGTTAGATCAAGCGCAGGCGCGGGCGTCGTATACCCCCCTTTTTTGGGGTCATTCGCGTAGCATACCCCAGGGCATGATATTGGATGTCCAACCCCTTGTAAAATCATTATTTTGCCCAATAAGACCATCCCCCAATGGATTTTTTTGATTCTGAGGCCTCTATCCCCTGAAACTGGATATCACTTTTTTGAGGGGGGGGGGGGGGTGGGGGAAGGTCAAAAGTTTTCGCTCAGAAGGCTCCAAGCAGTGGGGAAGCGGATGGCTATCACAAAACCGCCGGTCGAATGGTAACGCAGCCAACGCAAACTTTTCGGTCGGCGGTTCGAGCCCTGGTCGGCCGACTGTTGGCGGCGGCGGCGGCGGCGCCGTATTTGGCCAACCGGGGTTCGAACTGCCTAGCAAAAAGGCTGCAGTCAGCTGCACTACCATTCGGCCACTTTTTGGTTTGCAGTGACTAATCTCCCCACTGCTTGGGGCCGCGTCTGCCACTGACAAAAAACCCAAACTGTGTGTTTCTGTCTGACTGACTGCTGGCCTGGCTAAGGGACTGATTGGCTGACTGTCAACCTCTCTTCGAGGTGCACTGCCGAAGGCAATAGAATTTTAGTTGGGTTGTACTAGAATTGGCAGCTCGGGAGTGGTGTAGCCCCCCCCCCCCCCCCGGGGGGGGACCCTGGGGGAGGGGCTAGACAAGGGGGGGGGGGTACCTGTTCTGCTGTTTCGGCATCTCGTGGTGGCATGGGGAGTTGTCCCCGGAGGGTTGTCGCCCCCATGAGCATATGACATTGATGCCATGCCACCCTGTAAAGTAGGTGTGGCCTTCACTTTACTGGGATATGTTCGATGAGGGACTGTAGGACGTGTACATGCCCAAGATGGTGCATGTCTACGGATTTGGCGGTGTCCCTCACTGTCGCGTTTGGTCTCGACCAAAGTGAGCTGGCATACCCTGCGCATCATATGGTACCCGTAGTGAGCATCAGCTGAGTCTGAAACCAGGTGATGCAGTGGGGGACTGCCACGCCCATGCGCTTTCCAGTGCGCATGAGGCACAATGGATTCGCCGGTGTGCCTCACAATACCCATACACCCCGTTATGCATTGCTTACGTTACCCACACACCAGTTATGTGTCCCTCACTTTCCCTGCACGGTGTGCACACAGCACCAGAGTCAAGGATACTTTCCCTCGAATCAAGAGCTTAAAGCGCCCTCCAAGAAGTACCAAAGCTCCACCCCACCAGCACAAGGCGGCTGTGGTGATGTGGGGTTGATGCGACGTGTGAAGATCACAGAGTCTCTTTTCTACACAAGCTTGCTATCATTCAAACAGATGTTTCGGTGTGGTACTCCCAATAATACATGTGCAGCTTGCAGACTGTACTTCTGGTTCTCCCCACCTGAACAGAAGCACAGTGCAAATCCTGTCAACCGTCATATCCACCGTCTGTCTGTCCGACTCCACAAGCACATGCAAATAAAACTGAAAAGGCCCTGAGCGATAGTTCCAAAACTCATGTTTGTATATAAAACATTCGATAGAGCCTTGCTGGCCCCCTGACCCTGCAATTGGGAATACACTCGCATTGTGGGGCCACACTTCAGATTCTCGAGCACGTACCCACGTCGACAGAAAATGCGGCGGCCTTAAACAAAAATATTAGAAAACAGCGCATCGAGAGAGCACCAGCATAGTACAAAATCCGGGCTGTAGTCACATGGCAGAAGGTCTCTACAGACTGCAGTCCAGGGGCACCATTTCCAAACACCCCTCAATCATCTGGCACCTGACTTATTGGCCCCGTCTGTGGCAGCCCCCTTTCCATTTAATCACAGCTGTCTCCTGCCAATGCCTCTCTGTGGTACACATGCCGCCTGATCTGCCTCAGTGAGAGCTCCAGTGTCTCGCTTTTATTTGCTCTCGCTCTCGCTCACTCTGGTTCCCTCGCACACCCTCACCTTTCTGGACATGTGTTTAAGACCTAGAGTTCCACACCCGGCTTGCTTGACGCGTGCCAATTTTTTTTTGGCTCAGACCAAGATGAGCAGGCGTAGCCTGCTCGCGTCACAGTAACTCGAGGTAACCCCTCGGAATCAAAGTTCAGAGCTGTCCGGTGCTACGATGATCCCACAAATGACTGTGGTAGCGTTGCTTGACGTGTGCCAAATGGAGAGGGAGATAAGCAGAGCAGAAGGGGGGGGGGAGGGTGACAAACAGGAGTTGGGAATGTCACAACAGAAGTCTGAGACGGGATGGGAAACATTCGCGGTATGCTTAGTTTGGTAGTTTGGGCAATGCCCAGGACGTTGTGGCTGTCCATGAAGCGACTGGGTCGAAGAGGATGGGCGGCTGTGGAGACAAAGATATTGGTCCGCGCCAATGAATGAAGGGCGTAGCTCAATGGGAAATGGATCCTCCAGTCCGACCGGGGGGGGGGGGGGGGGCTGGGGAGCAAAGGGATAGACAGTCGGGTACCTGTGTCGCTTTGCTTTGTTAGGCAGCAGGAAAGCAGCTTGCACTTCAGTCCCCCCCCCCCCTCCCCCCCACAGGCACCAATGGACTGAACACCCCCCTTCACAACCAAATGACAACCATCAGCAAAAAGATCCGAGGAATCCTTCACACGCTTCAGTTCAATTGTTCCAACGCCCGAATAGAGGCGCACACAGGCATCGGCGGGTGGACGGTCAAGTGTCTCCTGCCAACGCCCCTGTGTGGCACACATGCAGCCTGGGCTGCCTCAGTGAGAGCCGGCGTCCCCTCTATGGCTAGTGCTCGCTCTCGTTCCCTCGCACACCCCCACTCTCACTTTCTGGACATGTGTTTCAGACCAAGGTTTGCTTGGTTTGTGCCCAATGGAGAGGGATATAAGCCTAATGGCTGGCGGGGAAGGGTGACAAACAGGAGGTGGAAATGTCACATCAGAAGTCTGAGACGGGATGGGTAACAGTCGCGGTTTGCTTAGTTTTGTAGTTTGGGCAATGCCCAGGACGGTCCACCGGGTTGACGAGGATGAGCAACTGTGGCAAAAAAAGCACCGGCCCGCAGCAACAAGACTCGGCAGGTGCGACACTGACTGGCAGGCTTCAATGGGAAACAAGTCCTCCAATCCCCACCCGGGAGGTGGGTTGCATTCCACGTGCCTGGGGAGCATCGGCGTTAGGACACGCCGTACCACGTGGGGAGCCTGTCATCTGCATCACAACGTTGTCTTGTTTCTGTGATCAACGGCAGTGCTCGGTCCAGCAATACAACCGCTACGCACATCATTGTGAACCTGCTTTCAGCGTGTGCACTGTGGCCTGGGAATGGCATGGAACCGTTCCCATCCCCAGACGATGTGTTGGACAGCATGACCTGCATGGCCTCATCAACAATCTATTCCCACTGGAACTCTAGGTCGAAATCCGTGGAGCCCTCCTGCCAGTCTTCTTTTCTTTGTGGGGGGGGGGGGGGGTCAGCCCAAGATGAGCTGGCGTAGCCCGCTCACTTCACAGTACTCGAGATGACCCCTCGGAATCAACGTTCAGAGCTGTCCAGTGCTACGATGATCCCACAAATGACTGTGGTAGCGGATCTGACACGTAGTGAGGATTGGCTGAGTCTGAAACCAGGTGATGCAGTGGGAGACTGCCACGCCCGTAGGCCCTCCTGCCAGTCTTCCACGAAAATCAGCAGATCCGCCGGTACTGCACCCCCAAGCCAGGCAACTGTCAGGCATCCTATGACCTGTGTGGCCATGGCTCCTCTCAGTGGAGGCCAAGCTTGCCACCCCCGCCCACCTCAGGGTAGGGGATGGTATCTTGGGGGGTGGGGGGTCATTATGGCCCTCCCGGGTGAGATGGTTGCAAAAGGCCCTGGTCTACGTCTACCTCGGATCATACCATGTGCCCAGTTCATATTGTCTACAAAAAGCGTGAAAATAGGGTCCAAGTACTTCCAGCAGGACATTAACTTTGCACCACGAATGCACTTTGGACATTAGCACCCCCTTGACATTTGTTTTTATACATCAGCCCTGTGCTGAGTGGCAGTAAGGCGCTCGGGTTGCCCGGTCTCTACACCAGTGCTGCAGGGCACAGTGCAGTCACGCGATGAATCGTGTGCCCCGTGGGGAGAGCATGTACCTGTGCCTGCCAGTTACTCTGGTGCATGGTAGTGCAGTGGGTACTGCTACGCCGAAGCAACCCAAAATCAATCTGTTGCATATATAGTTGAGAAAGCCAGGTGCCATGGTTGGAATGGACAGTACTCGAGACCACCTCTCGGGATCAAGGTTCAGAGCTGTCCAGTGCTACGATGACCCCACAGTGGCTGTGGTAGCGGACCTGACACGCAGTGGGGACTAGCTGAGTCTGAAACCAGGTGATGCAGTGGGAGACTGCCACGCCCATGCGCTTTCCCAATGGATTCGGTGGTGTGCCTCACGATACATAAAAAGATTCCCAAAATCCGGCAGTGTGGCGCACCGGCAGGTTTGTGGCGTACCATCTCCTGGGGGAGGCAGCACAGCCCTACGCGCAGCCTCGTAGTGTTTGTGGCATCGCCGGATGTAGCTGCTCAGCCTAGCCCCCCCTTGTGTGAGTAGGTGGCATGGGTTGAGGACTGGACAAACTTCGCGTCTGCACTGGTCAAGGGCGTGCATCGGTGTAGGAGGGTCGGTCTGGGGGCGGCGGCAGGCGGGACATGGTCTGGTCCCTCGAGGTAGTCCATGAGTGCATGTCGGTGGCGGGTCCCTGTGGGGACGCCAGCAGCACCCCCTTGACATTGTCGGCACACAAGAGGCAGGGCATGGGGTTTGACCTGTGATATGTTGGCAAGATGTGATTCCTGGGATTACGCATCATCGGTTGTTGCTAAACCAATGATGGGTTCACCAGGAATTCGAGGCGTCCACACTATGCAGCATATGGGCAGTTTCTCCAATCAGCTTTGTGCTTGGGAGGAAAGAAATGGCATTCCGGAAATTGGAAAAGCAGGCAATCATGGAGCGCCAAATACACAGCGGAAAAGAAGCGAACGTGCTCCATTGTCTTGAGTACCTGGCAGCACCAGCTGCACTGCAAGCATGCAAGCAGGGGATTGAGCACTTGAGGCAGTGCTTCGGCAGTGGAGATTGTGCCAGTTGGCTTTTTTTTTTTTGGTTGGCTGACCTTCTGAGAAGTTGGAGAACTCGCTGGTCCGAAAGGACTTGAGAGCAATCCCGAATCCACGCATATTGTACCTTTTTTTTTTGTAACTCATGACCGAAGTTCCACGAATAAGACAGACCACAAACACAGCCACGAAATCATGACCAGGACCCAAGTGCCCTGCGCGAGGCACCTCAGGTAAAGTCAACTTGGGGAACACCCCACCCCTGGCGTTCGATAGCCCCCCCCCCCCCCGCTGCTTCGCCCTCTTCTTCTTTGGCCCCCCCCTTGAGGAGGGGACAAAAGGCGTTCCGTCTTGAGTGGTCCTGGGCGTGGCCGGGGGGGGGCAGGCCCTGTTCCTTTGGTTCTGGGGTTGTGGTGCATCATCGAGGGGGGGGGGGGGGGCGGCGGCCCGGCACTTGAGTGTGTGCACACGGGTTTGACTTTGCAGCGGGACATTGTCTACAGTCTACATGACCTCCGTTGTCTGGGGGATTGAGGTGCAGCTTCGGCGTGTCATCACAGCCCACTTACCCCTTAGCCTTCCACATGTACCATGTCGTACCTGTGGTGCGCCCCATGAGTAAAGCGGCGGTGTGAACAGAACGCAGGCTGCACCCGCCTCTTGGGTGGGGGCTCTGTGGCCCTGGCACCACGAGGCATAGTCGACGGACCTCCGTAATGAGTTCTAGCAAGCGTTGAAGCAGCACACTGCGATTCATGACCCCCTTTTCCGTGGTCAGGTGAAGTCAGGATTCGAACAGGACAGTTTTCCCGGCGTGTGGAGCTTGTACCAGGGTGATGCCGGCACTGCGGGGAAGTGTGGGGGGGAGAGGGGGGGGGGGGGGGGTAGAATACAAAAGTGTGTTGCAGTGGGCTGCTTCTTGATTCTTGCACTAGCCTCTCAACCAGTGAGGTATGTGAGGGCATAATACGGTGCATGTTAGGGCATGTGAGGATGTCCTACATTGTGCGCCTCAAGAACCAGGGAATCAGACTACGCATGCGGTTGACACAGCAATTACCCATCACACTTGGAGGTGGTAGGGCATTGCTGCACTCAGGGGCAACACTAAGCTTCATCGGGGGCAACCCTATGATCGAACATGCGGTTGTAATTCAGTAGGCATCCAACTCAACATCGCATGCCTCAAGGGGACTGTATCTTTTTCCGGGGGTGGGGGGGTCCAGGCCTCGGTACACTAGCAAAGGGAAAGCTCTCGGCACTCGAGGAGGGTCTCGGAATCAAGGGTCACAGATGTCCCACACAGCGTTGTGGTTGCGGATACCACATGCAGTGAGGACGAGCTTCCCCTGATAACGGAGGGGACCGCCTCGCCTCCCAGTGGACAGACCAGAGGCTCACACTGTGTAGGGTCAGAGGCGGATGAAGGCAGTGGCAGCATTTCAGGGGTGGGCCCGGGCACTGCTGCGGAGGCCTGTCACCTCTTGTTCAGCGAACACCCCCTTTGATTATCTATGACCATCTGCACTGCGGTATGGGGCTGTGGGGACAGGAAGATGCAGTGCCCATCGACAGCCCCCCCCCCCCCCCCCTTTTTTTGGCTCAGACCAAGATGAGCTGGCGTAGCCTGCCCACTTCACAGTACTCGAGATAACCCCTCGGGATCAAGGTTCAGAGCTGTCCAGTGCTACGATGATCCCACAAATGACTGTGGTAGCGGATCTGACACGTAGTGAGGATTAGCTGAGTCTGAAACCAGGTTATGTAGTGGGAGACTGCCACGCCCGTAGGCTTCCCAGTGTGCACGAGGCACAATGACTGTAGGCTGAAGAAGACAGCGGAGTGAAGATTGAAGGCCGAAGATCGACAGCCCCCCCCCCCCTTTTTGGCTTCTGCCAGTCCAATGTACGCACAGCCCCATCAGGGGAGCGGAATCATGGCTACGCCACGGGTCTGTGATTGTCTGTCTTGCCGGTCTTCGAGGCGTTGAAAAACACCCCTCGAAGTTCCGGTATTGGTACAATCAACCATCAGGGGATGCCTCTAGGGGGCGTTTTCGGGCACAGCGCGGGCACAGCGTGGGCACAGCGCCAATCATTACGGTGTTCATCCCGGGAACACCCCCTGCAAACCACCCCCCCTACAGAAGTGGGCATGATCCATTCAAAACAGCATCGGGGGTGCAGAGTTCAGGACCCTGGGACCCGTGGCTACTGCTGGCGGAAAACAGCCGACTTTTCGCACAGCGTGGGCACAGCGCACGGTGCGCCCCCCCAGGCCACACGTCATCTCTCAAAGGCTGTTCACCTTGAATGATGTTTTTTACGTGGCTCTTTCTCTCTCTCTCCATTCACGTCTCCTGTGCGCTATGCTTCATCACCACTTGGTTCTCCTCCGTTTTTTGGCCCCTTCTCTGATCTCTTTGGGCACCGCCCCCTTCCGCTTATATATGCAGCAGGCCTGAGACCACGCAATGGGATGCGCCGCAGCACAACCGTCACCTGAGGCGGCATGCGGTGTGCCTGCGCAGCCGCTGCGCTGTGTCCCGCCCATGCCGCGGTGCACCCCCAAATGCCTTGCTGGTGGGCTGTTGGCTGGCAGCGCCGTGTGCCCTCCGAAGCAGTGGGGGGGCCCTGTGCCCTGATGGCCCTACAACGGGGGCACGCCCACCGGAGGCCGAGGGTGGTGGCATGCAGAAGGCTGGTCCCCCCGGACTACATGGCACGTTACAGGCCAATGCAAGTCGCAGCGCGGGCCGTGCCCGCAGGGGCACTTCCACGGCCATTCGACATATGGGACGGCCCCACGCTCCACCCCCCCATGGCCCTGCACCCACTGTCTCTACTGCTCCGTTCAGCCCCGCCACCCCCTCAGCACTTCCCCCCTTCCCCCTTCCGCCCATCTCCCCCTCCCAGTCCCCCTTGCCCTCAGGGCCCTTACCGTAAATCGCGTTGTCCAACGGGTCCTTCTCATCGGTCGAGGGCCCGCAGGCCATTCTACAACAAAGAGTTGCGGGGCATCCGCCACTTCGCACCGGGAGTCTGTCAGGACCTGCAATCAAACTTTGCCCGTGGGGGAGGGGGGTCAACTCTTCTTCCAAAGCGGCACAGATCAAGGATTCGGCCCTCAGGACGAAGACCCCTTTCCACTTCAAACCACTGTAGATGTATTGTCAGGCTCCATCGGACTCCCGTCGGTCCTTGCGAGCAAACAGAAGGGCTCTGCGGTGCGTAGTAGTGCGGAGAGCGCCCGGCTGTTGGGCCAGTATCGGGGCGCCGCGCGTTCCGGACACAGGAAGAGGCAAGAGGCAACGACCCCCGGGCGGAGGCCCATGGTGCAGCCCGGCGACATGGCGATCATAACGATGATTCTCCTTCTTGGCGTTTCGCCAACCCAGCATCAACTGTGCCAAACTATTGCAACTGCCTGGGAAATTGTGACGTGGTGGTTCACCATCCATGGCCCATTCCACGAGCCTGTGCAATTACTGTCAGCGAGGGGCGATTTCATGACCCTCTCTTGCGCAGTACATTGCTCCTTCAGAGCATGAGGCATGGTGCATCTTATTCAAATCCTTGATTGACCCCCATCACCACCCCTCCCTCCAAAAAGATCTGTGCTATTTGGTTGGACAGGGCCACACGCCATCACCAGCAGACCTTCAGGCAGCCCAAGATGTACAGCAACGCAACCAAACCTCATTTCCCGCCACAGCAAATGCCACACTACCCGGTGGTACACCCCTCAACCCATGGTGTCACAAGTGACGAAAATGACACCTGGTGTTGTTTGCACAAGGCTTTGTAATGTGTAAGTGGGGCACATTACCAGCAAATACCATTCTCATGACATCATTGTGATGTGCACCTTGAGCAGAAAACAATGTTGACCCCACGTAGCTGCTGGGTGCTACACAGCACCGTTGCATCCACTTTGCACTTGTGCACACAGTTGAGTGGGCTTCATAATGTGGTGCACCATGTGACGCCCCAGTAATTCAAGTCATGCTCAAACTGCGAGGTTCGACATTCCTACGCCCCGTACAAGACACCAGCGAAACCATTAGTCCAGAGTTCTTCTCACCTCGCTGGCAGGCCATCCACCAGCACACTGATTGACAGCTTCGGGGTGTGTGTGTGTGTGTGTGTGTGTGTGTGTGTGTGTGTGTGTGTGTGTGTGTGTGTGTGTGTGTGTGTGTGTGTGTGTGTGTTGAAGTCCTATCTTGTTGCCTTTTCTTATCTGCCACAGCACTGGGGGCGCGCTCCATACCATGGGCCATCGGGAGGGTGGGAGGAGGGACTGCAACACTGCTGTTCAGGCTATCAGCACATAGTGTTTCAGCGAGCTTGAAGCACGTCTCAGACTGTCTGTGTCATGCACGATGGCTCACATCCACACGGGAGGGCACACACCAAGGAGGAGGGTATTGTATGTTGGCACTGCCAGCATGGCACGTGTCTACAACATGTGCATCGCAGTGGAAGGCAGGCCAAATGGGTCACAGATGCCCTCAATCCGACTCAATCTCTAAAACTTTTGATTATAAATCTGCAAAGAAAAGCCACCGTCCCCTAATGCTGCGGAGGAGTATTCAGTTTGTCTAGGGACAAAGACACCAGTCCAGGACGAGCAACGGGGCTGCATGAAGCAGCCGTGGTCGTTGATTGAGCTTGCTGCGTACAATGCAATCTTCCAATGAGATCGGCTTACAGTCAGAGATTTGGTCCCAGTGCAGGAGAAGGACCATGGCCACCTGGATGGGGGATTCCATCACTACGCCCCGCAGCATCAAGCAAGCAGACCATCTTTTTTCTTTGGTTGGCACACTGCTACATAAGTCGATCAGTTTGGTGTCTTCGTTGTTCAGGAGAGACAGTACTCATCTCTACCTGAGACCTGCACACCGGGTGAGATTGGTCCTTCAAGCACAATGCAGCCCTCAGGCTGACGGTCTGCGTGTTCTGTACTGTTTTCGCGGCAGGCGAACTCCGGAGTGGACGGGAGCGGGATCAAAAATTTCGTTTCCGAGAACAAGGACAGGGGAGGGGGGTGGGGTTACTTGCTTGCTCCTGCACAGGTCAAAAATGGCCGTCATAACAGAATGACACCGAAAAGAAACAAACCAAACCCGAAACAGGGGAAACAGGGGAAAACAACAAAAAAAGTGCTATTTCCAGTTGACGGGTGGCTGCAGGGCATCAAATGAGCGAAAATTGAACCAACCAATCGATTGAAATAATCAAAAAACCATGCCAAAAAAATTACAATCAATTACAATTACAATAAAGAAAAAGGAACACCAAAAATAAAAAATAGGATATTTTCTTTCAAAGAAATATGTGGCGCTGGGAGAAATTTCGCCCAGATTACAAGAAATTCCCTTGGCAACCCTTTTTTGTCGTAGTACAATTGAAACACAACGCTACCCTGTGTATTACGCTCTGCTTGGTTGGTCGGACCGGCTATCTCTTTGTTGCAAATGGGAAGGAAACTGGACTGGAACCCACATGCCTCCATGTGCCTCTGCATGGGCCCAGGTCCCCTTTGACGATTTATGGGCACGGCGGTGACGGTGTGGCGTCCATGAGCACCAGGTCCCATGCTGCAACACGGAACACCCGTAGAGGACCCTCATCCGCAGGTGTGCCCAACAGCACACGAAATGCGAAATGCGGTGTTGTCTGGGATGGCGGGTGGGGTGGCCACTGCCATCCCGCGGGGGCTGTGGCATTCTCGATGAGACATGGTCCCCCTGACCCTCTGCTTGCAGAGCTCTTTGGGGGATGGCAGAGGGACCAGCATGGCGCTGGCCGGTTCTTGGTGGTCTTCGTGCCAGTGCTATCAAGGGGGGGGGCTGTGGCATAGAGCGAGGGGGCGTCTGCGGCGCTGGAGTGCACAGTGTTGTAACTGAAACACCCTGCCCCACCGAAACGGCGATCACCCCCCCCTTCAATGACCGCATCCAGGGCCAAATGGTGATGGAAGGCTGCTGCACCACTGCAATACACTCCATTTGGAGAGTAATGATGCACTACGCAGCCGTGGGCGCACGGTGGAATATTTTGCTACAGTACCCGCAAGGCTACCCATGCAAAGCAAAGCCTGAGGTAACTGCAACACCTTGCACGAGCACACCCCCCTTCAGTGATATCCAGAGCCAAATGGCGACGGAAGGCCGCTGCACCACCCCTTCTAATGCATCCCTGCCTGCCCCCCACCCAACGCCCAAGAGGCATCACACGGCCTCCGCGGGGGGCAGGGCGGCGGGTTGCAGGTCCGGGCCCCCGGCGGCGGGGGGCTCCGGGAGAAGGTCCTTGGGGCCCACGGCCTGGGGCTGCACCGGGCGGGGGCTGCTGGGCAGCAGGAACGGGGAGTACTGGCCCGGCTTGGGGCTCATGGCCTGGAGGGGCAGGGCCTTGGGGCTCGAGAGCTGCGACGCCAGCTCCCGCTCCGGCGCCTGGTACCAGAACGAGGGGGACACGGGCCGGCCCCCGGGCAGCTTCATGGCCGTGGGCGAGGGGAGGTCGTAGCTCTGCCGGGGCCAGTCCATCTCGGGGCCCATGAACACTTCGCCGAGGGGGTTCGCCCGGCGCGCCTTCACGGGGCTGCCGCGGCGCTGCACGGGGGACCCCGGGAACAGGGAGGCCTGGGACGCGGTGGTGTGCCGGAAGGGGATGGCGCTGTCGAGCGTGGGCTCGAGCTGCAGGGTCAGCCCCGCCGGGACCTGCATCAGCACGCGGGCGGCGATGCCGAACTCGTTGGCGCCGAACATCTGGATGTCCGCGTTGTCCAGCGACGAGAAGTGGCCCAGGACCTTTGGCGGAGAGAGACGGATGGGGGGGATGGAGGGGGGACAAGGGGAGGAGATATTATGCACGCACGGGCCTTGGATGATGCAATGTACAACTATGCACAACTATGCACAACTATGCACAACTATGCCCAACTATGCACAACTATGCACAACTGTGCCCAACTATGCCCAACTATGCACAACTATGCACAACTATGCACAACTATGCACAACTATGCACAACTATGCACAACTATGCACAACTATGCACAACTATGCACAACTATGCACAACTATGCCCAACTATGCACAACTATGCACAACTATGCACAACTATGCACAACTATGCACAACTATGCACAACTATGCACAACTATGCACAATTATGCACAACTATGCACAACTATGCACAACTATGCACAACTATGCACAACTATGCACAACTATGCACAACTATGCACAACTATGCACAACTATGCACAACTATGCACAACTATGCACAACTATGCACAACTATGCACAACTATGCACAACTATGCACAACTATGCACAACTATGCACAACTATGCACAACTATGCACAACTATGCAAAACTATGCACAACTATGCACAACTATGCACAACTATGCACAACTATGCACAACTATGCACAACTATGCCCAACTATGCACAACTATGCACAACTATGCACAACTATGCACAACTATGCACAACTATGCACAACTATGCACAACTATGCACAATTATGCACAACTATGCACAACTATGCACAACTATGCACAACTATGCACAACTATGCACAACTATGCACAACTATGCACAACTATGCACAACTATGCACAACTATGCACAACTATGCACAACTATGCACAACTATGCGCAACTATGCACAACTATGCACAACTATGCCCAACTATGCCCAACTATGCACAACTATGCACAACTATGCACAACTATGCACAACTATGCACAACTATGCACAACTATGCACAACTATGCACAACTATGCACAACTATGCACAACTATGCACAACTATGCACAACTATGCACAACTATGCACAACTATGCACAACTATGCACAACTATGCCCAACTATGCACAGCTATGCACAACTATGCACAACTATGCACAACTATGCACAACTATGCACAACTATGCACAACTATGCACAATTATGCACAACTATGCACAACTATGCACAACTATGCACAACTATGCACAACTATGCACAACTATGCACAACTATGCACAACTATGCACAACTATGCACAACTATGCACAACTATGCACAACTATGCACAACTATGCACAACTATGCACAACTATGCCCAACTATGCACAACTATGCACAACTATGCACAACTATGCACAACTATGCACAACTATGCACAACTATGCACAACTATGCACAACTATGCACAACTATGCACAACTATGCACAACTATGCACAACTATGCACAACTATGCCCAACTATGCACAACTATGCACAACTATGCACAACTATGCACAACTATGCACAACTATGCACAACTATGCACAACTATGCACAACTATGCACAACTATGCACAACTATGCACAACTATGCACAACTATGCACAACTATGCACAACTATGCACAACTATGCACAATTATGCACAACTATGCACAACTATGCACAACTATGCACAACTATGCACAACTATGCCCAACTATGCACAACTATGCACAACTATGCACAACTATGCACAACTATGCACAACTATGCACAACTATGCACAACTATGCACAACTATGCACAACTATGCACAACTATGCACAACTATGCACAACTATGCACAACTATGCACAACTATGCACAACTATGCACAACTATGCACAACTATGCACAACTATGCCCAACTATGCACAACTATGCACAACTATGCACAACTATGCACAACCATGCACAACTATGCACAACTATGCACAACTATGCACAACTATGCACAACTATGCACAACTATGCACAACTATGCACAACTATGCACAACTATGCCCAACTATGCACAACTATGCACAACTATGCACAACTATGCACAACTATGCACAACTATGCACAACTATGCACAACTATGCACAACTATGCACAACTATGCACAACTATGCACAACTATGCACAACTATGCACAACTATGCACAACTATGCACAACTATGCACAACTATGCACAACTATGCACAACTATGCACAACTATGCACAACTGTGCCCAACTATGCCCAACTATGCACAACTATGCACAACTATGCACAACTATGCCCAACTATGCACAACTATGCACAACTATGCACAACTATGCACAACTATGCACAACTATGCACAACTATGCACAACTATGCACAACTATGCACAACTATGCACAACTATGCACAACTATGCACAACTATGCACAACTATGCACAACTATGCACAACTATGCACAATTATGCACAACTATGCACAACTATGCGCAACTATGCACAACTATGCACAACTATGCCCAGCTATGCCCAACTATGCCCAACTATGCAGGACTATGCACAACTATGCACAACTATGCACAACTATGCACAACTATGCACAACTATGCACAACTATGCACAACTATGCACAACTATGCACAACTATGCACAACTATGCACAACTATGCACAACTATGCACAACTATGCACAACTATGCCCAACTATGCACAACTATGCACAACTATGCACAACTATGCACAACTATGCACAACTATGCACAACTATGCACAACTATGCACAACTATGCACAATTATGCACAACTATGCACAACTATGCACAACTAATGCACAACTATGCACAACTATGCACAACTATGCACAACTATGCACAACTATGCACAACTATGCACAACTATGCACAACTATGCACAACTATGCACAACTATGCACAACTATGCACAACTATGCACAACTATGCACAACTATGCCCAACTATGCACAACTATGCACAACTATGCACAACTATGCACAACTATGCACAACTATGCACAACTATGCACAACTATGCACAACTATGCACAACTATGCACAACTATGCACAACTATGCACAACTATGCACAACTATGCCCAACTATGCACAACTATGCACAACTATGCACAACTATGCACAACTATGCACAACTATGCACAACTATGCACAACTATGCACAACTATGCACAACTATGCACAATTATGCACAACTATGCACAACTATGCACAACTATGCACAACTATGCACAACTATGCACAACTATGCACAATTATGCACAACTATGCACAATTATGCACAACTATGCACAACTATGCACAACTATGCACAACTATGCACAACTATGCACAACTATGCACAACTATGCACAACTATGCACAACTATGCACAACTATGCACAACTATGCACAACTATGCACAACTATGCACAACTATGCACAACTATGCACAACTATGCACAACTATGCACAACTATGCACAACTATGCACAACTATGCACAACTATGCACAACTATGCACAACTATGCACAATTATGCACAACTATGCACAACTATGCACAACTATGCACAACTATGCACAACTATGCACAACTATGCACAACTATGCACAACTATGCACAACTATGCACAACTATGCACAACTATGCACAACTATGCACAACTATGCACAACTATGCACAACTATGCACAACTATGCACAACTATGCACAACTATGCACAACTATGCACAACTATGCACAACTATGCACAACTATGCACAACTATGCACAACTATGCACAACTATGCACAACTATGCACAACTATGCACAACTATGCACAACTATGCACAACTATGCACAACTATGCACAACTATGCACAACTATGCCCAACTATGCCCAACTATGCACAACTATGCACAACTATGCACAACTATGCACAACTATGCACAACTATGCACAACTATGCACAATTATGCACAACTATGCACAACTATGCACAACTATGCACAACTATGCACAACTATGCACAACTATGCACAACTATGCACAACTATGCACAACTATGCACAACTATGCACAACTATGCACAACTATGCACAACTATGCACAACTATGCACAACTATGCACAATTATGCACAACTATGCACAACTATGCACAACTATGCACAACTATGCACAACTATGCCCAACTATGCACAACTATGCACAACTATGCCCAACTATGCCCAACTATGCACAACTATGCACAACTATGCACAACTATGCACAACTATGCACAACTATGCACAACTATGCAGAACTATGCACAACTATGCACAACTATGCACAACTATGCACAACTATGCACAACTATGCACAACTATGCCCAACTATGCACAACTATGCACAACTATGCACAACTATGCCCAACTATGCACAACTATGCACAACTATGCACAACTATGCCCAACTATGCACAACTATGCACAACTATGCCCAACTATGCACAACTATGCACAACTATGCACAACTATGCACAACTATGCACAACTATGCACAACTATGCACAACTATGCACAACTATGCCCAACTATGCACAACTATGCACAACTATGCACAACTATGCCCAACTATGCACAACTATGCACAACTATGCCCAACTATGCACAACTATGCACAACTATGCACAACTATGCACAACTATGCCCAACTATGCACAACTATGCACAACTATGCCCAACTATGCACAACTATGCACAACTATGCACAACTATGCACAACTATGCACAACTATGCACAACTATGCAGAACTATGCACAACTATGCACAACTATGCACAACTATGCACAACTATGCACAACTATGCACAACTATGCCCAACTATGCACAACTATGCACAACTATGCACAACTATGCCCAACTATGCACAACTATGCACAACTATGCACAACTATGCACAACTATGCACAACTATGCACAACTATGCACAACTATGCACAACTAATGCACAACTATGCACAACTATGCACAACTATGCACAACTATGCACAACTATGCACAACTATGCACAACTATGCACAACTATGCACAACTATGCACAACTATGCACAACTATGCACAACTATGCCCAACTATGCACAACTATGCACAATTATGCACAACTATGCACAACTATGCACAACTATGCACAACTATGCACAACTATGCACAACTATGCACAACTATGCACATCTATGCACAACTATGCACAACTATGCACAACTATGCACAACTATGCACAACTATGCACAACTATGCACAACTATGCACAACTATGCACAACTATGCACAACTATGCACAACTATGCACAACTATGCACAACTATGCACAACTATGCACAACTATGCACAACTATGCACAACTATGCACAACTATGCACAACTATGCACAACTATGCACAACTATGCACAACTATGCACAACTATGCACAACTATGCACAACTATGCACAACTATGCACAACTATGCACAACTATGCACAACTATTCACAATTATGCACAACTATGCACAACTATGCACAATTATGCACAACTATGCACAACTATGCACAACTATGCACAACTATGCACAACTATGCACAACTATGCACAACTATGCACAACTATGCACAACTATGCCCAACTATGCACAACTATGCACAATTATGCACAACTATGCACAACTATGCACAACTATGCACAACTATGCACAACTATGCACAACTATGCACAACTATGCACATCTATGCACAACTATGCACAACTATGCACAACTATGCACAACTATGCACAACTATGCACAACTATGCACAACTATGCACAACTATGCACAACTATGCACAACTATGCACAACTATGCACAACTATGCACAACTATGCACAACTATTCACAATTATGCACAACTATGCACAACTATGCACAATTATGCACAACTATGCACAACTATGCACAACTATGCACAACTATGCACAACTATGCACAACTATGCACAACTATTCACAACTATGCACAACTATGCACAACTATGCACAACTATGCCCAACTATGCACAACTATGCCCAACTATGCACAACTATGCACAACTATGCACAACTATGCACAACTATGCACAACTATGCACAACTATGCACAACTATGCACAACTATGCACAACTATGCACAACTATGCACAACTAATGCACAACTATGCACAACTATGCACAACTATGCACAACTATGCACAACTATGCACAACTATGCACAACTATGCACAACTATGCACAACTATGCACAACTATGCACAACTATGCACAACTATGCCCAACTATGCACAACTATGCACAATTATGCACAACTATGCACAACTATGCACAACTATGCACAACTATGCACAACTATGCACAACTATGCACAACTATGCACATCTATGCACAACTATGCACAACTATGCACAACTATGCACAACTATGCACAACTATGCACAACTATGCACAACTATGCACAACTATGCACAACTATGCACAACTATGCACAACTATGCACAACTATGCACAACTATGCACAACTATGCGGGCTGCATTTTGACGAAGACACGCAGGGATTGCAAACAAGAGGGATCCTGGGATTGCGATCCCCCAAAAACAGACAACACTGCACAGTCTGCAGCAGTCACCCATGCCCAGTCTGTTCAGAAGCGTCCGTCAATATCACCACTGCACATCATTGTCCACCGTGTATTGTTTGGGTCCTTTGGGCTCAAGTCCCTGCTGGAAATCGGCGTATACGTGCCTGTACTGTGATCTTGGCACCATAATTTCTGGTAACCTTCTGTTCTTTGGCAGCAGAAGGGACACCTTGTTCTTCCTCATTTTCAGACGGTGGAAGAATTTCATCGTCTGGCAAAACATCTTCAGCAGTGGAAACATGTGCAGGTGCATTTTGCTGGACAGAATTGTCCATGATAAACACAACAACAGACTGCATTAGACAGGAGGGAAGCAGACCATGATGCACGACTATGCACCATTATGCAATTTAGCCAGATTGTGAATTATGCACAATTATGCACCTGCATAATCCCCCCCCCCTGGGGGGAATTTGGGGGGGAGTACCCCCCGAACAAGGGAAGGCCTGCAATGACCCGGGAGGCCCAACATGGAGGGCAGGCTTTGACTTAGGGACATCGCAGGTTGTTGAAGACCGGCGGCCCAGCCAGCGATGCATTGGAAGGGGGGGAGCCCCCCCGTGCGGTGGCATGTGGGTGTGTCGAGTGATGATTGCGATCAAGAGAACTGCGCAAGCCACAGCACTGCACCGCCAAAAAGAGATCAGGGCTGATCACGGACCGGAAAGTCTGGTCCTGGGCGCCTTTTGCGAACGTCTGCATGACAAGCACGACGTTCGATCCCAGGAACCTGCATCCACGCGACAGCACCCGCCCAGACTGGGCCAGCCAAAACATATTGACTCCAATCCCAGGCCCTGGAACCCCCCACCCACCAGGACGCCCAGCCGATGCCCAGCCACTGTCCCCCTGACGCCAAGTGCCAGGCTCAATGGCATTTGTAACCGACGGTAACCGCCCCCAACCGCTTTGGCAACCTCCTCCAACCGCCTGCCTAACCGGCCCTGGGGCCGCCTCCGAGGCCCCTTCCTTTCTGATGCATCCCTGGGTCCATCCCCCAAAAAAGGAAAGGCCACCATCTCCGGTTCAAGGAATACGGTGTGTCTGTACGTATTTCAGGTTCAATTGTGCATGTTTTTGATGGACATGGCAGGGACATTGGCTGCTGCCTTCACAGAGGGGGGGTTGGGGGCTGGGGGGGGGCAGAGTTTTGCTCGAGGGGGGGGGGGGTCTGGAACCCAAAAAGTCCAAAGGTCTGTGTACCAAAAACAGTCCAAATCAATATATCTCTTTTTGCAAATTGCATTTTTTCCCAAAATGAAATCTGGATCCAAAGGGGGGAGGGGTGTCAGCCCCCCCCCCCCCCCCCAGCCCCGCAGAAGATGCTGAGTTCCGGGGGCTGGGGGGGCAAGCAGTGGCCCAGGACCTGGGCATAGGCCTCCTCCGGGATGGACAGCAGCAGGTTGCTCAGGCCGTCGCTGGTGCTCCACAGGAGGGAGGCCGGGCCGGGGGCCGGCCCGGCCTTCTGCCCGGGCTGCCGCCCCATCACCTCCTTCATGGCGATGTTGTCCACGCGGCCGTAGAACTTGCCAATGTCGGAGCACGCGTGCAGCGTGGACGTGATCTCGAACACGGTGTTGACCCGGAACAGCACCTGTAAAGGGGAGGTATGCAGGTAGCTGCTTGCCCTCAGTCTTCAAGGGTGACTTCTGCACCCTCGCGGCGTTTGTGGCATGGGAGAGCTGCAGTCGTGGAACGGGTGCCCTCACGACCCCCTTTGGCACCCCGTGAAAGCCGGCGGCCCACGGGCGGTGCAGCCAGTGCAGCCCCCAAACACAGGCGAGCCAGAGCAGTGACAAGGATGTGGACCTCAGTGACGAAGGCGGATGTGGGAGCGGACTGTAGCCTCAAACCCAAGAAACTGGCGTAGCACAACAGGTCAACAAGCAGACGTCATTGTCAGACTATCGATTTCGGGCTCAGAAAGCCCCTCATCAAGTCTGTGACAGGTGGAACAATCACAGTTGTTGCAAATCTAACAACAAATCAACACATGAATCAGAATCTGACAGACTCTCACCATATGCCATGACGTGATCTCGAATACGGTGTTGACCCGGAACAGCACCTCCGCCTCGTCCGGGAACCGGGAGAAGCCGTCGATGCTCTTGGCCGTCTCGCTGTGCAGGAAGAACAGCGAGCCCTCGTCGCCCTTGGAGAACTCCTCCGCCACGGCCTTGCAGCGGGACGCGCTGGAGAAGGAGGGCCAGCAGATGGTGTTGCCGGGGGTGTAGGTCCCGGTGTCGAACCGGCAGTTGATGCCCCGGTACAGCTTCCCGGAGTACGAGGGGAGCGCCGCCAGCGCCATGTCGATCTGCCAGATCAGGGGCCGCCAGAACTCGATCTCCTGGACGCAGACCAGGGCACAGCGGTGGCGCCGTTCCCTTTCGAATCGCCGAACGAAGCAACACAGCCCCGGAAAACCCCCAAATCACTTCCCCATTGGATGGGGGTATCTTGTGCCAGCGCTGCACAGTAGGCGCGACCGGCCTCTGCGTGATTTGTGTGCAGCACCGCGCAGAGGCCGGTCGCGCCTGCCCTGCCGCGCTGCACATAAATCGCGCAGAGGTCCTACAATACAAGAATCAAAATGGGTGAAGAGTTTGGGTCGATCGCCCCCCCAAAACACAACAACACAACCCACACCCTCCACCTCACCAAAGGAGACGCCGGCTGCAAACCAAACCCCCGGCCTCCGTGGACAACCCCAACATCCGCTTCGAAGAAAACTCCACAAAAAAAAGAACGCGCGTCCGTCTCCCCCGACCCGCACCCCGGCGTCGCGCGGCGCCCCCCCACCTTCTCGAGGCGCAGGCGCATGGCCTTGTTCATCGCGGCGTAGATCTGGTCCTGGTCGGCCCCGTCCTCGTAGTCCAGCTCGTACGTGTACACGTAGATGGCCACCACGTGCCGGGGGTTGGTGCCGCCGCGCTGCTGCCGCTGCATCTCCTGCACCTTCATCAGCGTGTGCACGCACATGCGCGCGATCGGGAGGAACTGGAACTTCAGCCCCAGCGCGTTGTCCGGCAGCCGCGAGCAGAAGGGCAGGGCCCCCTCGCTGTTGTAGTAGTCCTTCGGATAGAACAGCAGCTGCGGCTGGTTGCTGTCCGGGTTCTCGAGCCCGTCCGTGAGCCGCCCCCCGATCCCGGAGTCCGTCTTGGGCGCGGCCCGGGCCTCGCCCCCGTCGCCGTCCCGCCCCCAGCCCCGCCGCCCGCCCGCGAGCTGGGGCGCGATGGCCTCGATCTCCCCCACCGCCATCACCCGCGCCAGCTCGTGCCGGATCACCTCCTCGAACATCTCCGCGTGGGACGGGCAGAGGACGAGGCGGCCCTCGTCCTTGCACGGGGGGCCCGACAGCGAGAAGTCCACGACGCCCTCGTGGCAGAGCATGCCGAGGGTCGCCCCGTCCAGCACGTACCCGGCCACGTGCCCGGGGGCCACCACGATGTGCGCCTCCTCCCAGTCGTAGATCGCCAGCGGGTCGGAGGTGACGTTGAGGCTGCCCAGCGCCCGGTCGCTGTACTGGATCATGGTCAGCATCACGCAGCGGAGGCTCCGCGCCCCGGAGGCGCCCGTCATCCTCCGGGCGGCCAGGTCCACCTCGGCGCCGCGCCCCTCGTGCTGGATGGTGGCGGTGGTCTGCCCCTGGGCGCGGTGGCGCGGAGGGGGGAGCGGGAGCGCCGCGGAGGGAGGGGGCAAGGGGGTGACACGCAGGTCCGGGCTTTCGCAGGACGTTTTTCAATGGGAAAAAAAACGGCTGGAGTGTTCGGTGGTCAGCCAAACCTGCACATTATGGCCCTTGCGGTTCCACCAGGAATGTTGTATCCTTAGTCTGATGCAACCCGAATGTCCCGACTTCCTCAGTTTGCTCAGTTTGACGAATTTTTTTTCTTCAGTCTGATGCAACCCATATGTCCAGATGGTTACCCTCCAACCGCCGTCGGTTACCTGCCAACCGCCGTCGGTTACCCTCCACGTATTTTGAAATGACCTGGGCTTTCGTCGACCCCTTCCCTCGTCGTCATGCTCCGGGATGCCTTTGCAGGTCAACACCTTTTCATTCATCGCCGGCGGGACTCGGCGTGCGTGCCGGTCGTTGATGAGTGCCAGGGGCATTGTCCCCCGCCATTCCCTGCGTGTGTTGCCCAATGCTTCTTGTTTCTTTCAGGGGTCTTCTTGCAGTAGTCCCATGCTGCTTCCTTTTGTTTGCTCAGACTTACGTGTGCCTCGTAAGCGCTCGGTCGGACGGATCTGTGTGGCAGCTGCAGTACAACACATACTAATCCCGCGTGGCCGCCACATGGCGTCAAAGGACGGTGGGATGTATACTTGAAACTGTTGCACTGTCGCCAGCGGATGCAGCGGGATGCGACCGCCACTACCGGGCCACAATGGGTCAGGTTTGCTTCACCGCAATTAGCTCCAATCGCCCCACGGTCTTCATTGCTCTCAGTTCAGTGTTCCTGATCATTGTTCTCTGTGCTTGCCACTACCGGGGGAGGGGGTGGGGGATAATCCGTGCGGGGGAAAATATGACTCTGCAAATTCTGGCACGACAAAATCTGCGCCATTTCTGAAAAATGAGCGAACAAATCATGTACGGTGCCCAATAATTGCCCATGAGACACAGTGGGCGCTTGCTGTTATCACCCGCACAAATCCTTAACAACACCGAACAAATCGCGTACAGAATTTGAAATGCAGACATTCCAGCTTGCATAACCCCCCCCCCCCCCGGTACTTGCAGTAGCCCCATCCTGTTTCTCATCGTTCCATCCGGAGTCGGACATTGGAGCACACATCGGATGCTCCATTCCTCATCGGGGCTGATCCGTGGTTCACGATCACCGCACAGCCCCCCACACCTGCTGCAGGGCCCGCCGGAGGTCGCACTGGGCCTCCTGCGGGAAGTCCTGCCACAGCCCGTGCCCGATGCTGTACTTCCAGTACAGGCACTGCGGGTACCGCCCCTTGTACAGGTCGACCAGGTACTGGACCGTCTCGGCGTCCCCGGACACCACCGCCTCCTGCAGCAGCGACGTCACGTGCGGGACCCACGACACCCGCAGCGCGTCCGCGTCGATGTACTCCACCTTCACGGCCTTGGGGTCGGCCGCGCCCTCGTCCCCGCCCCACTCCTCGTCCAGCAGCTCCGAGTCGTCGGAGTCGGTCTCGTCGTCGGAGTCGCCGCGGAGCGAGTCGCCGGTCTTCTTGCCGAACTTGAACTGGAACGACCCGATCTTCTTCAGCATCCCCTGCGACCCGGCGCGGGCCCGGGGGCCGTCGCGCGCGCCGGCCCCGTCCCGGGCGCCCACCCCGTCGCGCCCCGGGCCCCGCCCCCCCGCGTCCCCCGCGTCCAGGGCCAAGTGGAGGGAGGAGGACTCGCGGCGGAGCCCGGACTTGGGGAGGAGCAGCCGGAAGGCCGGGGCCCCGCTGCCGAGGTGCGTGGACAGGCACCAGCCCTCCCGCAGCGGCTGCTTGTCCGCGGCGTCGCTCACGTAGTAGTAGATGTACTTCCCGTGCAGGTGCCCCACGAACACCGGCCGCCCGTTGTACGCGAGCAGGGGCTGGTGCACGTACAGGTCGTTCTCGCTGTCCTCCTCCCGCAGCCCCTCGATGACGAGGGAGTGCTCCGCCCGGGCGTCGGCCTGGCACAGGGGGTCCAGGAACGTCGGCTGCCGGGCGATCAGGGCCCGCAGGATCGCGCAGTTGCCGGTGCGGGCGGCGTAGTGGATGCCGGTCAGCCCCCCCTCCTCCGCGATCGGGACGGTGTACAGCTCCGCGTCGACGTGCAGCAGCTTCTGCACGGCGTCGAGGTTCGAGTGCCGGATCGCGGCCGCCAGCACGTGCACGAGCTCCACCTGCCGGGGGCGGGGGTGCGGGTCCGAGGCATTTGCAGTGAGTTGGGGAAGAGTGGGCCCCCCTTGTGTGACATTCCGTCGGGTGGCTGTTCCTTTACGGGGCCCTGGACAGTCACCCGTTCTTCCCTTCGCATGTTGCATCGGGTCGCTGCGTTCTGTCGGCCGCTGCTGGTGGCGTTTCCGCGTTTGTGGAGCCCAGTTGTTGGTGTGCCGGGGCTGTGCTGGTTGCGGCGGGTGCCGTTTGTGCGTTCGCGGGGCCCAGTAGTTGGAGTACCGGGGGTTGTGCTGGGTTGTCCCCCCCCCCCCCGGGGTTGGGGGGTGGGCACTTCCTGGGTGCTGAGTTCGCTGCAGTGCACGGGTTGACAAGGGGCCAAGGCGAAAAAGCGCAAGCGACATCCCCGCAGCCTGCGCATGGCCATCATGGCACCGCGCTGTCCATTCAAGTGTGGACCCAGGTACCCGATGGGGCCAAAAGAAGGGAAATGAGTCCAGGACGCGATTCCTAATGGGACGCACTTCTCCGATTGTGTCGTGGACCCACTCCACCCACCCCAACCCTGAGTAACACTGTCATGGTCCGCGGTTGGGCATTCGTGCCCTTCCACCAACGCGGGCTGCTCCGCATACCTCGGTCAGGTCGCCGTCCTGGGCGGCCGCCCAACGGGGCCCGAACTCAGGCTTGGCCATGGCCTCCTGGCAGTAGACCTCCCAGCAGTCGCCGTGGTACGGGCGCCCGATGGGGGCGTGGGGCCACCCGCCCGTCACCACCGTCTTGTTGCACTGCATGCAGCGCACGTGCCGCGTGTGGGCCTTGCGGGGCATGTCCTCCCCCTCGAGGGGCGGGAGGTACGTGCCGATGAACCGCCACCGGGACACGGCGAGGGAGCACACGGGGCAGTAGTACTGCACGGGGTCGTAGAAGGCCCAGAAGACGAACAGGAGCAGGAAGACGGCGGCGGCCCCCACCAGGACGATGGGGGCGAGGATCTGGGAGAACTCGAGGGCCCGGGAGCTGCTGGCCAGGACTGCGGTGAGGCACCAGGCCAGGGCCACCGCCAGGACGCAGGCGGCGAGGGTGAAGACCATCTGCACCCAGAACTTGCCCTCCTTGGCCTTGTCGCTGGCCCGGCTGAACGACCACTCGGTGTCCCCCTGCTGCTTGGCCCGCAGCGTGCGGCGCCACCGGATGGCCCCGAGCACGCAGACCAGGATGAGCACGGCGACCCCAATGCAGATGAGGACAATGAAGAGCATGGATGCCGCGTACACCACCTGCGCGGGTGACGGAGGGGGGCCGCGTGCACGCCCATCGCAAGGCAGCCACTGTTTCGTGTCGCTCTTTATGGGTAACAAAGCAAAAACCCCGACTGCTTTGCCTGCTCTATCAATGCATATGGTGCACGCTGCAAACTCTGATGCACACACACACACACACACACACACACACACACACACACACACACACACACACACACACACACAAACACACACACACACGTTGGAGAACCATGAAACAAGAACGGAGCAAGAAAAGTGGTTAAGAAACATGTGTAAGCCATGTCCGGAAGGCTTATTCCAGCCCTCTGCAGGTCTGACCTGTGGGAAGCAGCAAGCGGAAAGCAACAGACAGCAGGTGACTGGTGCTCAGGGCCAGCTGCAACTTGGGTTTACCAAGTTATCTCTCTCCATCAGTGAGCACCTTGGTGTGACGTCTCACTGTCATCCCTGACTTCTACGGGAGGCCGGCCGCTGCACCAAGGGTACAGTCACAAAACAGCAGGTCTCACAGGCCAGCACCGATCAGTTACAACGCAAGAGATGTATGTATGCATGTATTGGATGCAACCATCCAGCCGCGCCGAAACAAAGGTACAGTATCAGAGCGCCTCAGTGTGGGAGCCCAGTCCTTCACCTACGGTACTAACGTTGGACCACCTTGCACCTCCTTGAGCAGTCACTGGTGCGGGCTCCAAGGCACTCATACCTGTGTACTACCTGCCACGAGCTTCACGGAAGTGGCAACTCAGTATCACTGGCGTACATAGACCCACGCTCACATGCACACACACAGACAGACAGACCTCTGCGCAGACACACCTGCAGGATACTACTTACTGGCCTGTGTCCATTAGCTGGTTTGCATCCAGTTTGCGTCCAGCTTTCCCAGGGCGGGGTTTGCCAGACTCATAGGGTCGGCGCGCGCACACACACACACACTTAGTGCAGGGAACAAGAACCAACAGATAGCCTATGCGAATACAAATGCACGGGGGGACACACACACACACATACACACACTTGGTGAAGGGGATCGGAGAGCCAAACCGCGAGAGCGAAGCGTCAGTGTGGACGAGAACACGCGGGCACGGCACTGATCACCAAAAACAAACTCATCAGGCCATTGAAACAAAAAGTAGGCAAGGTCCTTTCTGCAACAGGACTACAGCTGGAGGGTGCCCACTGCCTTGTGGGCAGTACTGGCAGTCTGGATGTGCAGCTCCACCCGGCCCTGCCCCGCCCAGCCCTGCCCTGCTGTGAAGACACACACACTATGCAAAAAACTCCCAACGCAAAACCCATGAAGGCAAACACACACACACACACACAGTTGCGAAACACAGCACAACAATAGTGGCTGAGTGTGAATCCTCGAGGCACTGCACTGCCAGACCGGCAGTTCAGCCTCATTTGGATGGGGTCAGGGCAAATCAGTCAGGCAAAACACACACACACACACACACGTTGAGAACCGCGAGACAAGAACAACACACACACGCACACGCACACGCACACGCACACACACACACACACACGCACACACACACACACACACAAACAAACAAACAAACGAAGCGCATGAGAGCAGTCAACGGGGTGCACCTGGAACTCTACGGTGCTGCTGGAATCCACCGCCCGCGCAGTGCGGCGGTTGGTGGTCCCGGCGGTGGGCTCGTAGATGACGACAATCGCAATGTCTGCGACCGACGACAGCGGCAGCAGGAACTCCTGGCCCACATCCCCGGGACCGTAGTTCCAGAGGCACCCGGCACAGTCCGGGCATCCGGCGGAGGTGTCCTGGCACCCGGACTCTAAGCGGATGGACAGGGTGCCCTCCTGAAGGATCTTCACCAGCAGGCTGCGCGTCTGGAGGCTGCTCGATCCCTTGCCCATGGTGGCGGCCTGCTTGCACTTCCCCCGGACGTCCAGGACCATGCTGCCCTGCGTCTGCACGGTGCTCCCGGCGCTCTGGACGCAGGGCACCAGCACTCCCGTGTGCGTGGGGCTGGGGGTGTTCGTGGCCGAGGGCGAGGGGGAGGCCGTCATGGTGGGGGTGGCGGATGGGCTGGGGGTGTAGGTGGGGACGTGCGTGACGGTGTCCGTGGTCGTGTGCCGGACGGTCTCAGACACGGTGCGGGATGCGGTCCGGGAGGCAGTGGGCGTGCTGGTGGGCACCGCCGTTTGGGTGGGGGACTCCGTGTGCAGGGCCGTGGAGGTGTGGGTCCTCGACCGGGTGGCGGTCGCGGAGGGGGTGCCGGTGGAGCCGGTCAAGAAGGCCGTGCTGAAGCCGCCCATAGCCATGGAGCGGACCTCTTCGCCCGTGGGCGACGGGACCAGCGTGGGGGTCAGTCGCATGTCCTCGCCCCACCCGATGCCGAGCTGGCCGAACCGGTTGGAGCCAAAGACGTACAGTTGGCCCCCCGCCACGTACCCGCCGTGGGTCTGGCCGAACGCGACGGTCGTGACGGCGAGGCCGGGCTCCGAGCAGCACAGCAGATGCGGCGTCAGCCGGTTGACCGTGTCCCCGAGGCCCAGCTGGGCCTCCGTGTTGGCCCCGAACACGTACAACTTCCCGCCCGCGATGAAGGAGGACTGCTCCCCGCCCAGCGTGACGGCGGTGACCTCCTCCTGCGTCGCCAGGCGCTGCGGGCTGGCGGCAAAGCCCCCGCGGGTCCCCCGCCCGAGCTGCCCCTGGGCGTTGCTGCCGAAGAGGTACAGCTTCCCCCCGGCGATGACCGCGGAGTGCAGGGCGCCCAGCGACACGGAGGTGATGGGGGCCTCCTCGTTCGGGGACAGCAACTCCGTCAGCCGGTCGACCGCCGCCCCGAGGAGCCGGCCAAGGCCGAGCTGCCCGACGTCGTTCGCCCCAAACATGTACAGCCGGCCATCGGCCCCCAGCACGGCGCTGTGCCGGCCCCCCGCCGCGAAGGCGCGCACCGGGGACGCCGCGGAGGGGAGCCGGACCTCCCCGGGCTCCGGGGGCTCCGGGAAGACCTCCATGGGCCCCGCCACGTAGCCGTCGTCCGTCCCCGTCCGCTGCAAGACCGTGCTCAGCTGCCCGTCGCTGGCCCGGCCCATCCCCATGAGCTGCCCGTTGTGCGGGGGCGCGCGCGCGCGGTGCAGGAACAGCGTGTGCGCCGTCCCCAGGGCCAGGGCCACCACCCGGCTGCACGTTTCATCGAGCACCCCCGACGTGCTGCTGCAGGTGTGGGGGGTGTGGTACTCCGTCCAGGCGGTGGAGGGGACCCCCACCGACTGCTCCGCCTGGGGCGCCACCCCCAACTGGCCCATGTGGTTCTGCCCCGTGAGGTACAGCCACCCGTCGTGCCCGACGAAGCCCATGTGGCTCTGGCCCATGGACAGGGCCAGCACGGCCCACTGCTCCCCGGTCCGGCCGTCCACCACCACGTGGGGCGTGCTGCGGTGCGCGAAGTCCCCGAGCCCCAGCTGCCCGGCCTGGTTGCCCCCGAACACGTACAGGCGGCCCGTGAGCCCCACCGTCGTGGGCGTGGCCGTGTAGCTTTGGGAGGGGAACTTGCTCAGCGTGGGGATCGGGGTGCGCGTCGGGGAGGCGCTGAGCGTGCTCTCGTGGGTCGGGGCCATCGTGGGCACGGGGGTGGGGCTGGCCAGAGTGAAGCCGGCGGTGGCGTTGGAGTCGACGCCCGTGCGCTCCAGAAGGGGGAGGTCGGTCCCCTTCAGCCGGACGCTGAACGCGGTCGCGCGCGCGTCGAAGATGGCCTCGTCCGTGCGGAGGGTGTAGTCCCCGGGCAGCAGGCAGACGGACACCGAGTACGCCCCGCCGGGGCCCCCGAAGATGTACGGGGCCTCCGTGAACGCGGGGCACGCCCCTTCGATCGACCACCCCAGCGTCCGCTGGCTCGCCCCGGCGTCCACGTCGACGACCACCACGTGGCAGCCGTGCACGTCCCGGGTCTCGGGGGCGCACGCGTCCGCGCACGCGGTGCACGGGATCGCCAGCGGGAAGTCCCAGCCCAGCGACGAGTCCGTGCGCAGGACGAGGATGTCCGGGGGCCGCACGGTGATATCGAACGCCGCCAGCAGGGCCTTGGAGGCATGGGCCGTGATGCGGTAGCAGCTCTCGCCGCAGAGCGCGGGGCACCGCCCCACGGGCCGCGCGGGGGGCGGCCGCGCCGCCACCCGCACGCTCCGCTGCCAGTGGTCGCCGTCCGCCGCCGTGCGCTTGCCGAAGGCGACCGCGAGCGGCCAGCCGTCGACGTCGCGGCACGGGACCTCGAACTCAAAGTCCCACCACCCGCCCCCCTCCCCCATGACCGTGTTCTCCACTTTGATCTGCCCGAACTCCCACATCACGCGGAACACCGGCTTCGCGTAGCCCAGGCAGTTCTCGTGGGTGCACGTCGCCGGGCAGCTGTAGACCGGCGTCGGGGGGGTGATCACCGCGTGGCTGCTGGGGGAGGCCCCGGCAAAGACGACCGTGGGGCCGCCGGCGCCGCCGCAGAGCTCCCGCGTCCGGGTGGTCGCCGCGGACGCGGTGGCGCTCCGCGTGGGGGTCTGCGTGGGCAGCGGCGTGAGGCTCGGCGTGGGGGTGGCCGTGGGGGCGGGGGTGCCGGTGGGCGTCGCGCTCGCGGTCGGGGAGGCGGCCGTCACCCGGAACGGGGCCCGGGCGCCGAACCACTGCACCCCCGTGGGCGGGACCAGCACGCGCGGCGCGGGCCCGGCCGTGGTCAGGCTGAACGTGCTGCCCGCGGGCCAGCCGTCGCCGTACAGGTCGATGACGTGGAGGGCGTAGGCCCCCACGCCCAGGCACAGCCGGAACAGGAAGTCCCCGTTCACCAGCCCGCCCCCGCCGTTCCGGTTCTCCCGCCACCGGGCCTCCGGGCACGCCCCGCGGACGTACCACAGGATGTCGTCCGCCAGGTTGCCCCGGTCCGCCAGCGCGGGCGGCGGGTAGTGGATGCGCAGCTGCACGTCGACGCACCCGGGGGCGTCCACGTTCGGCGCGGGGCAGGCGGCGGGCACGAAGAAGGCCCCCGAGGCCTCCACCCCGCGCCTGACCTCCGCGACCCGCACCTGGGGCTCGGCCTCCCCGGCGAGCGCGACCTCCAGAGACGCGTAGTTGTGGTTGTCGCTGCTCAGGGCATTCTCCACGGCCACCCCCAGGATGTACCAGCCGGGGGCCAGGCAGACGGCGAACGTGTAGATGGCGTGGTCCCGCATCGTGTCGCTGGGCACGCGCGCGTCCCAGCACGAGCTCAGCTTGTGGACGGTGTCCACCCCGACGCGCGTGCGCTCCCGGATCGACCAGGACAGGTCGGCCGCCTTGGCCTGCGTGGTCAGCGTGACCGTGGCGGTGCGGCAGCCCGCCACGTCCACGCGGCACGGGCTGCAGAAGGGGCTCTGGACGCAGTTGTCGTTCACCCGCACGAGGGGGTCCCCGTTGATGTGCAGGGCCGTGAGGACCGGGGTCGGGGACGCCGTGACGGTGGGGAGCGGCGTAGTGGTGGGCACGGCGGTGGGCGTCGCGGAGGCCGTGAGGGTCCCGGACGGCACGTCGGGGCTCGTGATCGCGAACCGCACGATCACGCCGAAGCCCTCGGCGTCGAAGTAGTTGTCCTTCCGGAGGTTCCCGTCGGCGTCTTTGGTGACGTACGTCGGGTCCGACTTCGGGCCCGTGAACAGCCGGAACGTGCCCCCCCCCCACCCGTCGCCAAAGCCGTCCAGCGCGGTGAACTCGTAGCGGCCCGGGGCCAGGCACACCGTCCACTCGTACTTCCTGTCGTTCTCGAGGTCCCCCGGCTGCACGACCTGCCCCGGGCACTCCGCGCGCACGTACCACCCGACGTCCGCCGCGTACTCCGCGGGGGTCTCGATGACGACGGTGACGTCCTGGCAGCCGAACACGTCCACGTTGGGGGTGCAGGAGGGGTCCGAGATGTAGAAGTAGGCCTGGTGGTCCAATTGCATGAGCAGGTCCGGGAGCAGCACTTCCGTCCCCACAATCGCCGTGAGCCGGAACTTCCCGGAATTCGGTGCAAAAGCGTGGTAGTACCCGGGGGCCAGGCACACGGTGAAGGAGTACTCGGTGTTCTCCCCCCAGAGGGTCCCGGCCGGGACGTGAACGTCCGGGCAGTGGAAATCCTTCGTGGCCTCCTGCAGGGTCAGCTCGACGTTCTGAGGGAAGGTCTGCGTGGTGACCAGGACCGTGACCTCTCTGCAGTTCGGCGCCCCGACGTTCGCCGCGGTTCGCGGGCAGTCGCGGCGGATCATGAAAATCGAGTCGTCGCGGCTGAGCGTCGGGCTCGGAGTCAGCGTCAGGGACGGCGTGGGGGTTCGGCTTGGATGGCCGGAGGCGACTGACGTGTGGGGCAGCACCACGATGAAGCCGGTGCCGCTGCGGGTGACGCTCCCCCCAGCCAACTCGACGTTTGTGCCGGTTGGGGAGGATGCGTCGTAGACGTAGAAGGCCAGTCCGTTGGCCCCGTTGGCAGGCACAAAGAACGTGAACGGCGCGTCGGAGACCATGGCGCCCGCCCCATCCATCCGCTGGACCTGGACCACCACCACCGGCGGGCCGGCGTCGGGGCTGGTCAGCCCGAGCCTCGCGAGGGCGGCGGCGCTGGGCTCGTGATTCTCGACCACAGCTTTGGTGACTCCGGATCCAAAGCCCCAGACGGAGATGCTGGACCCGGACGCCGGACCGTCTATCACCAGCGGGTCGGTCGTGACCGCGACGAACGCCCTGGTCACCCTGGTCTCCCGAAACACAGCGGTGGTCGTGACACTGTCGGCCAGACGCTGACGTGACGCGCTGTCCAGGCCCTCAACAAAGCCAAGGCCAAACCCACTCAGCCCGTAGGTCGCACGCTGATACTCTTGGAGTACAGCGTCGGAGGAGCCGGGACTGGGCATTGGAGTGGGACTGGGCAGTGGACTGGGACTGGGCCTTGGGCTGAGACTGGGCATTGGACTGGGACTGGGCATTGGGCTGGGACTGGGCATTGGGCTGGGCGTTGGGCTGGGACTGGGCATTGGGCTGGGACTGGGCGTTGGACTGGGACTGGGCATTGGGCTGGGACTGGGACTGGCCATCGGGCTCGCAGACGGAGACGGTGAAACCGCCGGAATTGCGGTAGGATTGGGGGTATGGGTGGCAGTTGGAGTTCGGCTGCCGACGGCAGTTAAGGTAGTCGTAGCACTGGCCGTCGGGCTCGGAGGCGGAGATGGTGACACCGCCGGAAGAATGGCGATTGCCGTGGGTTTGGGGGTACGGGTGGTGGTGAGGCTGCCGGTGGCGGTGACGCTGCCGGTGGCGATGAGGCTGCCAGTGGGATTGGGGGTACGCGTGGAAGTGAGGCTGCCGGCAGGACTGGAGGTACGGGTGGCAGTTGCGGTTGGGCTGCCCATGGTAGTTAAGGTAGTCGTAGCCGTAGCCGATGAGGTGAGGGCCAGACTCGAAACGGTGAAAGCAGCGCTAACCCCAAACCCCTGCACCTCCGTTGTAGCAACAAGGGGACCGGATTCCCCGGCCAGGGACACTTCAAACGTCCCCCCTTTCCAGCCATCGCCGTACTCGTCCATTGCCTGCAACGTGTAGTCTCCGGGCGCCAAGCAGATCCTGTAATTGTATTCGGAATGGGACGATACTGTGCCAGGCAGCACTGCCATCGGCGGGCATGTCTCCCGAATCATCCACCCCACGTCACCGCCGTGCAGCTTCGTCACAATGCGGACCATCACGTCTCGACACCCCGAAGCGTTCACGTTGTTGGAGCTGCACGTCGCGGGAACCTGCACGCCTACGTTGGCACCGAAACCCACAGCCTTATTGGAGACGACTGGGTCCGATTGCCCATCAACGGAAACGGTCAACGTGCCATCGTTGAAATTACCAAAGGGGACGGTCGCAGTCAATTTGTAATACCCAGGGGCCAAGCAGACGGCGTGTGCCGCCGAACAATTGGAAGTTAAGCTGCCGGACGCGACTTCGAATTCAAAGCATGATTGACTTCGGGATGCTTCCCTAATCGACCATCCGATGTCCTCCCCACGGTTTCTAGTCACCACAACCACGTGCACCAGTTGGCAACCAGCGACGTCAACATTGTTGGTCCCGCACTGCCCACCGACAACTCCAGGAGCATCGCAGGTAGGGATGGGGCCACACGACCATGCAGACAATAACGATCCATAGCGCCTTCATCGTTGCAATTATGGCTGCAAGTAGAATGTAGAAATGCATGCGCATGCACCGGCACAGTCCGCGATCATAAAGAGTAACGACAAATGCAACAAGGCCCGATGGGATTGATTCGTCGGATCATGCCTATTCTCGTTGGGGTTTCCGTGGAAAATGTGGCATAACCCCTTGATGGTTGACCCCTATTGCAAATATCCTTGAGAAATATAGTATCATGGGTGGCGACCAGACTATCGCGACCTCTCGATGTCAGTGGAGCCAACCCACGTGATGGCCAAGATCATTGGTGTAAAAAAATACCAAACGTGGCCTTGATGGACACGGGGAATGTGAAACTGTTGATAATACTCTCCAAAGAAAGAAGTCTCCGTTGACTTTTTTCGCATTGGTTTGTCTTAACACCACTTAAATGTACATTGGGTGTGTGTGTGTGTGTGTGTGTGTGTGTGTGTGTGTGTGTGTGTGTGTGTGTGTGTGTGTGTGTGTGTGTGTGTGTGTGTGCCTCCTTGTTGTGTTCGGGTTGTTCCTGTGCGACATTCCCATGCGACATTCCAATGTGTTGATTCTTTGTACTATCATGCTGCCCTTCTATGGTAGAGACATGTGTCATTATTCGTGGCGTGTGCATCTAAAGATTGTTACTTGATTGATATGTTGCGGATTGCCAAACACTAAATCAATCCTTCAAGCGACGACGGGCAAAGCACAAAACAATGAACGTTCTCAAACGGCCATGGCCTACGAGCATGGATAGTTTCCAGCGCATACACACTATCTCACTGTCCGTGTTCGCTGGGGTGGTTTCTATTCACTGTTTCCCAAAGATGGTATCGCCATTCAACATGAACCGGTCAAGTACCTGGTGCATAGTTAGTTTGTGTGTGTGCGTGGTGTTGAAATGCATGCCATGCACATCCCTTGGTACCACGCCCCATGTCATCTCACTCGCGAGATCCATGCCTCGCATCTCGCAAATGTAACTCACGACTGTCATCAATCAACGGTGCGTGGTGTTCACTACGGTTTGGCAAACATTTGCGGGTGTCATGGGCCAAACCTATCAACACTCTGAATGACCAAGGCACATTAACATGAGTCGGCAACATGCACATGTGAATTTGCATGTTTTTTGCGCAATAGGTTGTCGTCGTCCGTTGTGATAGATGGATTTTTGTTTGCATTGACCCATTGCAATGTACAGATGTCTATTTCCCCGCTAAAATCGAAAAGCTCAATACAAACCTAGGTCCCCTCCACCTCCCATCTCCACCCTAATTAGTGCCGTTAAGGCTCAAGAATTGCGACAAACCTAGGGCGCGCACTTGACGGATTAGGTGTTGTTTGAATTGCAATCAAGCGCGGAAATGTTTCGATGTTTCTCTTTGATGCTTCTCTACTCAAGGCAGGTAGGTGTAGGCGGTTGGGATCAACTCTACATGATACCCGAAGAATCAGAAATCCGATCATCAAGGCTATGGACCATGGAACGTCGCCTGTAATGCATGGATCCCAATCCAATCAATTCCGGAGATAACTCTTCACGCGGCGACGCACACACAAGCAATGGACATTAACTCAATGCAACAAACCGAGTGTACCGAGAACGGTGCATATGTTTTCGTATCTATGGACGGTCATTTGATTGGATGGGATCAATTCAATTCAATGGGATTTAGGCAAGGCGGAGCACATAAAACAGCATGGGCTAACAACCCATAACGAAAATAATAGTCATTGACAAGATTACGACGCGAGAGGACACACACATTGGCCACCGTCATCAATGGCCATAAACAAACTACGGCACAAGTGTTTGGGAACTAGGCTCCATAGGAGTGTACTCTGACGTGCATTTCGCATGGATCACCTTTGTGTTCTATCCTGCAGAAATGCATGCCTCTGCAAAAATGCAGTTGTGTGAAGATTGTGTGCATTCATTTGCACATCCAATTTGTGCTCTTCAAAGAACCATCACCGTGCATCCTCAGTATTGTCCATTAGCAACACGAATTGATCTCAAAGGTTCAAGTATGGCACCGCAACACATATCATAACACGATCACAATACTTGAAGAAAAAGAAATCTCAGCACTTCAAGTATCGTCGTTTGATAGTCCTATCAAAGCTGAGTAGTGCAAACAACCAATGTAAGACACCTTCCCCAAAGCTAGAGGTAATTGATCTCATTCACGAGGAGGAGCATCCCTCCTTCTTCTTGACACAATTTAGTGCAAGGGAGAATCTTGTGCATGAAAGGGAGAAATTTCGTGACCATGTGTGGGTAGCCCTAGCCACTCCGGTCTAATAGACATTCTATACATTGCAGTGTGTGGTTTAATTTGAACACAATCACCGCAAGCAAAACTCGTCAGATGGCCATCAAGCAATGCTGTGAAGTGACAATTGTAGTATGCATTCCATGTGTTGGTGCTCGTGCAAAGACACACCAACCATGCACCATGTCATGCGTCACTTCCTGCACGCTTTGTGTTCGTCGCTGCTTTCGTTATTGCTCTTGTTTTACATCTATGATGTAGGCTCATGTATAAACGAACGTCCCACATGTGGCCCCTTGGCTTCGGGATGTGGGGCCTCTTAGTGGTGAGAAATCCAATATCCAAGGAGCGCGTCAACAGGCAAAAGAAGACATGCAATGCACACTTTGTTTCCTTGTAATTGTTTTGTCCAACAAAAATGTGCGCAAGAATTGTCGTACCTTAATGTAATGGGCGATGCACGGTTTTGTTTGTGTTCTCAGTCTCGATGGAGGATGTATTCGAAGGCGGAGCACGTCAACATGCAGAGAAAAACATATGCAAGCGAAAAAAAAATAGACACTCAGACAGACAGACAGACAGACACTTTGTGTGTTCTCAGTGGTGAGAAACCCAAAAACCAGGAGCGTGGGTCCCCATCTCATGTACACGGACCCAACACATTGGCACGTCCACATTTGCATGGACCCCTCCCCCAATATGCTTACACGGGTCCACCGCATTGACATGCGCCCATTAGCATTGTAAGGCTCTGTGGTTATGTCTCTTGTGCCGGTACATCGGATATAGCAGTGTTTTCCCAACCACGAAGCAGCAGAAACGGTCAAGCGGGTAGGGTGATTTGCCGAACTCCGAGCATTTTCCTAGGGGTGGACAAGGGCTGTGAGGACCTTGCGGCAGATTGCGCCGGTGCGCTTCGGCCCGGGGCCGCCTCCCACCTTGGTGAAACCCCCTTTTTGGAGGGTTTTTTACAGGTAGGAATGGGGATTAGGGGATACCTAATAGCCATGGACGGGTACGGGACAGCTGGCGATGGCCGCCGGCTGCTGCGGAAGGGTCAGTTTTGGTGCAAAATCGAATCGAAAATCGTAGTGCGCCACCAGGATGCAAGAATTTTTTTTGATAGGATGATAGAATTAGTCATTCTATGACGATTCCATGTCTCAGATCTTTGCATCCTGATGGCGCTCTCGTAATGACAAGGAAATGGTGTTGGGTGCATGGGGACAAGGTAGTCTCGACCCAGTGGCGCTCGCCGCCAGCCGAGCTACCCTTGAAACCGCCGCCACCTCATCTGAAGTGTGGTGCGAAGCCACAATGGTGTTATGTTGGTGATTGTAGGACTGAGGCTATGGCATGGTTGTCTAGATTCAAGGTTCAAAAGTTCCAAACCAAGACTTTTCAAGGACAACGTGGACAAGTTTCAATGAGGACACGCTCAAAGCTAACAAAGCAACTCCGAGTGAGGTCTAAACCCAAACTTTCAAGGTGTGACTCCTTGCATTGTGGTCATTACAACCTTGATTTACAATTTAGGCCAACAATTGTCATCATGTTGCAATCGTAGTACATGTCCCCGGTGTTCAGTCACCCATAGTGAAGCCAGGGGGGGTAATCATCATTCACACTGCATCACATTGGGTCGATGTCGCGCGCGCGCTGCCAGCCGCTGCGTTGGTGAAATCCGTGTACAAGTGCCACAGGTCTGGATACTTCGGCACCTTGTTCAGGCACCTCCACATCCAGCGTGGCAGGGAGGCGTACACTGCGTGCAATCTCCGGGCAACACAGCAGCCTGCACCCGCCTTCCCGTGGCAGCCGGCCGCAGGACGCCGCCTGCGGTCTGGCGACGCAGCCGATACACCGATCGCCCACCGCGCCGCTGGGGTGTGCAGTGGAGGGAATGGCACAGAAAAAGTGCCGGTGTCCCCGGTCTCAATGGGTGATTGAGCCCGGACCCCTACCGCACCCCGCATTGCGAGTGGCGCCTCCGAAAGCTCCGTCGTAGATTCCGCCGAAGCGGCTGCCTTCCTCGCCAGGCGACGCCACCCATGCACCCGTTGCGTGGCGTGGGGGATTTATCCGGGAGTAATCGACACCTTACTGGGGATCCGAAAATTTTTTGACTGGGCTGATTTTTCTGCTATAAATTGTTTGTGGTGGTTCATGTGTCAGTTACACAGCGGTTCGCGCGCGCGCGACGCCCGGCTGCGGCTGCGGAGTTCCACGCTGCATGCTGTGAAATGCAGCTCCAACAGCGCGCATCTGGGAGCATAGAGAATAGGGGCATCCAAACAGGGCTCTGTTTTAGGCACTTCATCACGCAATCTTATCTCTTAATTCTGTTTGGCAAGAATGGTGCACACAGTGAGCAAAACTGCACACAAATCCAAAGAAACACTTCAAACACACATGTTCATGCCTGTCCACCTCCACATCGCGGCGACAACAACATGCATTTCATGCACTGCATTCTGAGTTACCTTACGGATGTCACATTCACAGATCTATATTTTGGTTACCACAAGAAACCCTGCCTGCTGCCTGCTGTTAATATGGGCAACCTCCAAAAAGAAGATAATGGAATGGCCCTGGGCTGGGCTGGCCAGAACTGATTTTGCCCAGGCGCGCGCGCGGCGCGGCGCGCAAAAAAATTTCCGTTTTGACCGGCAATCGATTTGGGAGGAATCGGCATGCTGAAACATGTAGGAAAAAATAGGTTTGAAGTTCTGGGTCAAAGTGGGGTACCCCCGGCACAACATATGCACAACACACACGCACGCACACGCACGGATGAAGGCAGAAGTAGGGGGTAAATATGCAAAACGAGACCCTGATATTGCCTGCAATTGATTTGTTTTCGCCCTTTTCTTTCGCTTTGCTCTTGCCTTTATGACAGTTTCATTCAACTTTTGAACCCATCTTCCGCAATCTCTGCTGTGCATGCATGCTTTCTTTCCGAATCTTCGACGCCCTCTCTAACCCTTCCGTTCTGTTGTGTGTGCCACGCATTGGGTGGGAGGGGCTTTTCTGAAGCAGGGCGGTTGTGACAGAGCGCTCGGCTCGCACTCTCACCAACTACAAGTGTCGAGTAACGACAGGACGACATACGAGGTGCTAACCCGATACAAACCAACAAGCAAATTGAACATGCGTCACCGATTCCAACCTGACCAGTATTAACGCTTCTCCAGGTAGGAAGTATTGTGCATCATAGAACGGTGTCATTGCTTCTCGCCAGCACATTGCTTGACTCGCGATAGAATTCCCGCAGCTAGATTTAACCTATGAGCCACGCCCAGCATGCCAAGTAAGACGGCATTGCTAGCAAAGGGGGTTTCTCATATTGTGGCATTTTGGAGGAAGCCAAGCTGCATGTGGAGACTGGCTCTGCTACTTTGCTTTCCACTACCAGCAACCGCTCCTTCAAAGAAACGCGCACGTCAACAAACCACTGAAAAAGAGGAGGCAAACGGACCGATTCTTACACTTGCGAGCCCTTTGTGACCTCCACATCTTGGAATTTGTTAGACTTGTAACACCTCTTGGCAAATTGCAACATTCCACTGAATTCTACAGAGTGTGCCTTCAAATTCTTTGCATCCTTATTGTCCTGTGTCTTTCTTGTATTTTGCTCTTCACGTTTGTTTTTCATTTATCATTATTTTGTCCAAAGAGTGGTAGCCCACAAAGCCTGGCCCTATTGTGCTTGTGACAATGGTCAATGACACAATTCACAACGTGTTGGATTTGCCTATGGCTGAGTGCGGCTAAAGCAGTGGCAGTGGATATGCAGGAATAGGTTGCAGGAATCGTAACATGCCCTTTTTGTCAGTGATCATTACATGGTACTCCAGAGCCACACACTCCAAGAGATTGTTGAGTGAGAAAAAGAGTGAACAAGGTTCAAATCAATCTGCACCAGAAGGTTGTTCAAGGATAAATACAATTGGGGTGGCTTTATGGTGTTTTCTGGCATGGGTGTTTTGGTAATGTTGGCTTTTGGCAGGACTGGAGACATGTTGTTGGTTGCCGTGTTGGTTGCCTCCAAAAACTGCTTGTGCGTGTTTGCAAGGTTGTAGTGGTGCCTTGTGCCCGTTTGTTTTCAAGGTTGGACCATGGTATTCAACTTTGTGTACTAATATTGCGCAAAAGTGGATCCTCATGGATTTCGAATCTAAGGGCACCACAAGTTGAGGGATCAAAGGGCATTTAGGATTTGGCTTGTTTCGTCAAGTACGGTGCACCCGTTGGTGTTTTGGGTTGCCGGTGACCCAAAAATGACGCCGGCAATTAGTACCGATCCAAGTACGGCTCCACTTTTGAGGTGCCGACACTTGCTTTTCGACCTCTTTTAGGTTGCAAAGGTCTTTGGGTGACTTGAAGGTAGTGGAGGACCGTTGCAACATGATGTTGAAGGAAGCAACTATCAAAGACCTTGAGTTGGAGATGTATGAAAAGAGATTGCACGATGTCAAGATTGAGATGGAAAAGACAAGGCGCCGAATGGTTGCACTTCGGGCAATTGATTATAAGAGGAAGAAGGAACTTAAGGAAAAAAACCGTAGGTTAAGGATGTCCCACTCGCGAGTTTTGCAAGTTGTCGATAGTAGGGCAAGATGGAGGGCGAAGGCTTTGGCGCGCAATGTTGTTTCTTCTTGTCTCAAAAGACAATTGCTTCGCTCGCAAAATCCTTCCCTTTTTCATGGTGGTAGATACAAGGCAAGTGTGCGTCAATGTGCCTACCGTATGATGAGAGATCGTGCTTCTGCAAACAAGGTTGGTCAACACATTGTCCATGGGGCTAATGCATTTGGCATTCATGTTACACGTGTTCCTTGTAGACGCACGTTTGATCGTTGGCGTGTTGAGGGAGGTGAGTGGGCGAAAGAGTGCGCGGCCCTTGCTTTTGCACAAGCCAAGAAAAGTTCAAAGGACTTTGCCATGTGTATGGGTCGCGACGGGACGTCCAAGGAAGGTTGGCATTTCCAATGCAACTCCGGTCATGCAATTGATGAGTCGGGTGGGGGACGATGGATCCATGCGATTTTGCAATGCCCCCTTACTCACAACAAAACTGCCATCACACAAAGTGAATTGACAAATCAAGGTATTGACGAGTTGCACACTCTTTCACGTGGCATTGTTGGTAAGGAGGACATTCCAAGTAGGGTGACGGACACCGCTGCCAATGAGTTGGCTAGTAATCGTGCCGAAGGAGCCAAGATTCAGGCACCTTGTCTTGCCCATTGTGGACATAACACTTCGCGACATGGTGTGCTTCCAACACACACCGATGAGGGATGTGTTGATTGTGTTTGTGGTGCATGGGACCCACCTCTTGAGGCGCACGCCATCAAAGGTAAAAGAAAAAAACCTTTGGGCAAGCCATGCATTATTTCTCTTGCTCCCCCGCTATCGCCACCGGTTGTTGTTCCTTTGATCGAACCACAAGAGAGCACGCCCTTGGTTGTGGTCGGATTTTTTGGTCAACATGTTACTTGCCCCATTGCTCCTTACAACGGAACCGATTGGGTGCAATGTGATCTTTGCAAAGTGTGGGTGCATACTTCTTGTAATAATTTGAAATCCGTGCCCAAGCAGTATGTATGCCCCGGTTGCGTGCATCATGGTTTTTCCACACGTGACATACCTCGCGGTGAAGACACCTATCTCAAGAACATGGACACTCAAAGGCAGCTCATCAAGGGTTTGCTTTGTTTTTCCGCCCGTGGGTCACAGTCGCGTCGATTTCTCAAGATTTTTTTGGGATCTGCAGGATTTTTCTGGATAGATCTACAGATTGAGAGCCAGGCTCTCGATTGATGTAAATAAATCCAGATTTGGTGGTAAAAATCGCCAGATATACCGCTGGCAACAGAGCCTCACCTGGAGCCAGAACCCCCCAGAAGTGGACGAAGCCCGACGGTAAATGGTAACGCTCTGAGAAGGGTCCTACCGTCTCGAAAATGCACGGGACGAAAGGAGCTTAGAGTTTGAGTCTCGAACTACTTTAGGGCGCTTGTCCCGTGCGTTTTCGAGCCGCTATGTTGGAGAACCGACGCCGAACTTTTGGCCTCTCAGGCTGAAAAACTGACTGGTTGGCTGTACAGGTGCAACTATAAACCGGACCCTCTCGCCCCCCTCCTAAGGTAGAAACCCTTGCAAATGAGCACAAAACCACAAAGAACAAAGCTGGCACATACATATCACTCCAACCATTGCTCTAGTTGAGTGACAAGTTGCTCTTTGTTCCCACCAAGGCGCAAAATATCATCGAGAGCAGGGGACTTCTGCTTCAAAGCACGTGTTGCTTGCTTCAACACGTCCACTGTAAGGTTAGATGGGTTACCTTCCACTAATCCACGCTCCTGTAGGCGCCCTAACAAGACATCGAATCGTGCATTTGCTTGCTTTCGGGCCTCAGTTTGTTTCCCCTCCTCTAACAAGTTGTGAAACCGTTCAATGTAATACTTCGTGGTTGTGTTCTTCGGGTTATCGAGTCGCTTGCGAGCATGTGGCATAGCGTCCCGTATTTCCATGGGGTTAGCAATCACGGCTTGTCGGAATGAGCTACGCTTAGCCACCACAAGTGCTGCAATGATTAGGGTCCTCGTTTTTTGTTGCCTTTCAAAAACCATTCGCAAATACCGGAAGACCGTTTCTCCCCACCGGTTTGTGGTTTGTAGTGTGCCTTCCTCATCGGTTATGTTCAAGGTTAGGTGCTTTTGGAACACATGGGAAAGGCTTTGGATAAAGAGGAAGACAAGATCCTTCTTTTCGTGGGGAAGGGTTGGGTATTCCGGAATGAGAAGGCGAGGATCTTGCTCCCAAGCCAACACCTTGTCCCACCATGGCTTCAGAAATTTCTGGTAGTCTTGCCCTGTGGTGGTACCAAGATGATGACTACCTTTAAGGAAAGGAAGCTCAAATTCTGTGGAGAATGTGGAAATCAAGCGCAACGCAAATAGAACCATGGGATCACTTAACCACTCACGGGCTTGCACATCCGTGTCTCTGTGGAGAATGCTCTTGATAACATCTATGTAGTGAAGAAGCCCGGTTGCCGTGACTCCAAAGGTGCAGAAGCGGTTGAAACTACACTTGACAACATTGAGTGTGTGCCCTTGGAGCTCAACACGCCCATGTGTTCTCTTATGCTCTTACCGCCCACCCCTCCATGCCGAAGCGAGAAACCCCAACAAACGCTTTGAAATGTGTTTGAGGAGGTGGAAGGGGAGGGAAACAAAGCCACCTCGCTTTTTGGCGTGCGAGAAACTCGGGTACCTCTCTTTCGCCCAATCCAACAAGACCCCATTGAAAGCACTATACACCAATGCCATAATATGGTCGTCGCAACCTTTGAATTGCAAATCCTTGAATTTAGGGAAAGTGTCCCGCGACCCTCCTTGCACCAAGTTCTCTTGAAGGTCATGTTCCCATGCCATCTTACGAGCCTCATTCAACAATGGGGTTAGACCATTCAAATGCCCGGTGTTGACCGACGCATTATCCGCGTAAAGAGTGGAAATGTGGTACAACTTTGAAACGGAAACACTTAACTCTCGTTGTGTATTTTGCACCCGTTCCCACATGTCAAGAATGCTTTGAAGACACCCCGCAGCACCCTTGGCAACAATGTCAACCACGTCCAACAACTCCGTACCAATACCACAAGTCACATGGGCTTCAAAAACGCAGCGATCAAACCACGTGCTAGATGCGTCGCAACCGAGAGCTATGGATATTTCTTTTGAAAGTTCCGTGCACAACCGACGGAAGCATGCCTCCGAGAAACCACACAAAGCCCTAAGAGGTGTTGACTTCTCCAAAGTTCGAACCGATGCACCCCCACAAAGCAACTCGTATGCATGTGCACTTGCACGGGCCGACACGTGAGCCTCTGCTTGGAGTTGCGCCAATTGGCACAACAACTGTGCATCCGTCATAGTACCACGGTCACCAAGTGTGGGGGTATTTGTCCCTCCCTCGCACGTGATAGGTTGCACCATCGCTTGCATAGTGTTAGCAATTGCAATGTAAGCATCCGTGCAAGATTGTGAGAGAGGGTCTTCCACGTGACAGCTGAAGTGGTGCCCCGTTTGCGCAGTTCGTGATGGGGTGGGCCACAATGTTTCATTCATTGGAAGCACCCTATCACCTCTTCTAGCAATGTTAGCCAATGCATCACGGAGTGTGCCCAAGTCTTTAATGCAACCTTGACAACAAGCCACCTTGTTCACACAATAAGGCTTTCCCATCACTCTAAATCGAACCATATTTGCTAAAGCAAACCCAATGTCCCCCGGCCCCAAAACTTGGTACACTTTGTTGTTGTCACAAAGGTCGCACATGGGTTCATCCGCAGAGCCTTGACTGGTTGGTGTTTGTGGTGTTGTAGGTGGCGTGGGCTTCAACCTCTTGTTGCGAGGAGTGAGAGGTAGTTCATCACCCAAATCCAAACCAACAAGGTCCCAACACTTTTTGCAACAAGTATAGGCACCATTGTGAGCACGATACTTGTGTTCAAACTCTGGCTTGAGTGGTGCCCAATACGACAAATTCTTGCCTTTTGGGTTCTTGCACACCTAAGGGAACCAAGATTTAGTCAAGATTTAGTGAAGATCGTAAATGCCTACAACACAATCAAAGTTGACGAATTCGAAATTGGACATCCAAATCGAGACGGCATTGGAGGAGGTACTTTACGAAACATACCACACAAAAGCCTTCTTTTTTGCCATGCCTAACATCGCCAGGAAAGGGACCTTGCATGGTGATTCATGAGGCAAATGCTAAGAAGTGAGTGACATAGAAGAGGACACCAAACCTATTTTATGAAAGGCGAAAATTAGCGTCCATGCATCGAAGGTTGAAAACCGACACAGGATGATACCAAACAACAAGACGACATCATGCGACACTTATCTCGACCATGAAAAACAAACGAAGAAAAATAAACGAAGAGTACCGATGAAGCGACGGATGCAGAAATTACATCAACAGAACCGCATTGATCTGAATTATTGAATCACCTTCCAGAATTCAACTGTCGGCGCAGAAAAAAATGTCTCTTTCTTGAAAGCCTCAAAATAATTCGGTTAAGTGGGCCGACCGCGGCAGTTGGCTCCAGCTGAACAGAGCGCCCTCAGGGGATGCGCTAAATGCGGCATTTGCCAAATGGCGCCACAGGTCACAGTGACGGCTCGTTTGAGCGCTGCATAGCACCAAATCTTGTAAATCGTGGTTCTACGGGTAGCTACGGACCCAGGCTAGGTAGGAGGGACGGATCCTGTGGGTTTTTTCTGGTTGGGCTCTTTTTCTGCCTTGGGCACTGGTGGTACCTCGTGCTTTTCACTACGGTCTTCTTGTTTTTCCTAAGGGTGTCCATGGAAAAAAGCCACCTTGGTCTTGATGAAGGACAGTTTTCTTTGTCCTTCAAGTGGACAGATTCCACGAGTCTCTGGTTGGCTCAAAAAGATCCTTTTGTGGCTACTCTACTCGATGAAACGGAGAGTAGTGTGGGTTTGAGCAGGGAGTAGTCAAGCAGTTCAGAGGGACTGCTGTTTTCTGCTAGTGAGGTTGAAGAGTTGGAGAAAAGTTGCCATTGAGGTATTTGCAAGGGAAAGATCGAAGGATGAGCAACGTTGATCGTGCCGTTGCTCGAATGATTGGTCAAATCACGATTCATCAAGTGTCCCGGCATCATACAACTAAATCTGCGGTCCGGGCACGAATGACAAGGTTGCGGAACGGTCTAAGCACCCCGGGCCGCAAACCAACCTTGCCGCATAGTATTGAGCAAGCATTGTTCGAGTACGTAGATGAGCACCGTTGGCGTGACAAAAAGGCCTAGTGAGAGCACCCATGCGTCGAAGGTATACCCTCCCTCCTTTAGTGTAGCAGACCCCATTTGTGGCAGCATGCAGATTTCAGCTATATCTACATGTGCTTTGGGGTAGATGTGTCCATTTCATGAAAAATTGGTGTATATGAGTAGGGTGGATCGTCCTCTACAAGATGACCAACTTGGTTTTTGCGTGGTGAGCCAATGAACCCTCTTCGAAGCGCGACCGTGACCGGTACTAAACAGAAATCAGCAAAAAACTGCAGCTGGGCAGTGAATTCCTTAGCAAAACCCTCTCCCTCCATGGGGTAAATCGTGTCAAAACACACCAACGAAGGCATTTCTGAATAGCCTGGGGCAAGCCCTACGCGTACATATGTTTAGATTTTGCCAACTCATCGGTGACATCACTCACTGAGCTTGACCGTGACCCGCGCAGTTCTGGACACGTCATTTGGCAACTGCTAGCTTATCGGCAAATCACCCTAACCGGGCAGATAACGGATTTTCAAATACACAGGGCTGGGTAATTCGCGGCATGTCTCTGGACAGCGCCGGTGTTGTAGCGTTCCTGTCAAATTTCTGGTAGATTGATGCGGCTTCTGCATCAGCCGCATCAATCATCTTCCCTGCGTGCGCGCCATGGTGCATTTCTTCCATAGTGCGCGCAAATTTTGAAAAATATGACCTTTGTAGCGCGCCTATTGCGCGCGCTCCACCGCGCTATATTGTCCCGTTTTTCAAGTTTTTCAAAACCGGAAAATGTTTCAAAACCATGCTTTTTCCAGTGTCCTGTGTTTCTCAAAAACCCCTTGCTTTTCAAAAACATTCCCTGTTGCTCACCCATCCCAAGACACATGCAAAAACACTTCCTGAAAGGTCTGAAAAGCGTGCAACACTACAAGTCCTCATGGGCAACAACAGTGTAGCGCGCGCAAAATATTTACAGCGCGCGCTATGGATCTTACGGCGCGCGCTATACCATGTATAGCGCGCACTATCATCCAGTGATCTCCTTAATGCTTTCGACCACCACTTCGGCCTCCCACTCCTTCTCCCATTCGGGTCTGTGGTCTTCTGCCCCAGCGGCAGCTGGGGCTGCGTCCCCTTCTTCTTGTGCACTTGGGTCGCCTTCTGGGGTTGCTCCTTCTGGTGCCTCTTCTTCTTTCGGGGCTGTGCCCTGTGACTTAGTTCTCTGCTCCTTCTCCTTCTTGTGGCGCGGCCGCTGGTGCCTCTTCTTCTTGTGGTGGGGCTGGTGCGTCTTCTCCTTGTGCAGCTGCTGCTGGGGCTGGTGCCTCTTCTTCTTGTGCAGCTGCTGCTGGTGCTTCTGCTTGTGCTGCAGCTTCGGCAGGTCCCTCGTCTTCTTGTGGGGGGGCTGGTGGCTGGGCTGGTGGGTCTCCTTGGGGCTGCTTCTTCTTTGGGGTTGGTGGCTTTGACGGGGACATCCTCATGGTCTTTGGGTCGGGGTTCAGGTCCACAATTTCATCGGGCTCGTACGTCTCCCACCACGACTGCCACTTGTCCAACTCCTCATACGCTTTGCTTTTGGCGGAGAACACCTGGCAGCTGGGCATGAACTCCGACCAGTCGTCCTCTTCCTCCTCCTCCTCCCCTTGTTGGCTGGGGCTCCGCTGATCGTTGGGGATGATGACGGCCACGTGGTCCTGAGGGGCCCTCCTGGCGCCTGCTGGCTTGATTTCGGCTCCTTCCACAATCATCGGCGCGATCGCAGTGGTGCAGTAGATGATCCACCGAGGCTTGTAGCCGTCCTTGTAGGACCAATCTCGGCGCTGCATGAGCTCATCTCTTGCCACCTTGTCCGCGTCGGCTTTGCTCTGCTGCTTGGCCTTGGGAGCCGTATTGGGTGGGGTGGAACCGCACGTACCTCCTTGTTCTTGTGGCTGGTCTGGGACTGGGACAGGCTGCTTCGGTGCTGGCTTTGATGCTAGCTGCGGCTGGGGTGCCTGCTGCGGTGCCTTCTTGCTTGCCTGGAAAGAGAAGCGCAGAGGCATAGCACGCGCAATACAAGGCATAGCACGCGCGACGAAATGCATAGCACGTGCAATGACACCGATAGCGCGCGCTGCATTACCTTTTCTGCTTTCTCCTCCTCTGCTTTCTTCCGTCTCTTCTCCTCCTCTTCCTTCTCCTTCTTCTTCCTCTTCTCTTCCTCTTCCTTCTCCTTCTTCTTCCTCTTTTCCTCCTCTTCCTTCTTCTTCTTCTTTGCTTCGTCCTCTTTCTTCTTGGCCTGTTCCGCTTGACGTTGGACCCTCTGTGCCGCCTGTGCCATCAGCTGCTGGTCGGCGGTCTTCTGGGCAAGGACCTTGCCAGGCGGGTGTGGGGGCTTAGCGGTGTGGGAGGCGGAGATGGCTGGTGGTAGGTGGCTGGTGGCTGCTGGCTCCTCGGTACGCTTCTTCTTCTGCCTTGGGACTGTCACGGATTCCGTCTCCGGCACGGCAAAGGCGTCGGCCCAGTCTACCTCCAGCTCATCCATCTGCCGCTTAGCCCGGGCCAGCACCGGGGAGGGGCCTTGCTCCTTCCGTCCATCAAGCCAGTCGGCCGCATGCTTGGACTGCCCGGCAATGTCCGCGGGCACGCTGATCATCAACGGCCCTTTGCGGGATCCCAGGCACAGGAGCTGCTCGAAGCTGCCCACCTACGTGACAATAAGACAGACGGTGGGGCCGTAGCGCGCGCAAACAATCACATCGCGCGTGCTACAGCAAATGGAGCGCGCGCAACAATGTCGGCAGCACGCGCAATGGCAAACATAGCGCGTACCTGTGCCTGTGCCTGTTGTTGTTGTTGTTGTTGTTGTTGTTTAAATTGCTGTTGCTGGGCCATCTGCACCCGCTGCTACTGCTGGAGCAGCTGCAGTGTTGCCTGCTGCACGGCTGCCTGCTGTTGGAGCTGCTGCTGTTGCTGCACTTGCTGCTGCTGCGGCTGCTCCTCGTCCTTGACCGCCGTGGTTTTGACTTTGGTGCCCGTTGCAAGTGCCCTTGCTGCACTGGCTCCTTTCTTGGCTGACCCCCGCAGCAAACTGGCCCCCGCACTTCTCACCGAGGCACACTCGTTCTTGAAGGCCATTGCCCCCGCGTCGGTCGCATTGATAAAGCTCGGTGGCTCCTTGTTGAAGTAGAAGTGGTGGACGGTCTTTGCGGTGGCACCCGGAGGCGTGTGAGTCCGAACGTGACCCCACCCGTAACTTGCCCAGCACGAAAACAGCAGCTCGTACTCCTCCACCTTGCAGTGTCCACAGGCAACTTGTCCTTCTTGGGTTGGCACGGAGGGGTTCAACAGGTTCGCCAGACTGCACCAATGGCCAGTAATGCTCTCGTCATGCCAGCAGGGTTTCACAGCTCCGTCTGGGATCTTGGCAATCGCCGTGGTCCTTTGGCGCCAGAACTTGTAGAAGGCCACCTCGAAGAGGTAGGCCGGTGTGACGTCCTTCAGCCATGCCCAGTCGGGCCCTTGGGCGCACATGGTGCTGTTTTGGTTGGGCCAGATTCGGTTCTTGAAGTCGCTGCTGAAGGCGAACCCCATACGTGGCCCGGGTGGGCTGCTGTCTTGGTTGGACTTGCTGCTGCTGCTGCTGCTGCTGCTGTGGGCTGCCGACTTGCTGGGCCGTAGCCTGCACTTGCTGCTGCTGCATTTGCTGCTGCTGCTGCACTGGCAGTGGGCCGAAGAGCACTTGCTGCACTTGGCCCACTGGAAGACTGCCGCGCACTGGGGAGCCCAAGGTGGGCGACCCACCGGGGAACAGCATGGGAGACAGCTGCTGTGAGGCAGCTCGTAACGGGGACTGCGGCGCGGGCCACAGAGGCTGCGTTGGGGAGAATTGCGTGAGCGTCTGGGACAGCGTCTGCGGAAAACAAGACAAAGCACGCGCAACGCGGACTTGCGTAGTGCGCACAACGAGACAGGTAGCACGCACAACAAGAGCGTAGCACGCGCAACGGAAACAGTAGTGCGCACGGCAAGAACCTGTGGCTGCATGCTCCACGGCGTCGTGGACGGCTGGTGCAGTCCCGGTTGTACAGCTGCATGTGGCGGTGGTTGTGGTGTCGCACCAGCTGCTATGGCCGCTGCAGCAGTTGTTGGCGGTGCTGGAGGAGGCGGATACCCCCAGCCCACGGGCTGCATGGGCAAGAGGGTTACATTAAAGTACCCCTGTTCCAGCAGTAATACAAAAAGGAAAATGCCGTAACAAAAAAATAGAAAACACCAAAAAAAACGGACAGAAAAGGAACAAATCTCTGTGTCTGTCAATGCATTTGCAATTGGAGCCAAATCTGAAGTGCGTAGTCATAGCACGCTACTTTTGATTGTATATCGCGATTTCAAGGGTTCCGGCGCTTGAAAACAGCATAGCGCGCGCGATAGTGGTCATCGCGCGCACTAGATAACATGTAGCGCGCGCTATAAAACAAATAGCGCGCGCTACCACAGTTCCTCATCCGCAAAAATGCCCTAACGTCATCAGCCAATTTTTGTGCATTGCACAGGTTGCTTCTGGAGGTCCCATTCCACCTTGGTACTTCAAAGTACAGGAACAGACGCTCATTAACCTGCCTCAGCATCTTTAAATTAATGCGGCGCGACACGAGGCTTCCTGCCCCCCCGCCTCTATCACAAAAGGAGGACCAAATGTCCTTCAGCACCCTGTTGCTCCCTTCCAAAAGATCCCCCGAGAACATTCCTAAGCCATAGGGCCGTATGGCCTGAATAGTGACTGTAGCATCGTGCAACATCCAGTTAATATAAGGTGATTTTTTTTCGGGACAAACCCACCTCTGGAAAGCCTGGGCAACCTCTGGAGCCTGCAATGCTCCCTCTTCAAACATTGTGCCATACATGTCCCCCAGTAGTATGTACATGGCAACCTCTGCTGTGTGCATCCTCATGTCACCCCCAAGGAGGGGGGCCAGGTCCTCCCAAACCTTTAGAAGGCACCAAGTCTCTTCCCCATCTGGCTCTGCCGTCCCCTGTAGTGCTATGTGACAACCCGACCTGTGAAGAATAGCCTGAACAGAGACCCTAGTACTGGGACGCACAGACTTGGCCAATCTGCGTACCAAGGCAGTGAGTGACCTGCCTCCCTACAAAAATCAGAAGGTGCAGAACACATGGTATGAGGTGAAGCCGCCTCAGAGGCACCTTCAACAACCTGCTCTGGACAACACCAAATATATCCATGGGCCTGCACTTGGCCCCAGGTGCAATAAGCCCTAGCAACTGCTCATCTCGCTCGGTGGTTCTATCCACATCCTGTTGCAACCATGTTGCACTGGACTTGCACCACGTCATGTAAGTGAACAGACTACCTACCATCCAATGTGTAGTGACACCCGACAAGCGACGCAGCCAAGGGCTATCCCCACCGCAGAAAATCCTGCAGCGTCTGGATGCACCCCGGATGGGAACCACACCACTGTCAATGGCACTCTGGAGAAAAGCAAGATTGTTAGCCCGGACCTGGGACAACACAGAGGTGGACTTCTCACCACAAAGGGCGACGTTAACAGTCCAGTAGTAGGACAACGTCCTTGCCAAGTGACCATGGTTGGCAAAGGAAATGGACATCTGGCACCACGATTCCCCCCCACAAGGCAACCCATCCCCCCTCACAATGATCCACAGCTCTCCTTGGCACTCCCTGGGGTATTGGAGGTTAGAAACAATGGAATCAAAGGAAAATATATAGTCAAAAAAGTGCTGCAGGGGCCACTGCGAAAAGACCGTGACGCCATCTGTGTGCACGTCAACCTGTAAATGCTGCCTACTTGCAAGCTGGTTCCATTCTGTGGCGAAACTAGCATAGGACGGTAGAGAAAAAAGGTGTGTGGGGACCTTACTTCGGGTCCAAGTAATCAAATCTTTGTACCTGAGGAAAATAGCGTGCGCAACATGAGAACGTAGCGCGCGCAAAAGTCAACGAAGCGCGTGCTATGAGCGGAAGTGCGCGCGATGTCACATGCAAAGCGCGCGCAATATTACCTTCTTCTTGGAATCTTCAGGAGCAGGACCAAGTCCACCACCGACAAAGGTGTGACGGCGTTGGCAGCCTCGGTCCTGCGACGCTTCTTCTCTGCTTCAGACACGGGGACCCTTTTTTCCAACTTGGCCCACAAAGACCGTTGGACGGCAGACCCTGAGCAAAAAAACTCAACTAGATCCGCCAAAAGGTCCTCGTTCTTCCACAAGGACCACCCATAGTGGGGGCCCAAAATGTTGGCAATCTTTCCTATTTCTTTTCTGACAGGCTTCGGACTGCCCATGCATCAATACAGTGCCTGCTGGAGAGGTTTGTGAATTGCCAAGCAATGCAGAGATCACAATGAGGGGTTGTGGCCTTCCACTGGGCACCTTTAGATTGGGCAGGCTGGGAAGCGAGCCATGCTGACACCGGGGGCTGGGGGGCATTGTACGCTCAAGTGCATAAGAGCTTGGGGGGTCCCTCCAAAACGAAGTGTAGTGCTGGTACCCGAGACGGGGTTGCAGCCCAAAGAGCCACTTATGCCATGTCACGCGCCGATAATTATGGTTAGATGCCTCGTTCTAGAAGGGCCCCAATGTCTTTCAACGCAACCCCTTGAACGGAATGGTCAAGCAGACCTGTGCATGCAGACACAATGAGTCCTTGCTAGTCCAAATGCAGGCGTTCATGACCAGGAGAGAAATGGGAACGGAGGAGCATTCCCACAAGTCCAACTTTATTGGGCCGCCTATTGTACTACCATCCATGTCCAGGTCTTTTTTGTCATGTCTGATCCCGCCGAACTTCCAGAACCTCTGTTACATTGATCCTACCAATTTGTCCCACCAGAAATTCAGCCCCAAAATGCAGCCAATATAACAAAGCCCAAGCCCAAGCCCAAGTCAGCGGCATGGCAGCTATCCATGGTTGCTGTCCTGGCATAGAAATAACCGTATTTTACGGTCGTGATTCATGTTATCAAAACTCATACTCACATTGCAAGCACGGCCTTGGGCTTGGATATTTTCCTTTGCCACACGGCACCAGAGTTGTTCACACCTAGCACTGCAGTTCACACGGCAACACCTTCTCTACCTCATCTCAATTGTCTCTTATGCCTTGCCGGCTTCCCAAATCTGCCATGTCTGTCCTGCTGCTTGCCAGCAACACTTGCCTTCTATAAGACCACCACTTGGGACGCGCAGACGGTCCTTGGAACCGCCATGAGTGAATGGGCTAGGAGCGTAATGTGTTTGACTGAGCCATCAACTCTTTAGTTATAAAGTCGTGGGCAACCTGGACAGAAACGCAAGCTGGCAAGAGGTGCCCAAGATGCATCAAACACCGATTGCGCAAGGAAGGAATGCATCACCTGGGAGCACCATTCAGATTAATCCGTCGCATTGACGGAAGTCCATGCAGCCCGCAGGAGGGTGAAGGTATTGCGACAAACTGGGCTCTCGGGGGAGCACCGTGGGTAGGGACTCGCTTTTGGTCACGTTCAGTTGGCAGGTGATCAGATTCAGTGCATGGCGAACCATGGCAGATGTGCGGGAGCTCGGCCCTTTTGGGCTGAGGCCAGCGATGTCGTCGACATAGTGGAAAAGGAGAGACGATAGGCACCTTTGTTTGACCCCGTGTGTCGTCTGGAAGACCGTGTGGCCTGCCCCTTGAAGGAAGGTGGTCCCTTTCTCAAGTACCAGAGAAATCAATTGCAGCAGCTCGTGGGGGTTGCGCAGCCTGTCCAGGACGCTACCGATCAACAGCTCCGGGGGGCCTGTCCAAGGCATGATACATGTGGAAAGCCACAATGGCCTCGATGCCCCACATTCTGTCAAGGTCGTTTAGCAACGTTTGTGTGGTGTGTAGAGTGGAAGTTCCCGAGTGGCCGCCGGGTTTTTAGGGTTGGGGGGGGGGGGGCAACAGGGGGTAGACATCTGGGTAGACGCATCGCGCGGGGTGCCTATAAATGTATTTTTTTTTGTGCATTGCGATGGGCCCCCCACCTCTCCGGGTCCTACCACTGACCTTTTCCCTAAAAAGGCAACAGGTATCAGATATCAACCATGAGTCGTGCAAATAGCCACTGTTATCACACATGATCAGACGTGTACTGTGGCAGTGCGGAACGGCTGGGCCAGACCCCCCGCCCCCCCACCTCCTGAACAGGCACTACTCTGTTCTCTCCAGGTGTTGTTCTCGATCATGCCGCTCCATGCAGAAGAGCGTTCCCCGGGCCCATGGGCTAGGGCACGGGCGTGGCGCCAGTTCAGTCAAAAGAAGCTCAGTCGACCCCACGACAGCGAGGAAGTCCAGATCAAGAATTTGCTAATCTTCTTCGTCACCTTTCTACTGATTGCATTTGCCATCCCAGCGTTGGCGAGCAGATTCATTGCAGTGGGCTTCCTGTGGGCACTTGTAGCCGTAGTCCCCACCTGGCTGGCATTGAACATTGGGCTATGGCACATGCTGATCACCAAGACGCCAGTGCTTGCCATCCATTGCCTGGTCTACGGAGTGGCGTATTTATGTTTGGGGTTTGTGCTGTTGTGCGGCGGAGTGGGGCGAAGCCACGGGATGGTGTCGTTTGCCTACCTTGCGCCCATGATGGTTGTCGTCTTGGGGAATAGCGTGAAGCAGGGCGTGTGCCTTGTCATAGGGATCGTGGTGGTGACCCTGGTGATCTTGCTCGTCGAGCTGACAGCGGGTCCGGAGAGCCTGACGCCGCAGGTGCTGACCATACCTCCGGAGGTGGCGGCGATCTTCCATTTCATCCAGGCCAACTTTGCGGGTTCTTTCTTTTTCGTCCTACTGACGGCAGTGCTATCGCAATTGAAGGAGGCCAGGCGCGCTCTGCAGAAGAAACACAGCCGCGAAGAGAAGCTCAACAAAACACTGGGCAAGCAGAAGCAGGCGCTGGAGTTGGAGCAGAGGCTGTCCCGGAAGCTGATTTCCAACATCTTCCCCCTCAGAGTTGCCGAGGCCCTCATCGCATTGTTCGAAACCTGCGGGGAGAGCAGCGACCGTTCGGCTTCCCTGGCCACGCAGGCCTGGGACGGCACGACGGATGTTGCCGACGACCCGGGGGCGGATCCGCAGCCCGTCGGCTGTTCCTACCACGTGGTCGATGTCGAGGCTTACAGTCCCACGGGCCCGGCCTCCATCAGAGACGAGTTGGCCGCGAGCCTCAGCCCGAGACTGCACCCGCGCGCCGTCATCCTCTTCGCGGACCTCGTGGGCTTCACCGCCGTCGCGTCCCAGACAACGCCCACGGCGCTGGTCTGCTTCCTGGACCGGTACTTCGGCGACATCGACATGGCGTGCCAGGCCCAGCAGGTCGACAAAGTGAAGACGATCGGGGACGGCTACATGTGCGTGGGGTGGACCGAGCACCCCGCCGACCACGCGGACACCGCCCTGCGGGTTCTGAGGGTCGCCGACCACATCCACCGCGCCAGCCACCGCACGCTGCTGGACGGGCAACGGCTGCAGGTGCGGGCCGGCGTGCACACCGGGACGGTGGTGAGCGGCATCATCGGCAAGACGATGTTCGCGTCGGACGTGTGGGGGGACGCCGTCAACGTGGCGTCCCGCATGGAGAGCACTGGCGTGCCCGGGACGACGCAGGTCAGCGCCGCCGTCTACGAGCTGCTGAAGGGCCACGACTTGGGCTTCCGCCCGCGGGGCCCCGTAGAGTGCAAGGGGAAGGGCAAAGTGCAGACGTACATGGCCCCCGTGACGGCCCCCGCCGACGCCGGTACGGCCCGGTCCCCCCATGCGCCGGGGGAGTGCAACGTGGTGAATGTGCTGGCCCAGTTCGTGGAGGGGGCCCTGCAGGCCTGAGACTGCCCTGCGGTGGCGATGGCCTTGTGTGGAGCGCGAGGCGGCGGCGGCGCCCGCAACGCAACATCGCGGGTTCGATTCCGGACGCAAAGTGGGCCGTCGCGGTCGGCCGGCGGTCCGCAGCTTTCGCTTGCGGGGGCAAGTGCACGTAGCGGTTCTTCAGATAGCATGCCCTAACCCTGGCATAAAGGAAGCATCAGTGAAGCCTCTGATGGTACCCCTACGTGAAGTCCCTGCAAAGGCAACGTGTTCAGGAGAATATCAAAAGCAACCGCTGCACCTCTAGCATCAACACAGCCAGCCACTCCAGCAGAGCCAGCCACTCAAACGTAGATTCGCTTGCCCGGGAAAGTGCACGTAGCGGTTCTTCAGATAGCATGCCCTGGCCACCCTGCCAACCGTCCCCGGCCGTGTTGGTCCCCTTTCTTAATGCCAGCCCTGAACCGTTTCGCCCGCTCCCGACCGTGCCTGGCGCCGCAAAGCACACTGGCAGTGCCAAGCATGGGCTGGGGTTGGTTGCGGCGTGAGGAAGGCCGCCCGGTTTGAGGGCGATCGCCTAGGCAAGACAGTGGAAGCCAACAGGCCCAGACTGTGCCCGGGGGGCAGGTGCATCCAAGTAGGGGACAGTAGCCAACTGAGAGGCGCCGGTGCAAGCACGCACACAACACATCGCAAAGACCATCTATCGGGTTACGTGAATTTTCACGGAGCCCAGATGTTGTCATTTCCAGGAAGCATGACTTATCCAATTGGATTGGTGTGCTCGCGCGATTGACCTTCCCCCCCCCCCCCCCCCGCCTGTTGGAGAGCTTTCTCCGCGCCCCCACCCCCCGCCTGTTGGAGAGCTTTCTCCGCGCCCCGCTGCCTCTCCGCGGCCCTGAGCAATGAGACTTATGTCAGGAACGTGCACGCGGTGCATGACGCGGTGCAGGACGCGGCGCAGGCAGGGCATTTGGGGTGTTTTGTGTGGACATGAACCCACTTTCCGCTGTTGCAGCCACTCCTGCAGGGAATACCAGCCTCCCAGAGTCGTAATCAGGGTTCGTGGAAGGGCGGCCTGATCGGGAATGTGCACGGGGAGGCACACTTGGATTGAATGCTGCCCAGAGAGCGCAACGGGAGCGACCACATGGGACTGTATGTTGGCCCCTTAGGCCACCGCGGCCCTGACGTTGTTCAAATTGGGCAATTCCTGCAAAAGCAAAGTTCGACTACTTGCACGCGGTGGCACGGTTGCACGGTGGCATGCGGTGGCACGCGATGCGCCTGTTTCTCTCGCTTCTCTGTGGCCCCAAACCACCATGAATGTTTTCCTCGTGAAGGACAGGCTTTAAGGACAGCCCCCGGGAGACCTCTTTTTACTGAGGCCGACCTCGGCCAACCGTGGTGTCACGATGGTGCCGCCCCACTTCTGATTTTGTTCCCCGCGCTGAGCCTTGGGGACCCCTGAGAAGGCAAGGGCTATGCAGCCATTGCCCAGTTTTGGCCCCCCGATAGGGCAGCGGTTTGGCAGCCACTTCTGATTTCTATCCCCACTCATTGTCTGGAACACAGCTCCCACCATTTTACACGGCAACGCCTTCCTCCGCTGCAGGTCTGTGGGTGGCTGGTGCATGCCGAGTCAGTGGATCACCCACACACAACCAGGCCTTGGCTCTCTCTAGACAACGCATTCTGCCGGAGAGGTGGCGGTAGCCCAGGGCGTCCGTGTGAGGACACAGATGGCGGGGTGCGCTGCAGGGCCGGCGCAGGTCCGAACCCGCACTGCACCCCCCCCCCCCCCTTCATTGTGGTTGTTGGAAGCCCCTGTCAGGAAAATTATCCTGCAGATGCACACCCCAGCGCGCACAAGTCAGGGCTGGAGTCGGCAACTCTGACATGGACTCGGAGTGTGCATCTGGATGCACCTGGTGAACGGCACGGGCAACAGCCCGTCTCCGGGACAGCCAACCCCCGGAGTAGTCAAACAGGACAAGTCATCCGGGGGCTCCGTTGACACAACCAAAACACGTTCGGACCCCCAGAGCGTCGGGATGTGCAGTGGCGAGAGGCCGATAGGCGCCGCCAACGGCACACAATCAAATACCGAGGCCTTGTGCCAAACCCCCCCCTCCTTCTCCCTCCCTGTTGCAGTCTACCACGCTGCGAGTGCACGCCAACAAAAAAATCGCATACTCCACGGGGCCTGGGCCCAATTGTGTGGACCATATGGCATCAACTATTCATTTTTCCACTGCCGCTATCCACATACCATATCCTAAGCAAAAGATGTAGGCCCCAAACCAATTGGGATAAGGCACTCTAATGGCAAGCCAACGTTGACGGAGGCCAAACTAGGGAGCGAGGTGGTCTCATTACCCGCCCCGTGCAGCCTTCCCATAGGCTTGTTTTAGGGAGCCTCATTGACCTACGCACGGTGGAGGAGTGGCAAGAGCCCAGGGGGTGTGCCTGCACGAACATGTGCACCGAATCCTTCTGTTCTCCTGGATCTTTGCGGCCCAGGCGTTCTCATCGGTTTCCTGGCTTCTTCCCCCTGTGAGTAAGCCACACCCCATCTACTTTAGGGACCACCGGAGTGTGACAGAGTGCTGTCAGCTGAGAGACTGCTGCTGTCGAAGTGTCGGCCTCTGACATCTTTTCCAGAAGCCACTCACCTTTCGTCGTCGTCCTTTGTGTGGGGCATGTGGTGGTGGGCTCCCCAGCATTCGCCGATTTGTGTGTCTTTGGCTTCGAGGGGGTGGCATATGCGCATCGCCATTTTGCAGCAGGGGGACAGGCATCATCGTGATGTAGAGATCAGGCCGTACCCCCCCTCCCCCTTGCGCAAGCACGGCCTTATCTAAGCACGGAGTGGGCGTTGAACCGCTGTTTTTAGGAATTTTTGGGACCACTGTTTTTGTGGTCTCAGATGTAACATGGGGTTTAAAAACCTTTTACCGCACATTGCCACCCAATGATGTTTGTTTTGATGTGATTCTTAGCCATTCCTGATATTCCCCTTCCACAGCCTAACACCATCTGCATCTGAGGGCTCTCCTGGATGTGGGCAGTTATGTGTGTTTGCCGTCATGTGTGCCACACGGAAGTACTGTCTTGTCTCAGCGCGGGGGTGGGCGTTGAACCGCTGTTTTGCCTGGGTTTTTGGGACTGCGGCCGTGCTTGCGCAAGGGGGGGGGGGTACCTTTGCCAAACCGGGGGTGCATTTGGTGGAGAGAGAGATCGGCAGTTCATGCTTCTCAAGGGTGACTTGTCAGATTTGCCGGTGAGATGGATGAGGATTTGCCTTTAATAGCGTCTACCTCCCAAATGGGGGGGGGGGTCAAAATGACATCAACCCCCCCCAGGAGGTGACACCCTCACTATGTGAGTGTGACGACACTAACCTGCTGCTTCCATGTGTCCCGACACCCTAAATGTGCTGTTGTTTCGGGTGCCTTGAAACCTGAAATTCATTAAAATATATATGACGCCTTGAGACACACGTGTAAAGAGTATATCTTATTACTATTGGCTTGTGTTGCACAATTGAATGATTCACCAAACTAAACTTATGGAAGTGTTGAATGATGTAAATCGTCGAAATATCATACCCCCCCTCCCCCTTGCGCAAGCACTGCCTTGTCTAAGCACGCGGGCCCGTCTGACCGTCGTTTTTCCGACCGCTCTTTTAGGTTTCCTCTTATGGGCCCTGCATTGTCTAAGCACAGGGACCCGTCTGACTGTTGTTTTCCTGACTTTCAGCGTCGCTTGCGCAAGGGGGAGGGGGGGTATGGAATAGTGCCATAGAGGCATTTCTTTGGCAGATCCTTCGCAAATCAGTCTGCACTGGAGATCATGCACGCTTCAAAAGCGTGGGATGCCAATCTCGAAAGGATGGATGTTTATGTTGTCAGCCTCATCACATGATGAAGGACCCAAATGTGTGGTCTCAGATGTAACATGGGGTTTAAAAACCTTTTACCGCACATTGCAACCCAATGATGTTTGTTTTGATGTGATTCTTAGCCATTCCTGATATTCCCCTTCCACAGCCTAACACCATCTGCATCTGAGGGCTCTCCTGGATGTGGGCAGTTATGTGTGTTTGCCGTCATGTGTGCCACACGCAAGTACTGTGTTTTCTAAGCACGGGGTGGGCGTTGAACCGCTGTTTTGCCTGGATTTTTGGGACTGCGGCCGTGCTTGCGCAAAGGGGGGGGGGGGTGTGGTACCTTTGCCAAACCGGGGGTGCATTTGGTGGAGAGAGAGATCGGCAGTTCATGCTTCTCAAGGGTGACTTGTCAGATTTGCCGGTGAGGTGGATGAGGATTTGCCTTTAATAACGTCTACCTCCCAAATGGGGGGGGGGGTCAAAATGACATCAACCCCCCCCAGGAGGTGACACCCTCACTATGTGAGTGTGACGACACTAACCTGCTGCTTCCATGTGTTTCGACACCCTAAATGTGCTGTTGTTTCGGGTGCCTTGAAACCTGAAATTCATTAAAATATATATGACGCCTTGAGACACACGTGTAAAAAGTATATCTTATTACTATTGGCTTGTGTTGCACAATTGAATGATTCACCAAACCAAACCCCTGTTTGTCTTGTCCCCTTTTCGTTTACGAACAGGGGATCACTTCCACTGTTTGTGTACAGATTTGTTGAAAATTTATTGTGTTTTGTGAAGCAGCATGCAGGTCTTCCGCTCCCCGTTTAAGAGTGCGTCGTCTAAGGCCCCAGATCAAGGAGCTTCGGGCTCTGGGGCGGACGCGTCGGCGCTGGACACCAGCCAGATGTCGCCTGAGGAGCTGCGCGCGTTGCTGCAGTCTCAGCAAGAGGCGATCGGACATCTACAAGCTCGGTTGGAGAGCCTGGCCGTCGCGGAGAGAAATACGGTGCCGGACCTGACCACAGAGGCAGTGGAGCAACTGCTGGGGGGCGACAAAGTGGCCAGCTGGATGCGCCAGTCAGGCGAGGCGCTGCGGGACTACGTTAGAAGCGCAAGTGCTGCCCCGGTCAGGCCATCCGACGTGATGGGCAATGCGATGGAATGCCCGAGGGGCGACAGGCTGGCCTACAGGATTTGGGGTATCATCCTCGACTCCCAGCAGGCGTACGCCCAGAGGTTCACGTCGGACTCCAACAGTCGAGCGGACCCGTCCAACCCGCTGGATGCGATGAGCTGGCCAGATGCGGTCGAAAACGGGGGACCGTCCTTTAAGTATAAAGGCATCGACTTCGCCATGCGACAAGGCGTCCTTCATGGGATGTCGAAGAAAGGAAGGTGGGTACCAATCTCAGCCCGCCCGTCTGGTGACTGCCAGAGATGCGCAAAAGAGGGTGTCCCATCGGACCAGTTGAGGCACTGGCATTTCCAATGTCCCCACTGGTCCTGACGGGACTGCCTCCACTGCGGCAAGGCGGGGTGGGGTTGGCCCTGTTGGTGTGAGGATTCCAGGTCCACACGTCCAACCCCCACCCAAGAGGCCTCACCTGCCGCCAGAGTGACCTTCAGCGCGGCGGCGGCGGGGTGGGCAATGGCGATGGCGGCTGTCGGATCGTTTCGGGTGGCGGCCGTGGGCGTTCGTGGATGGGCCCCCAAGACACAATCGAGATACCGTTCCGCTCTGTCCGCGGTGGCGAAGTTTGAGGGTACCAGAGCTTTGCGGACGCCGCTTACTGACACGCTGTCTGAATTCTTGGCGTCAAGGGTCTCCATGGGACAGGCCAGATCCACCCTCAGGGGGTATGTGTCCGCGGTTCGGGCGGCAGAAGATGTCAGACTACTCCCGGGTTGTGTCCAGGCCATCCACTGGAGGATTGCGAAGTCTGGAAAACCGACACCGGGGCAACCATACCTGGGGCCGGAGGGTCTCTGTCTCCTGTGGGCCAGAGCAGATTCACCGGTTGAGCAGGCAGTGGCAGCATTGGCGAGCCTCAGTTGGCTCCTCTTCTTGCGAGTCTCTGAAGCGGTGTCCATCACGCCAGCGGGGTTGGAGAGTGATTCCGTGGTCCTGTTCGTCACTACCAAAGTTGGTGGCCACAGGGAAGTGCGACGGCCGCTTTATGAGTGGGGACGGTCGTGGGTCCGATTCCTCAGATGCTACGCCGAGGCCAGCTGCATCCCTGAAGGTCAACCGTTGGTTAGGGGAGGGGTTGAGGCAGTGGAGAGGATCTTCGCAGACCTCCTCCGTGATTCCCCATATAGTGGCCACCGATGGCATTCCCTGCGGCGGGGGGGCGCTGCGGCCGCCTTCCACCGCTCCCCAAATGTGGCTTACTTCGTCTGGTGGGGGCGGTGGAAGAGGCTGGCCACAGCGTTGGAGTACACTTTGGGCTACTCTGACCCTGCAGTGGTTGGGGCTTTGGTGCTTCCATGGCCTGTTGGTGGCCAGGCTTCTGATGAGCGTTTGGCTGTGCTGTTGGCCGCCCTGTGGGGTGACCCCATGTATGCAAGCCCTGAGCGGAAGTCCACGAAGGCGACGATGGAGATCTCAGTCCCGGTGCCTGCGGGCCCTGTGGTATCTCTTCCTGATATGGATGTGGCGACGAATCGGAAGGAAGTGGACGACGTGGGGTCTGATTCGGATTCTTCGTCCGTCCCCTCGGAGTCTTCGGACTCAGATGTCTCCACAGCAAGTGCCCGTAACATCACCACAGGACCCAGTCCGTCCACTGGTCCAGGGGAACGCCCTCAACAATTCACGCCGGGATCCAAGCCTCAGGTTGTCGGGAGCGGCAGGAGGAAGCTGCGATCGAAAGGAGCCGGCAAGGCACCGAGAGGCGGCGCAGCAGAGGTCGACGGCGCTGAGAAACCGAGGCCCATGCGGCGAGTCGTTGGTCTGGGCGGTCCCTTATCTGTCCAGCGGCGTCATGCGACGAGCGCGCAGGTGGGCCTGGGTAGTGCAAAAGCCCGACGACCTGCCTCCAAGAGGCGGCATCCTGATGGGCCTCCAGTCGGGCCTGCCAGCAAAGTGGCTGTGCGTTCCCCGCCGGAGTGTAAGAATAAGGGCGGAGGAACGGAGACCGGCAGGGGGGGGGGGGCTCGCCTAGAAATTCGCCCCCCGCGGGGGTGACTCGCGAAACCCCATCTGCCTGTGACACGTCGGTTGGTGGCCCAGTGCTGAGTTCGGCGCAGGGATCGCTGCGGGTGATCACATTGGCGGATGGTGGGCCCCGCCCTCTGACCAGGGCAGACCTTTTGTATGTGCGTTCGGAACCAGCTCCGTTATTTGTCCACTTTTTGCAGGCGTTCTTTTCTTTCTTGCTCTGGCTTCACCGGCAGGGCTATGCGTGCGCCAAAACCTTGGCGAGCTTGGCGAGTGGACTTGCTTTGGCTTTGGCGAGTAAATTTCCCATAATTCCTAAAGGGGTACTGTGGGAGTGGTTCTCGGCCAATGGCCAATGGCCGGCGCGTAGGGACCGTTGGGTGGAATTATGGGGAATTATGGGGAATTATGGGGAATTATGGTTCAACCATGGGCAATTATTGGGAATTATGGGACAATTTTGCTTCATCCTTGGGGAATTATGGGGAAATTTGAAGAATTATGGGGAATTATGGGCAATTATGGGGAATTATGGGGAATTATCGCACGTTATCCATCCCGCACACTGCTGCCGACGTTGAGCGGTGCAATAGCTTTTACAAACTTACCCGCAGGGACAAGCAACACTCCTTGAAAGATGCGCATCATTTGGGACGCTTAAGTTTCGTGATGAACGGTGTTGTTCCGCTGCCTATGGGCGTTTGACATGAGGCCACGTGAATGAATGTCTTCCGGACTTGTGTTGCACACGCATCATGAAAATTCCCCATACAACCCCATACAACCCCATACAACCCCATGATTCCCCATACAACCCCATACAACCCCATAATTCCCCACAATTCCCCATATTTCCCCATAATTCCCCATAGAACCCCATTATTCCCCATACAACCCCATAATTCCCCATAGAACCCCATCATTCCCCATAATTCCCCATAATTCCCCAAAATTTCCCCATAATTCCCCGTAATTCCCCATAATTCCCCATAATTCCCTATAATTCCCCATAATTCCCCATAATTCCCCATCATTCCCCATAATTCCCCATAATTCCTATCCTTTGGCGAGCAGACGTCGTGTGGCGCTGGCGAGCGCATAGGCCTGCACCGGGCATTGCCTTGCGGGGTCTTGTTGCTCATGCGGCGACTCCATTTGTTTGTGCTGCGTTTGTTCCTTACGTGTGAGGATTTTCGTTTACGGTCCGCACCGGATATAACTTTTGGCGCTTTGTCGGAATTTACAGTTGAATCCTGGCAGGCTCTTTTGCACCTTTCTACATCCCCGGTGCCACAGGTGGGAAAAGTTGACCCACAATTGGTGGAGAGGGGTTTGGGGGCGGTGGGTAACTGCACAATTTCCGACGAACTGTGGTGTGAGTTGGCGCCCCCTGATTTCGAAGCATCGGTGTCGGATTTTCATTTGGAGAGAGAAAGTCGCTCTTCTACTAGGGAGGCTTTGGTGCTACCCATGGTTAAGTGGTTGCTGCGTGAGGGAGTTGTTTCCATCATGGATGAAGGCTGCCCCATGGGGGCGACTTGCTGGCCGTTTGTGATCCCGAAGTCCACGGAGAAGGTGTCCCTCATTTTTAATTTAGTTGAGTTTAATGAGAGCTTGCATAAGCCGTTGTCTTTTTCGCTGGATGGTTGGGAACAAATCTCCCAGAGGTTGGCGGAATGGCCGGCCGATAGGCCGTTGTTTTGTACACATGTGGATCTCAAAAATGCTTTTTGGAGTTTTAAGTTGCCTAGACGGCACGAGAGGGCCTTTCGGTTCCGGATGCGTTGGGAGGGGGTGGAGAGGGTGTTTTGTATGTCGTGGATGCCGTTTGGGTGGAAGCACTCCCCGCTGTTCTGTCAGACGGCGTTGGGGAGGATAGTGCGTCCCCTGGTACCGGAGGGGTACATCCTTTTCCACTACCTAGATGATTTTTTGATACTGGGGCCGGATCCAGTGCGGTTGCGTGTTGTCACTGCGCGCGTGGTTCGGGCTTTGGAGGAGGCTTGGTTTATTGTGTCGGGCAAGAGTACACTGGACCCGGTTACGGAAATATTTTTCCTAGGGAAGTACATTAATTTAGGAGTGCGCACGATCCGTTCACACCCACGGGCTTTCCTCCAGATGTTCAATATTTGGCTCAGGTTAGCCACGCGGTCGAGACCTTCTTCCCGGTTGCTCTCTAAAGCATTGGGCTTCATCCATTGGCACTTTAGGCCCCGTTTGGGGGGGGGTCCGCTGCTCGCTGGGAGCTATTGTTGTGACCGATGGGGTGGGTTTGAACGGCCTACGCCACTGAAGGTTTTGCATGGACTGTGTACTGCCATCGTACGGTGTATGGAGACTTGGGAGCCGCCAACGCCGGCACGACTTGCTGTATTTCGTGCGCTATCTGCCACGCCCGATTTGTGGGCCGTTCGCCATTGTGTGATGTTCGGGGACGCTGCTTTGGACGCCATTAGGTATAGGGGGGGGGCATTCGTACCGCGGTTGTCGGGTGTGCGTTCCCAAGTTATTCCCCCTGCACGTCACACGCAGCAAAGCGCAGAGCTTTGGGTGTTGGTGTGGTTGGTGAGGCTGGCAGTTCGGCTGGGTTGGGGTTATGTGGTGTTGGTCACGGATTCACAGGTGTCCGCTTGCCAGTTTTTGTCCCTGCGGGCCTCTACGTGGTTGTCAAGGCAGCAGAAGTTGCTGAGGGCATTGGTTTTGAGACTACTGCAGACAGGGTTGGTTGTGGAGGTCAGGTTGGTGCCTGGCGCGTTGCAGCCAGCTGACCCGCCGAGTAGGTTGGATTCTAATTACCAATCTATTATGCAGCGGGCGTGTAGCCGTGCTTTTCAACTCTGGCGGGTGTTGCTGGCGCACCCCCAAGAGGTGCTGCAGGTGGGTGGGTTGGTCCTGTGAGGCGTACTTGTTTGGTTTCGTGAAATCACATGTTTCGCACGTTCGCGATGTTCAGCACTTGTGCCATGCCTGGACGAGGGAAGCGCCGCCGCCACCGGCGCGGAGGATTTTGTCACCGCCGGTCGGCGGCGGCGCTGCAGCGCAGGCGGGACCGTGCGCGACAACACCTCAGAGCTGTGTTGGAGAAGCGCCTGGCGTGGTGGCCGGTGAGGCGGATCTGGCTGGGTCTGGCTGCAAGGCTCGTCTTCTTGCGGCCTTGCACGAAGGATGATGCTCCGGGCGTTCTGAAGCTGGCAGCACAGGACCTAGCGAACCGTTTGCGGGGAATTGCGGAGCAGGAGAAGACTCCGTTTGGTGATGTGAATGTTAAAGGCGTGGGCGGGGATCATTTGTGCCGCCATCGTTGGATCGTGCGGGTTGGGGGTAGTAGGTTGTTCCTGAGTCTCTCGTCGAACACGAAGACTGGGGGCCAGCGTCTGCCCTATATATGGGTCCAAGGGAAGCTGGTGTTGGTTTGGCGAGTATGCTTCATGTTCCACGCGTTGTGAGTGACCGCCGTTCTGGCTATGCAGTTTTTCATGGATTCCAGTAAGTTGTGTCTCGATGCACAGAGACCGTGCAGTGTTTCTGTCCCATGCGATGGTACCTGTGTGTGGGGAATAGAGGATTGGGACCGTCGTGCGCAGGCATTACACACGGAGGTTGGCGCCTGCGCCGTGGCTGGTTGGCTGCGGGCGCCTGGCACTGTCCCCGTTGTGGATTTGTGAAGGTTACCGGTTTCAGTGTGGTGAGGTTGTATGGCGACTGGTTGGGATCAAGGATGAGGGGTACCAGAGGTGAATTGTTGAATTGTCTTGGTGCTTTGTCCCCTGTGATCCCCTGTTTGTCTTGTCCCCTTTTCGTTTACGAACAGGGGATCACTTCTACTGTTTGTGTACAGATTTGTTGAAAATTTATTGTGTTCCCACCACCCGCCCCCACGCCCGCCTCCTCACTGTGTTCATCGGTGATGGTGGGGCTTGGTGTTATATTGGATTCAGGTTGGAGATTCCTGCTGTATACTTCTGCCAGGTGTTTATAATTTTTGGGGCGGAGATCTGCATTTGTGCTGCTTCACTTTTTTTTTGATCGCCGGTGTGAGTCAGCGTAGGGTTGTGTCCCATAGGCCCGGCGGGGTCCTTTTGGAGAGCGCTTACTAAGGCCTGTGGCGCTATTGGCGAGTACTGCTTTGATACTCTTGAAGGCGATGATGTCGCCAGCAACACTCTGACTCGTTTGGCTGCCAGAGGTGAATTGTTGAATTGTCTTGGTGCTTTGTCCTCTGTGATCTTATGGAAGTGTTGAATGATGTAAATCGTCGAAATATCATACCCCCCCTCCCCCTTGCGCAAGCACTGCCTTGTCTAAGCACGCGGGCCCGTCTGACCGTCGTTTTTCCGACCGCTCTTTTAGGTTTCCTCTTATGGGCCCTGCATTGTCTAAGCACAGGGACCCGTCTGACTGTTGTTTTCCTGACTTTCAGCGTCGCTTGCGCAAGGGGGAGGGGGGGTATGGAATAGTGCCATAGAGGCATTTCTTTGGCAGATCCTTCGCAAATCAGTGTGCACTGGAGATCATGCACGCTTCAAAAGCGTGGGATGCCAATCTCGAAAGGATGGATGTTTATGTTGTCAGCCTCATCACGTGATGAAGGACCCAAATGTCTGGTTTTTGCAGATGGTTTCACTATGGATACTGCACCAAGACTGAATTACCCTGTTCATCATCTCCCCTATCCCCCCCCCCTCCCTTTCCTTCATTTCCCCCATCTCTCCCATCTCCCCCATTCTCCCGTCCCCCCCAATGTGCCACTTTCAATGAACATAATGCAGGCGGCCGCAGACTTTTTGGTCGGCGGTTCGAACCCTGGTGCGGCCAATGCGGCGGCGGCGCTCCGCCGGCATCCACCCACCAGGATTCGAGCCGCCGACTTAAATTTCTGCAACAGGGTGCATTGCCATTCGACCGGAGCTGAGTGTGTCATAAGTGTGTCTCCGTAGGGACTGTAATACTTGTGTACGTAATTCATTACGTACGAAATGTAGTATGGTCACATAAGACATGGGTTTGTCATTATCACATTTGCCAATTACATAGAGTCGTGGACATATTTGTAGTGAGTCTTTGCCCACTTGAACCCACATGGCTCTGATTTTGGGGATATTAGTGCTTTATGTTCCCTTTTCTTGTACAATCTCACTGTGCAATCTTCTCTTTCTGAACCTGGGTGTCCAGTTATTTTCGTGTCGGCAGTTGTATGTTTTGTGTGCAAGCTACGCCCTTGTCCAAGCTACAGTAGGGGGGTGGTTTTATGTTCGTCTCGGAGGTACCTGTCAGCTCAACCCAGTTCCTGCTGAGGGTAGGGAGGGCGACCTGACCTATCCTGAAGAACTGTGGCGGCGCCTCCGGCGCCGTATCCGAAGGAGAGCTGTGGCGCTTCGCTGGACAGATGGGACAATGTGTGCCGCGGCTCCGCCGCGTGATACTTGCTGATTGAGGGCATAGGTCTGTCGGTGGGGACCTATTGCTGAACTTTCCACTGTTCTATGGCCAAGCTACAGTAGGCGTAGGGACCGTAATATTTGCGTACATTGGCGTAGCTTATACAAGGGGGGGGGGGGCGGGGTACAACGGGGCCATAGTGGGAAATCCGCAGTTCCGAAAATATCGTGAGGCCCAAAATATCGTACTTATTGGAGCCCTGTGTGAACGATGGTGTACTGTCATGTTTGTGACTGTGACGTCGGTCCTTTTTTTTGACAACCTGTGACAACCTGTGACGACCTTAGATCACATTGACCATCTGGTGGACAGCTCTGATGGAGAAAGCTTGTTGTAATCTTTTGTCCCCCCCCCCCCCTGCGCAAGCACTGCCTTGTCTAAGCACATGAGCCCGTGTTGCCGTCGTTTTGGTGGAGTCTTCTGACCACGGTTTTTATGGTCAGAAATGGAACATTGCGCAATTGTGCTTCGCTTGTAGAGGGAAAGGGGGGCTGCATCATGCTTCTGGTAGTTCCTCCTGCTCATACCAACATTCTGCATTGCAATTGATGTGATTTTCAGCCATGGTGCAGTTTGCTACACCTGGCATGGTTGTTAGGTACATCCGGTCCACCGGTGAACATGTCTCCGCAACAATCATTGGTCCTTCTACTCGTGGGGATGATTTCTTTCATGTGAAGTACATGCGGAATGGGCATGAGCTTGAGCATCATGCTCCTATGGACCGTGTCCTTTTCCCAATCCGCAGCCCTTCCCCAGAACCTTCAGAGCCCTCTCCAAAACGAGGGCGATCAGCAACGGTGACACATGTTTTTTTGGTACCGCTCATCGTGCGCAAGCACTGCCTTGTTTAAGCACGGGAGCCCGTGTTACCGTCGTTTCGCTGACTTTCAGGGTGCTTGCACAAGGGGGGGGCGGGGTAAGTGTCTCAACTGATAGTTCCGGCTGAAGCGCCATCAGTATTAGCGATGGTGACAGCAGCAATAGTAGCAGTGCAAGTGACAGCAATGTTGGAGGGCAACAGTGACAGTGATCAACAAGCTTTGAAAATCAGTAAAAGCTGCTTGCATGGGCGGCATCCAGGGGGGCCGTCGCAGACTGGGTAGCCGGCGCGCGTGAGGGGCGTCAGCTTGAGCCCGGGCTTGGGCTTGAGGGGCCCGGGCTTGATCTCGGGTGCGCTCATTCCCATACCCACTCACTGTCAGTTACGTATTATATCTCTTCCCTACACTGCTATGCACTTTCCACCCCAAGGGGTGTGCTGATTCCACTCCTCTGCTGTCATCAGTCTTGTGTGCTCTCATAGCACATAGGGAAGCCTTTGGGCCTGGTATCAGACTCAGTTTGTCCTCCTTGTGTGCCAGGTCTGTCACTAGAATTCATGTTGGACAAATGTAGAGCTGGACAGCTCTGAACCATGATTCTGAAAGACTCTCAAGTCCCCCCCACCATTGCAATTGAACATTCTAAATGAACTCTAGTGATGAACTCGAGTGAATGGTTCAATGCCCCCCAACCACGCACAAGTTACTGGACACAAAGTCGACATAGCAATCGGAAAAGGCAGTGAAGGCCGTGAGGAAGGCGAAGGGTGGTCTTGGCAAAGTACCTGACAGCTTTGATTCCCACAGCCCCCGCGGTCGATGACACAGCAACACATTGCAGCATTGTACACCAGCATTGTACGCAAAATTGCTGTGTAAACACACCTTTGGCAGCAGAGCAACCACATCATTCCGTTAGCCACGAATGACATCCCAAGTTCAGTAATTGCTTTAATTGCTGTGTAAACATACCTTTGGCAGCAGAGCAACCACATCACTCCGTCAGCCACGAATGACATCCCAAGTTCAGTAATTGCTTTAATTGCTGTGTAAACATACCTTTGGCAGCAGAGCAACCACATCACTCCGTCAGCCACGAATGACATCCCAAGTTCAGTAATTGCTTTTAGTAGTTTGGCCACAGCGGACAAGGGAACATTTTGTGTGTGTGCGTGTGCGTGCGTTGCAGTCTTGGGGTCCGACGTCGTACTGAAGAACGCCGGATCGCTCAGCACAATATCGTCGCGGGCAATGCCCTTGTAAGTTCTGTACTTGGCCCTCCACCGGGGGTGCATCTTCTTCCGCATGCCTCGGTACAAAGTGCAGGGGCGGGTGCTCAGCGCCAGCTTCCCGATGGCGCTGTCGATGGCGAACTGCGTCGCCGGAAAGCGGCCGCTGTTGCAGCGCAGGCTCTTGTTCAGGGGCTCGTAGCCAGGGCCCGTGTAAAGGCGTATGCCGGCCACTTCGGCCTCATTCAGAGAGGCTCGAACAGCCTTTTCGTGGCGGACAAAATCCGCCAACAACTTGCCCTCGTTCCCCTTGTCCCGGACGGAGTAGCCGCCTTTGTGGTCCGGGTACCGACGTCCAGCCTCGTCCACCGGGCAGGGGCTCATGATGTATCGCCAGTGGACATGCAAATTGGCCAAGCTGGACCATTCCATCTCCATGTGACGCAGGAGCCAATCGCTACTTGGCGGGTGGGTTTCCCCGGTCTGCTTCAGTAGTGAGCAAAAGTCATCCCGTTCGCATGACAATTTCATCCCAGCAAGCAACGAGGGGTATTCTAAGTAGTCTGGATCCCCTTTGCGCTTGCCCCCGGGTTGGTGCACCATCTCAGGGTCGTACAAGGATTGGAAGGATTGCCAACCACCATATGCAACCTTGCATTCATCGTTTTTATCAAGCAAATCCCACACAAAAGCCATCTCCGCATCAGACGCCAGTTCATAAAAGAACGCCTTGAACTCACATTCTCTGATATAGCCCTCCCGAGCCTGATCAATATCTTCATATGCAGCTTGCAAGACGACCCGGTAAAAGTGCGGGTTGATATTTGCTTCAAGATCAACCTTGGGTTTGCAGCTTTTTCTTCCGCCCTCGCCGAAGGCTTTAAAGATGCGAGGAGATGGGGTGAAGAACATGCTCCAGAAAGTCAAATAGACATTATGATGAACGCCGAAAAAAATAGACACTCAGAAAGTGAGTCCCGGGCAATGAAGACTTACCACGCATGGGGGCAATACAAAAAAACACAACCACAGCATCTTTTATTTATCAAAAAGGCCAGTTCTGAAAGTGCCAGGTGCCGCAAGGGCAAAGTTCAGCGAATAAGTACAGATTTTGGCAGTGCCAGGGTGAATATACGGGCTTCAGCTCTTGGCTGGGCCCAAAAACACAACCACAGCATGTCACAATGAGGGCTCCATTTTTTTTTGATCAAATGGGCCAACTGCGAATGTGCCAGGAGCTGCGTAGGCAGTGTTGATGCTCAGTACAGATGCTAAGTGCAGATTTCGGCAGAGCCAGGGTGTGCATACAGAATTTAGCTCTGGGCTGGTTCCCCATGGTTTCCCGTGGAAAAGGGTATGGTCATGTGAGTTAGATTTCCCACTCCGTCGCATCCCGGTGTGCCTTCTATCGTTTGGGGAGGGGCTGGACCTGCCACAAGGTGGGGTCCCAGCTCTGATTAGCCAAGGGCACTACGCAACAGCAACTAGTGTACCACAGGGAGTCGCATGAACGAGGCCACGGAATCATGGTTAGCAACATGGTTGACTTCCTATGGCTTGATGACACCAAAACACAGGAATGGGAGAAGGTACACCAAGAGTGGGCCAAGAAGCAAATCCCGTACATATACCTCTGCAAGGGAGGGGGCCTCAGCGAATTGGCACGCATGGCAAACACCATGGCACACATTATGCAAGGCCGGTACTGCATGTCACTTATCTGCATACATACTACGCCATCATAACCGGGCGCAAACATAAGACCGCCAGAACCATGATCACTGATATTGAAGTATATCGGCCTTGTCAGGCGGCGGCCCCTAGATTGGGACCAGCCAAAACATGTCAGTGACTAACCACAGCTAGGCCCCCCATGGAGGTGCCCAAAGGGCAAAAACTCATCATAGGAGCAAGATGGAGTTGGACAGCCCACCGGATGCAGTGTGGCTTTGCGGAGGACGTCCTCCTGCAAATGGGTGAAGGGGGGCGCAACTCTATGTTGTGGTCTGTCAACACTGTCTTTACTCTACAGCTGGTTGACACCACCACACGGTTGACGTCTTTGGCGCAGGTTCGCCACATGTATAGTTTGCTATACTGATGGACTCCAAACACCGTGTTTGATTGCAAAAAAAAGGGGGGCTAGACCTTGTCCCGGAGCGACCCACCCCGCAGATATCTGTTTTTTTGGGGGGGTTCAGGTGGCCATGGTAAGCTGGTGAAGCCCGCTCACCAAAAAGCACGCGAGAAAACTCTCAGAATCAAGGATCAAGAGTTGTGCCATGCTACGATTGGGCCATGAGGCAATGTGGTAGCGGACATTACACATGGCGAGGATAAGGCAATTCTAATCCTAGGAAATGCAGTGGGAGCTGCCATGCACATAGGCATCCCAGTGTGCTACTAGAGCACAAAAAAGATTGACCATGTCTTGCGATGATCGCCACCCCGGGCATCACACCCTCAACAACTGCTGATCACTTCACTTTGTGAGCATTCATAAGACTACAAGTCTCTGTAAGTAAGGAACCAGTCTTCATCTGTTGGCCGTAGGCACCCCTCCTCCCCTAATGTCATATAATCAAAACAATGGAGGTGCAAAAACGCCCTCCACACAAAGAAAGACAAGGGCGTGGGCTGCGACAGACCCCCTAGCTATATGTCAAAAACTTGGGGGTCGGGTGGCGGCGGGTGTGGCAGCCTGAAGGCCCCAAACATCTCAAAAAAAGGGGGGGGGGGGGTTTCGCTTGGTCTCGAACACCTGTGTAGAGATACGGCCCATTGTTGTAGCAAACCACGGTATTTTCACTACCTACGTTGCTTGGAGAAGCGCTATACAATGGAACCCTATTCTCCGGCATATCACCATCTTTTTGACCAGGTTTCCGAAAATAGTTTTTTGATATTGTGTCCCAGATGTCTTTTGTTTCACTTGGGTACCCTTTGAAGTGCAAGCGGTTTTGTGGGTTGGGACATCCTCTTCCCTCTAAGGAGGCCACTGAATGGCAAAGAAAGCAATTGGAGAAGGCTCAGGGGTTCTAATGAAAAATGATGCCGAAGATCGTTAGTTCTATGGACACCCATGCTCTAATCCCCCCAGGCAGTTTCTTTGTTCAATGTTTCGGTTTGTGGATGGGTGTTGGTGTATGGTTATGGGTGTGCGCTGCCCCAAGACCTATTGGTGGGCTAGTCACCTTCTGACCTTAGCCCTTTGTCAATGGTTGCTTTGGACGGACACGAGGTTTACACTGCTCCCCACAGCCCCTCAAGCCGGGATCGGCGCCTCACTTGTGTTCATCGGTGCAAGAGTTCGTCAGCTGTGTACATACAGAGATGCATTCGCAGCCTTCTCCATCTGCACTGCGTGCTGTGTAACTCTTCCTAAACCTAATCCTCCTTCCCTAGGTAATCTGGGGACCTAAACGAACTGCAAAACGAAAGGGAGGCATGGGTGTGGTGGCCAAAGGTGGGGACTTGCCCCACCTTGCCTTGTCTGCGCTGGGCTCGTGCTCAGGCGTGCCGGTAAGATAACCTTACTCTTGGGCATCGCGCAGCTTGGTGCGCCCGTGGGTGGACCTGTTGCTGACATTTGTGCTGTAGTCCTCCCTGTCACTGAAAAGGACATGTTCAACCGGTTCCAGGGGTTCAGGGTCCAAGACAGACTGCAAGCGCAGGTAGAGGGGCTAGGAGGCCGGCGAAAGGGCTTCCTTGTCCGCCGACCGTTGATAGTCTTCTGTCATGGGCTCTAAGCCTAGTGCCTGCCACACTGCCCTAGGCAACGGCGTGGGTTGGGGTAACGGCGTGGGCTGGGGTAGTGGGGTGCCCGGTACAGCATAGAGTGTTGGGGGGATCAATGGTCGGTACTGATAGACTGAATGTCCCCGCCATAGACACTTTCAGCCATTAGTCCAGATGTTCACAATCGTAAAGGAACATTCAGCGTGTCCCTTTCTTGGTTGGGGTGCTCCACTATCTATGTACATCTCGTGTTGATATGTACAGTTATTGGTAATACTGGCGCTGAACAGTAGGCACTGCAAACCTGCAATCAATTGTGCTGGGTCAGTGGACCCTTCCATATAAGCGGCGCCCTAAGAAAACGGGCTGTATATGAACCATACGCTCCCAAGTCTCAGGTGCGAAGCATGGAGTGTTGGCAAGGACGGGGCTGGCGACACTGTTGCATCATGTGATGAGCTGTTTGGACTTTTTTGATCTGGGGTATTGAACAATGCCACTGCCATGGGGCAGTCTTCATCAGTATCATAAACATATGGTCTATAATGTTTAGCTGGCGCCGGCGGGCTTGGTTTGCCCGGGGGGCCTGCTTTCTCCGGCAAGGGGTATAGCAGGAACGGGTGGGCTCGCCTCCCCTGTTCTGCAAGTGTATCCGCGCGCCAGGGGAGCGGTCCGCGGGCCGCCCCTCACCCCCCCCCACCCCGGGGCGGCACTTCAGCCCCGACCGCACGCGCGCGCCGGAAGGGAGCGCGCCAGCGACACGGAGAGAGCCAGAAAGGAGTACCGCAGGCCGCCGACCGGAACGAGAGCAGGGAGGCCGCGGCGCGACACCTCCCCCCCCCCCCGCCCCCCCACCAGCCCGCGAGCCGCGGGGGCCCCGGCCCCCACCCCCCGAGGCAGGGGGGATGGGCCCCCCCCAGCCGAGAGGGGAGCCGGAGTGTGACCCGCCCCCCCACTCCAGCCGCCGGCTCACATGGGGGCCGCGAAGAACAAGCGGGCCCACGCCTGCGCACCGGGACGCCGCACAGATCGTACCCAGAGAAGCCGGGTGAACACGAACCGGAGTGGTATGGGGGGCCACGCCCCCCATGGACAGCACAACGCCAGTGACGCCCGCTTTGTTGCCTGCCCAGGGAAGGCAGAGGGACGGAAAGAGGCAGAGCGACCCCCCGCCCTACAGGCCCCGCCCCGGCCGCACAGCCGGAGGAAACGGCGCACGCCCCCCCCCCCCCCAGCCCGCCCCTGTCAGCTGGAGCTTACACCGCTAGGCAGTGCCCTGTCGCCTCAGAGATGGCGTGTCAACCTTGGGGCATCCCACGGGGAAGGGGTGTACAAACGCAAGCACAGGCCGTGGTGGCCTGTCTTCCCCTGTTCTCCCTCCCAATGGGCAGATCGGCAACCCGGCGGGACATCCCCAGCTCTAGGGCGCGGCGGCCGGCGATCCGACGGTGCGGCGGTCCCTCCTCTTCCACCCTGCACGTCAGTCGGCGATCCGGCGGTGCCTCTGTCCGCCTCCTGCCCCCGTGCACGTCAGTCGGCGATCCGGCGGTGCTACTGTCCGCCTCTTACCCCTGTGCACGTCAGTCGGCGATCCGACGGTGCCGCACCCCACCCAGCCCCCTCCCCCCCTGTCCCGGCCCCGTACACGTAGACTGGGGCCTCCCGGCACGCGCAACACGCTTCACAACGCACAGCCCCACCCTCGGGACTGGATTCATAGCCGACGGCACCCCTAAGTCGCGTAAGAGACTCCCGCGGCCCAGTAGTGAGAGCGTCGGTCTTCAATCGTCCAGTGCGGGGGTTCGATCCCAGGCGTTGGTGCTCCTGGGATCCCTGCACGTAGAGCTCTCTAGTTGGCGACGTGGGAACCACCCCCCCTCCAGCAGCTCGCGCCACCACCGATACCGGTGCATCGGGTGGAGGTCTCGTTCGTTTTACCCCCCACCCTGGAAAAACAAAACACAAGGGAGCCACCCACCCCTGCAGCAGTGCGCACCGTCACCTGTACTCGAGCAGGCCGACGGGAGGCCTCGTCCGGTATTCGAAGGGATCGGTGGGAGACCACCAGTAAGAAAAAGTGCTTTTCCATTGCTTTGAGGCATACTCTAGTTGTATTAGAGATGCACTGAGCATCCATGCATTTTAATCTTAGTATTGGTCCAACCAAAACTGGTGATAACACATTTTGACCTATGGAACCAAACACCCAATCAGGATATGGAGTGGACCCCTTAATCCCCTTTCAATGTGAAGTAAAACATCTTTTCCTGAGTTGACTGAGCACTGACATACCTAAAGTAGAGCCTATGAATTTATCTATGTTTTTCCATGAATTCTTAGCTATCCTAGTGGTATGCACCCTAGGGGGCTGGGCACCTCTTTTTGAGAGGTCCTGGGTTCAATTCCTGGTCAGCCTAGCTAAGTAGGAAGATCCCATGTGACATGGCAGTGACCTCATCGCCACATACCATGCCACCTCAGCACATATGGGACCCAAAACAAAGAGTGCACATCTCCTAAGATGGCACTATGGAGAGAGAGTGATCCTGAGGCAGTTTTCTAACTCTTTTCCCAAAACATTTCAGCTATCTCTGTGAATATGCATTCATTTGTGTCCTGAGTTGCAGTTTCTGTGAATATCCAATCAGCTTTCACTGTTTACACTGCAGCCCTTCATGCTTTGATCCTGAATTACCTTCTCCTTGCATACTATTGGCTTGGGCTATCCTGGATTGACTTGGCTTTACTGTATTTCAACAAACAAAAGCTTTTCATCATCCAAAACAAGCAGCAGGACACCCTACAGCAACAACAAGCAGCAGGAGAAGCAAAAACACAGTGCTGAAAACACTATAAACTTTTCTGGTAGCAGAGGCAGCCTGTCTCTGTGCACCGGCAGCGACCCCGCGCCGTACAACCAGTGCTCCGAGCAGGCAAATATAAGCAGAAGGGCGGATTAAGATGGACCCAGGAAGAGTGGACGCCGATGTGAACACAGCGCCAGCGCCTGAGGCACCGGCAAGGCCGGCGCCTGACGCTGTACCTTCGGTGGAGCCCTTACATGGGCCAGTGGATACGGCGGAGGACTCCCTGGATGGCCTCCAGACGGCCTTCGGGGCCCTGTCGGTGGAGGAAGTGGTCTCTCAGCCTCAGCCTGTGAAGAGGAAGAGAGAGAACGAGAGCGAGAAGGATGCTGGAGGGGAAGCAGACGAAGGAGAGGAACAAGGGCAAGACCTGACGAGTATCCCTACCTTCGAAGGCGCACCAAGCGCTTCTGGCCTCCCTGCATCACCCTCTCCCATAACCACCACACTCCCAGCCGCCGCAACATCCACTTCCACAACCAACCCGCCTATGGCAGAGGGCACAGGCTTTACTGGCATGCCTCACTACCCCGCCTATGGCATGGGCCCACCTACCACTGCGCTCCTCGAGGCAACTACTGCCAGTGAGCCGGTGGCTTCCAGCTCTGCGCCGCGATGGTATGCGGCTGACCATCCCCATCCACTCCACGCCACTGGAACCTACATGGAAGTTCCTGGGTATGCTCCTGGGTGTGCACCTGGGTATGCACCCCTGAGTGGGTTGAGGAGAGGACCAGAGTCTCTGGGAGGCAGGAGTAGAGGATCGGGAAGATCCTCCAACAGGTCCCTGACGCGGTCGGAGATCAACGAGGTGCTCCGAGGAGCCACTTCGCAAATCGTGAGCGACCTCACGCAAGAGATCAGGGAGAAACTGGAGCCCCTGATGATCCCGTCCCATGCGTCACCTACGACGGTGGGAATGTCACCCCACCGAGTACAGGCTAACCACCTGGCGGCAGGGTGGACAAATACCCTGGGGAGCCTGAGGAGCCGACCGATGCCGACTCCTGCAGCAGTACCGAGAAGTCCATTCGTCCCGAGAACGGCCCAGCCGCCCTACAGCCACGTGACGAACTCGACGAGGGCCGAGCTGGACCGGCTGGGGCTGACAGCCCTAAGGGCAATGGTGGACGTGGAGCCTTATGGCTCCAGTGATCTTGGCGGAGACCCCTCCGACGACGAGCCGCCGTCGATGGACTCTTCTTCGCCCTCAGACGACGAGGACCCTGAGGACCCCGAGGACCCCAAGGGCAAGAAGAAGAAGAAGAAGAAGAAGAAGAAGACCCGACGCCCTGAAGGACGCCGAGCTCAGGAGGCGAAGGCTATTGCCACCTCCAAGATAGTGGTGAACCTGCCTGAGTTCACAGGCAAGGACCTCAGCGAGTTCGCTGAGAACTTTGGCCGGTTCCTACGACTGACCGGCCAAACCCACGCGAGTGGGCGAGTGAAGTGCGATCTGCTCCTGCAGTGCTGCAAGACCAAGTACCTGGAGAAGCAGGTCAGGCAGATCGTCACTAACTCCGCCACCTTTGCCGACGTGTTGGTTGCCCTGGAGAGGCAGTACCCGACCTACGAGACCGACCTCTCCATCAGGGCCGAGATCCAGAACCTGCCCGTGCTGCCCAACACCCTGTAATGGGATCGACAGAACTGTCCAGAGCAGAGCTGTCTTTACCCGCAGATCGCGATCGCAGAGCGCGAATGAATAGGATTTCACGTTACGTGGAGTAGCATGAATAAATTGCACCGATCCACACCAATTTGTACGTTAGCAATTTTACTTATGCAGAAGCTTTTCAGCCTATCTTTTTGTGTGTAGGCTATGCAGAAGCATAAAATCTGAACTCTTCGAGTTCCATTACTCCGCCCGCCGAAATATCCGAAGTTCATCAACTTCTTCTTGTCCGCCTGTGGGATTTTGGTATTGGGTTGCAGGGTTTGCCTGTGGATCAGTATGAAAATCAACAGTGAAGAAAACACGGAGTTTTCAGGAAACAAAGGACAAGAACATTACAGTTCAGATTTTTCTATCTGTCGCGGAGTTTTGGGATGTACGTCGAATTCAGCGTATTCTGCGAATAAGATGCTCAGTGAGTGCACCATGGCGCTGGACAGTAGTGAGGATTATTCCTTTTTAGTGTGCCGTTCGCTGCAGGGCCAAGTTGCCGACTTGTTACGAGAGGACTACAGAACGTCAAATGGCTGGGCTTTGGTGTCTTACCACGAGCGAGGCCGTGAAGCCGTAACGGAACACGAGCTGCAGAGCAGGCAGCTCATGATGGCCGCCTTTACAAGGTACTTGCTCCACGCGTGGCATGCAGCGGACAGCAGAGATCAACTGCGCGGTATCAACTACAAGCTTGACCTGTTGTTAACGCGAGTGCCAAGCAAGCAGGGTGAATGCAAGAGTACAGGTCGTGCCGTAACCAGTGTCAACAGTGCCGCAAGCGAGTCCACGAGCGCTACAAGAGAGTCAGCGACGAATGCGAGCGCTGCGAAGGAGTCAGCGACAAATGCGAGCGCTACAAGAGAGTCAGCGACGAATGCGAGCGCTGCGAAGGAGTCAGCGACGAATGCGAGCGCTACAAAGGAGTTAGCGACGAATGCGTGCGCCACAGAGGAGTCAACAACGCATGCGAGCGCTACATCAAAAACAGCGGCGAAGACAAGTGCTTCCACAGCGCTACCAAGTACGCCAACAGCAGTCAATGGCGCCGGACGCGCCAGTTGGGCCCAGAGCAGCGCCCACGCAAAGAAGGGTGCTATCGCAAGTTCTGGAGCTGACACATCAAGCCCATCCTCACCAAGTAAGGGGCGCGGACGGCGTGCTGGTCGCCAAGTGCGCCAACAGAGGGCAGCGCGTGAGCTGCTAAGCTTATTAAGTTCGGTGGCAGGTGATACACCCCACAGGAGTGGAGGTGCCCAGCGCTAAATATTGGGTGCAATCAAATTTACCTGGCATGTCAGATTGACTATGTCAGCCGGCTTTGGAAAGCCAGCAATGATGTTATATATTGACGTGCGTAGCCGCACTGATGTGCAGGCTTATTTTCTTTTCGCGCAGGCAGTCAGTAAAACGCATCTATGTGGCAGGCCCAGATCTCTGGCCTTTGCCCTGAGATGGCACTTGTTGTGCCTCATATAAGTCTAGCTTTGGCTTGTTTAGCCTATAAAAGCTGATATATTGCCTAAGTGGCCTTAGAAAGATGTCCTTGAATTATGCCCTAGGTCTTTTGATGTATTCCTGCAAGTTGGTTTTGTAGTGGAAAACCCCAAACCAAAGCAGCAAGTAGAGCAAGGACTGAATATGGATCGAATCAATGAAATCAATGATTGGTTTTGGAATCCAGTGTAACACAGAAGGGCTGCAGATAGACAAAGCAGGTATATGAACATAGATTCAATCACAAAAGAATAATGCAAAAGGTTTTATATGAAAATTGGTCAGACTCTAGCCTCAGAGGTTGTAATAGGCACTTCATGTGCACTCTTTTGGGTGAAATGGTGCTGGTTAGGACTGAGGGGCATAGATGTCAGGACCACACAGAAAATGACTTGGCCAAGCAACTGAATTCAGAAACAGTTACAAAGTAGGACCACAATAAGTGGTAGAATCAATTGAGTATAGGGGTCTTGGGGTGGGAGACCACTTAGGCTTAACCTCCAAGGCCCACAAGCATGGGATGCCTGATTTATTTTGGTATGACCTCCATGAAGGAAGGTACCTCCGCTCAGTTGAGTGGTAGGGGTGAACTTCATGGGGGGGGCTAGGGTCACAACCCTAGTTACCTAGAGAAAGTGTACTTTAGGCCACAAAAGAGAGATAAAAACACTTAAGTTTGTCTCAGCATCAACAAAGGGTTTTAAGGGGGGCTTAGCCTGGATCAAGCCCTCCAAGAAAGACATGGCAGTGACTTTTTCTTACTCCCCCCTGGAGTACTAGTTGATCAAGCTAGTAGGACCAAGGAAAAAGGCTCAAATATTCCCAAAATTACCCCAAAAAAATGCATTAAACTTACCAAAAACATTCTCATCACTTCATAGAAGCCTATCACACTGTATGGACCCTTGAAAAACAGTGTAATGTACCGTGAATGATGTCCCTTCCAAGGGGCATTCCTCAAAAGTCGTCGGCGTGAGGCGAAAACTTTTGGAAAGAGTGTGGGGGCAGTGGGAATTGAACCCAGGACTCCCTGTCCAGAGCACATGTGTCTGTCCACTAGGGTACAGTCGAACGCTCTAATGCGGACGGTTATCGCCGTATAAACAGCGTTTCAGTAAACGTCCTGACCAAGGGCCAGGGCGGAGCAATACTCCCAATGGAGGACACAAACCCCCAGGAGCTGAAAAAAATAGAAAATGGAACCAGCAGGGAGTGATTCCTGCGGTTTTGCGGAAGGGGCTGCGATTTAGCAAGTGAAATCGTTGAAAATCGACGAAACCACGCGGGAAATCGTCATTTTTACACATAACTTAAAGTCGCAGACAAGCGCAAACGAAGCGGACGCCAAGAAAAGGGTTGCGCAAGCGAAAACGGCTTTTGGAAAAGAAGGTATGAGCCGTAGTTTTTAAAGTTTTAAAGAAAATTTTTGCACAGTTGCATCAAAATTTTTATAAACTTCAGAGTAAAGTATTCAAAATCAGCCCGCACCACAGAGCAGTTCAACAACCCGTCTCTCAGGTATGTCTGTGTCACTTCACACTCACGCATTGCGTTCGTGTTGGTTGTTCCGTCAAAACGTTAGGGTTGTCAACGCTGTGCTCGTTGGGGGGTCGGGTGTTCATCTCTCGTGCTCTGCACAGGCGAAAGCAGGAATGAAAGGTATGTGATGCGGATGGAGCGCGCAGCGCGCACGTAGGGTTAGAATATGCGCTGTGCTCGCGATGCATGTGCCTAATCTAGGCATCCACACGCTGTATCGCTTCACCTGTATCCCTAATCCACCCTTGTTTCCTTCTTCACAGGTAAGCGTTTGTACGTGTGCGGCCGTAGCGTTCAAGTTGAGTTGCTTAAAACGCTTAGGTTTGTTTTGTGTTCGTTTCAATGCGGCATTCGCACGATGCATGGTGAGTAAGGTAGGTTAGCCCAGGAGGAGCTCACCTCCTGGTTGAGTCTGTGGTTACGCCTCCCTTCCCTGCGTGCACATGATGCATTAAAGGGTAGGCCACGCGAATTGCGCACGGTAAACCTTGTTTAGGTTACCCAGAGGCTCCTCGGTACGTTCTTTAAGAGAACCCGAGGAGTTTCTTAAAGCTTGCTTGCTTGACAGGGGTAGCTGCACCTGCAGCGTGTTTGCGAACAGCGTATTATAGGTCACACTGAGAAGGGTATAATACCTGGAGTGTGGCTTGGTTCCACAGTCGCAAACGCCCCTTCATCTGCCTCTTTTGTACAGGTGGGAGAGGTTAGGGTGATTGGTGCACGCAGCAGCTGCCTTCGGCGGCTACCATTTTTCTGCCCCAGCAAAACAGGGGCGCTGATCACAAATCATATCACTGTGCCTCAGCCAGGAGTGGCGAGGACAGTCCGACTTCAACGACATCTGCGCTGTGCACGCAACAAGAGCACCCCTTCCCTCCAAGCCCTAGCAGGGGAAACGCGTTGTGGCGTCCCCTGTTAGGCCACAGCTGCTTAGGAGCGCTGTGTTCTCTTGTCCTTTTCACAGGAGGGTCGTTAGGACCCATGAGTACTTCACCTTCGCAACGCCAAGTAGAGTGTGCGTGTAGGAGTGGTAGTCCTGAGTGGGGGCTAGAGCCAGTTGCCCAGTGCTCGCCCACCAGGATGGTGCCACTGTAGGGTGTGTAGGACCTGTAGGGGGCGTGTCACTGTCCCACCCTTTTCCTGCAATTTTAGCTGGGCTGGTGGGCTGTGACAGTGGTTAGGTTAGTGTTTTTGGCCACATAGCAAACAGGCGTTTTGCATGCCTTCATAGCTTTTGGCCACCCCTCCCTGTAGTAGTCAGGTAGGTAGGGAAAACAATACCTGGACTAACACTCTGGGTCTTCCCCCAAGGTTTTGCGCCAGCACAGAAATTGGGCGCATAGGGGAGGGGAGACCCGGGGCGTACCCCGTGGCATCAATAAGCCAACCCTCCGGGTTTAGCAAGGGCGCAGACTTGGGTATAGTTAGGACACCACTTCTGCGGCTTGCTCTCAGGACCTTAGGACTAGCACACTCACACATACGTTATGGCAGGTAAGGGTAAGGTAAACCCTGTAAGGAAGGGTAGAACCCCATGGGTCTGGACCAGTCAGGGGTCCTAACTGTGGGCTCGCTTGTCCCCAAGGAGGGAAGACACACCTTGTCTCATAACACCTTGCTTGTCATTCCCCCCTGGTGTAGAAAGCCACCGTTCTTCGTTGGCTCACCAAGGTCATTACATTAGGGCAGTACCCATGCAACACATGGTCAACAAGGCAAAGACTCGCTGGGTGACTGCCATCTTGATAAGCGGTCACCTGGCTCACGCTGGAAACCATAGGCATGGGTCTGCAGGGCACAGACAGGGTCAGTAGACTGACACAGGGTAGTTAGTTTCGTTTCTTACGCTGGGACATAGTCTCAGCACGGGTTAGGAGCTGCCCCTCGTTGTTCTCAACGAGATAAGTGCGGAAGATGGGGTTGATACTCCCATCTGGTTGTATGAAGGCTGACATAGGCTCCCAGGTCGCCTCGGACAACCCATAGCCATCCCACAGGGTAAGGAATTTCCAGCCCTGTTTATACTCGTGGCGAGCAATACCTGCAACCACGTAGTAACCATCGACTGCCATCTCATCGGCAGTCATCTCTTCGAGTTCGTCTGCCTCCTCTGGACTGGCAGCGTTCTCTAGGTCTATACGTTCAATCTCACTGTCGCTGAGGCGCCACTCATCCCAAGACAAGTCGTCAGGGGAGTGATAGTGTCTCAGCTGCTTAGGAGCACATAGCAGTTCACCACCTAGACGTGGACTGCACCTGACATGGATCCTGGATCCATCTATCCTGATGATACGATAGGGTCCAAAGTAAGGGTCCTGTAGGCAATTACGTGGCCAGGAGGGTAGGCGTGAATGGTGTACCAAAACAAGGTCACCAACCTTGAAGCTGGCAGGTCGCCGTAGGCGGTTCCGTCGGCTCTGTTCACGGTCACGAATGTGCCTCAGGTTAGTACCAGCCTGGTTAGCTAGAGACTGCTTGTGTTCTAGCCAATCTCCCACAGGGCTCTTGAAGTCCTCAGGAAAGGGGGTGTTGAAGAACCAAGCAGGTCGTCCTCCATGGAACAGTTCGTGGGGGGTGAAACCCGTAGAAGAGCTCCGCTGTGAGTTCATGGACAGAACTGCCCAGGGCACTAGGCGTACCCAGTCCTTGGTGCGCTCCTGTTTCATCAGGATTCTTAAGTTTTGCTCCACCACACGGTTTTGTCTCTCACAGAGAGGGTTAGACGTGTGAGTGTAGGGCACACCTGTGGTTACCTCCACGTTGAGGGCATTTAGCACTCGTTTGTACCACCCAGTGTCACTGCGGATGCGTACATCTTCATCAGAGTGCACCTGTTTAGGTGCTCCATAGGGTTCGAACCATTGTTCGACCAACATTTTTACAGTCTGCTCACCTGTGATTTTCTTATTGCAAGGGAACACACGGGTGAAGCGAGATAGACCACAGGTGACCACGAGGCAACTATCATAGCCGCCAAAGCGTGGTAAGCCGTGGATGTAATCCACGTAGAGAAGAGAGTTAGCACAATAGGGTATGGGTAAGCTGGAGATCAGACCCCTATCCCTACTGTCACTTTGCTTGCTGGCATGACAGCCACAAGCATCCACAATGGTCTGCATACGCGACCTCAGTTCAGTCAGGGTTAGACTAGAGTAGAAACACTCACGGAAGAAGTCCACTGAGCGATTAGCGCCAGTGTGACCAGAACTGAGATGGGACCACTGTAGGCACCCATCCAGTCGTGCGTCAGGCACCACAATTCGGTCCTCGTAGAAGAGGTACTGATTGTTTTTATACCACTGGTGCCCGTCAATGACACGGGGTTCGAGACCAGTGTTGAGGGTTTGGAGAATTTCTTCATACTCTGACTGATAGTCGGTTAGACTCCAACCCTCCAGGATTCCAGCAGTGCGCATGGACAGGTCAAGCTGGACATCCATACGCTGGAAAGCCTCTTTGGCGAGTGCCTCAGAGCTCTCACCCATAAGCGCATCGAAGTTGTTGCGCGATATATAGTCAGACAGTTCATTCTTAATCCCGGGGATATGATGCACTGTCAGCCTGAACTGGCTCAGGTAAGTCCACCACCGTTTTAGCTTAGCTTTTTCTGGTGGTGGGCCCTTCTGAAAAGACTTCACAGGCTCCTGGTCACACAGCCAGACAATAGGGTTAGACCCCAGGAGTCGGGATTGTGAAGATAGCACCAACATACCGGCCAGGAGTTCCTGGTCATAGGTGCTGTAGTTGGAACGCGCTTGGTTCCACTTCCAATTCCAGTGTCCCAGTGGCACCAGTCGCCACTCACTGGTAGGATAGTCATGTTTCAACGAACCATCACGGTTCAGTCCAGTAGTACGATAATGGCAGTGGGTTAGCTCAGCGGGGTTAAGCTCCTGCCATTGGTAGATCGTACCTCCCCCCCCTACATCACTGGCATCAGTGATCAGGACTATCTCGCCCTCAGGGCGGGAAACTCCCAGGCAGTTGGAGGAGGCAATCTTCTTCTTCAACTCCTGGAAACACTCTTCCTCTCTGGAGGTCCACCTCCAGGGAGTAGTTTTCTTGATTAGGTCAGTGAGGGGTGCAGAGGAGTAAGTAAAATTGTGGATGTGACGCCGATAGAAATTACAGGCGCCCACAAAACTCCTCACATCGTGTAGACCCTTCTTAGGGTCATCGCGAATCTGCATGTCCTGTAGGGGCTGCATCTTAGACGCGGCTGGTTTCCACCAGCCATACCCCACGTCGAAACCCAAATACTCCATCTCCTCTTTCATAAACTCGCATTTTTCGAGTTTGATTCGGAGATGGTTTTCTTGACAGACAGTGAAGAATTCACGGAGGAGAAGGACATGGTCCTCTTTGGTATTAGTACCCAAACTCACGTCGTCGATGTGAGCCTCCATTTCTGCACCCCGAGAAATCAACTCTTGTACTAGAGGCCTGCGCCTCAGTATTTACAAAATTTTGTTCATAAGCTCCTGGAAGAGCGCTGGGGCGTTAGCCACCCCGAAAGGCATAACCTTCCACTTGAAGACACGACCCTTAGGGGTTATAAAGGCAAGCAGCTCCTGAGCTGCGGCGGTTAGGTCAACCTGCCAGAAACCAGAGCGTTTGTCCATTTTGGTCTTATACCTGCATTTGGCAATACGCTCCAGGGTGTTTTCCATGTTAGGAATACTCCCTGGGTGGTTCTGGGTTTTCTTGTTGACCTCACCATAGTCTACAACAAGACGTAGAGCAGTCGACCCTGGTTTAGCAACAAGGAAACAGGGGCTGCAGTGATGGGGATAGTCCCCATGTTTGTACTCTTCAACGAGGCCAGCATCAATGCATTCTTGGATCTGGCGCTCGATTTCTTCAACCTGTTCCTGTGGAGCGGGATAGGGACGACGCCTCACTCGCGTCTTTTCAAATTCTGGTTTCAATTTCAGGTCCATCTGGACCAGTTTTTTGCAAGATAGAGGAGGCGGCAAGGCGCCGAACACCTCCTCATAGGTTATAAGCAGTTTCTTCAGGCGGGGGTCAAGGTTAAGACTCTCGACTTTCTGAAGGAAGTCCTCCTCAGCATGGAGGTTGCTTTTTCCATGTTCTTTCTTTTTATGCCGATCAGCAGTTTCGGCAGGTACAGTACCATCGTCCCACTCAGGGGGACATTGCTGCCCATAGTGTAGAGAGTACACTAGAGGTATCTCAGGATCAGGCAGCGTATAGGACTCATCGTCCTCCTCAGACCAGATGGAGTATTTCCAGGTCTGTCTGAGGTATTGCAGCCGCTCTTGGCGCTCAATACCTTCGGCCTTCAGGTACAGCAGCCGTCGGAGTTCTTGCGTGTCATGCTCAGACAAGGGCATGTTATTAGCAGCAGGCCGTGCCAGAGAATCAGTACTCCGGGCCACGGGTTCACCTGTGTGCACAGGCTGCATGTGTAGCACTGGTTTCCCAACAGAGGAAGCGGGTTCAGAGGTTGACTCTAGATCTACCTCCTCTAGCAACAGCTGGGCCAGGAAAGCACTATGTTTTAGGTCAACACAGCTGGGATCAACAGAGGGAATAGTGCTGGCGATCTCAGACAGTTGGTCGTCTGCATCCTCTTTTACAGCTGCAGGTTCCAGATAGTCATCAGGAGACTCACACCCTGTAAGTGTGGCAGATAGGTGCTCAGGAGATCGATTTTTGAGATCACAAAGGGTCAGGCCACGATTTTCGGCCATGACCTCTTTTAGTAGCACCTGGTCCAGGTCACACAGGGGTACAGGATTGAGAGATCCATCGATGATGGACAGGAAACTGGCCCACTCAGGGGCCTGCATAGCTGTGTCTGAGTCCTCAGGCACATAGATGGGGCCGTCGGGGAGTTGCACTCTTCCCACGGTCATTCTGTCAAGCATACGGCGCCAGTAAGCATGTTCACCAGAGCAACCCCAGTCAGGGGTGCACATAACAACCCTTCCTCCCTCATAAGCGATCTTGGTTAGAACCTTCGCGAGCAGGGAGAAGGGAGGGTTAGCATACGCTAGGCCCATTGCTTTCCAGAAGAATCGGAAAGCATTGTTCATTTGTTTCGAGCAGTACAACTGCATGATGTGCTGTTGTTGGCTCGCAAACAATTCCACCTGGATCTCATCCAGGTTTACCTGAAGGGCCGCCAGTCCATTTTCGAGAACATGACGGGCCAGTTGGTAGTTTTCAGTACGATAGTTCGTCTTGGTTGCGTAGCGCAGCCCAGACTCTTTTCGTCCTGACAGCTCCAAAGGAACGGAGAATAGCCCACTGCCAAAGTCGCAGTGTAAAGAGTAAGGACGCTGTAGGGACAGCATTTTAACCTGGGGGTTTCTTCTTAGAAAGTCAGTGCCAATGACAATGTCAAAGGCGTCAGTGTCCAACACTCTGCAGTGTTGGGTCACGGTTTCGTCGCCCAGACATATGGTCACATCGACCCCCCCCAAGGAATGGATGGTACGCCCATCCCCTACTCTTATGGCCACAGTCTTGGTCTTCCTGAAAGTTTTAAGCAGGCGCCGGGCCACTATGGAAAGTGTTGCACCGGTATCAAGCACTGCTCGAAAAACCTGATCCCCGATTTTCACGAGGATCCAGAAAACCAAGTCCTCCTCTTCGGAGCCGCCCCCCTATTCCTCATCAGGGAATTTCACATCCACTCCTGCAGCCATGAGGGCCTTGGCCATCCAGGCCAAGCGCCTCTTCTTAGAATTATTCCCCTCAGGGGTAGCGTTATCCCCTTGGGGGCGCTTCTGGGGGACACCTGCGGCAGGAGCGGGTGTAGCAGCAGGAGTAGGCGTAGCAACGGGCGCTGATGAGCGCCTCTGGGGGTTAGGGGGTCCAGTCTTACCACCCCCCTTGCCACCTCCTTTACCTTTATCCCCATTCGGGGGATTTCTGGCGGGCGTCGGGTTCTTCTGGCGCTCCGCCTCCTGACGCTTGAGTTTGTCACTCTCGCGTTTCTTGATGTGGCATTCGTCCTCATAGTGACGACGCTTGCCACAGTAACCACAGGTGATGGTACACCTGAAGTGGTCCTGATGGGTCACAGTTTTCCCATCTTTAGTATGCTGCTGACGTTTCATCTGCAGCATACATCCACTGCGGAGATCGCAGTCAGAGGCATGACAAGGTCCCCCCTTGTCATTGACAGGTCGGCAGTAAAACAGGGGGGGGGTGCCTGCATCAGTTGGAACCTCGTTCATGGCACGTAGGTTGCCCCTCCCTTTACCGCCTCCCTGGTTGGTGTTAGTGGGATTTTTATGCCCCTTCCCTTCGCCACGTTCAGGGGTAGGGGTACCACCTCGTCCCAAATGCTTCTTGAGGAACTTCTCCATGTGGGAGTCGTTCTCTCTCTCAAGAGCTAGCTCAATCAAGAGATCCACCAGTGTATCATACGAGTGGGTCCTGCTCTTCCTCTCAGAGGTTGAGCGGCAATCATCCCACGTACGCTGGGGGATCTTACTCATGAGCCACAGGTGGGGCTCAGTGGCTCCGTAGGAGCCCACATTCATCCTCGAAAATAAGTACTCCATGTCGCACACATACTCAGAAATTCGCGCAGCGGATGGAAACTCCGGGAGCATAGGTAGCTCCTCGATTTGTGTGCGTACGCTGAGGTCAGTCTCATAGACTGGGAATGTTTTCTCTAACCTCAGGAGTACCTCCGCCCAAGTAGAACAGGTTTTCACAATCTGTTTGACCTGTTTTTGCAAAAATTTCTTTTTGCATGAGCGTTTTAGCAGTGAACATTTGGTGGCCACATCCACATGGGATTGGCCAGTTAACAAAAGGAACTCCGCAAATTCTTCTGCCCATTCAGGCAGGTTTTTAGGGTCGAACTCCGGCAGTTCCAGCTGGATGTTCGCCTGGGCAATTGGTCTGCCCATCTTCCCACCCCCTGGAGTTAGGCCTGAAGGCGACACGCCGGCAAGTGGGGCCAGGGCTGACAGCCCTCTTCTCTCACTCTCTGTGACAGGCACGTCCTGTAGGTCCGCCATAGGCACAGTCCTGGCACGGGGGTGAAAGGGGCTGGGGCAGGTAACCTTAGGCAACAGCCTTGAGACCCTCGATCTCTTGAGATCTTCGGCCAGGGTACTCAGCCCTGGAGAGAGAGAGAGGAACTCAGGCTTGGGTAAGGGTTCTGCAATACCCAGTTTAGCCTTAATGGCCTCTGATAAGGCCGTCACATCTGGATCTTCTGATCCAGACAGGAATTTGGCCAGCAGCTCGGCCGTTTGATCCAGGGCACCGTAGGTTGGCCTTGGATGATGTTCTTCGACTCGTGTTGGGCCCACTTCGGGAGCCCTTGGGGTTGGGTACTCAGGTCGTAGTCGTCTTGGCAGGGATGCAGTAGACGGAGGGCCTGAGTGTGAGTAGGACCCTAGATCCGTACGTGGTCTGGACCCATGTACAGCCAGTGGTTCCTCTCCATCTTCCCCACGGATGGATTTGTAGTACTCATCGTGCATGATGTACTCATCCATCTTCATCTTCAGCTTCTCATATTCCTCAGGTCCTTCAATGGCAGTTGAGGATGAAGCTGGGCAATTGGATCGTGATACTGAAGCAGCCACACGTCTGTGGAGGTGACTGAAGCTGTCTCCACCGTGTGCTGCTAAGGCCTCGGTGGTAAGGCCTTTATTCTTCTCCGCCCTTCTGCGTTCTGGATCTCCTTGGGACCCAGATGCGCCACTGAGGTGATGTGGTGCTCGGTGTGGTGGTTCACTCATTGGGTGGACCACACTGCCCATTTGTACTTGGACAGTTCGGATAGGCCAGGTCCTTACACTTGGTGTGGACATTATGGACTTTTTGTTGAGCTTTTGTTCTGCACTTCTCAGGGTCGGTTCAAAAGGTCTCAAGGGACTGTCTCTGCTACCGGAAAGATGTCCTTGAATTATGCCCTAGGTCTTTTGATGTATTCCTGCAAGTTGGTTTTGTAGTGGAAAACCCCAAACCAAAGCAGCAAGTAGAGCAAGGACTGAATATGGATCGAATCAATGAAATCAATGATTGGTTTTGGAATCCAGTGTAACACAGAAGGGCTGCAGATAGACAAAGCAGGTATATGAACATAGATTCAATCACAAAAGAATAATGCAAAAGGTTTTATATGAAAATTGGTCAGACTCTAGCCTCAGAGGTTGTAATAGGCACTTCATGTGCACTCTTTTGGGTGAAATGGTGCTGGTTAGGACTGAGGGGCATAGATGTCAGGACCACACAGAAAATGACTTGGCCAAGCAACTGAATTCAGAAACAGTTACAAAGTAGGACCACAATAAGTGGTAGAATCAATTGAGTATAGGGGTCTTGGGGTGGGAGACCACTTAGGCTTAACCTCCAAGGCCCACAAGCATGGGATGCCTGATTTATTTTGGTATGACCTCCATGAAGGAAGGTACCTCCGCTCAGTTGAGTGGTAGGGGTGAACTTCATGGGGGGGGCTAGGGTCACAACCCTAGTTACCTAGAGAAAGTGTACTTTAGGCCACAAAAGAGAGATAAAAACACTTAAGTTTGTCTCAGCATCAACAAAGGGTTTTAAGGGGGGCTTAGCCTGGATCAAGCCCTCCAAGAAAGACATGGCAGTGACTTTTTCTTACTGCCTTTGGGGCCAGGCACAGCAGTGCCACAGGCATGTGAGTGGAAGCTATGGCGGCCTTTGGCGCCATGGGCAAGACAGAGTGGAACTTGTCTGTTCTATGGGAGACAAGAGTCATACTGTCCTTGCTACTGGCTTCTTTTGCTCAGGGTGTTTTACAACTTCTGGCTGTGGAGGGTTTGTATTTTTTTTACAAACAGGATACAGCAGGAACGTAAAACAACACCACACAGAGCATAGTGGTTTTCTTTGTACAAGTCCTGAGTTTTTTAGTGGGTATTTACCCTTGTGTAGGAGTCCCACATATTGTTTGTGCATTCCTGGCACAAACAAATGCGTAAAAACATTTTGAGCTTAGGCCACCCCCAGAGGCACTGTACATATAGCGCGTGGTACGCCTTTTACCCCAGCTCAGGACAGGGCTATGGCAAACAATTACTACAACATTAGTTTTCTTTTTACAGATCTCAGGTACCACAGTGCTGGTTGCTGGTAGCGCCCACAGTGCCAGCCTCAGAGGAGGGTTGTACGCTTGTACACTTCCTTGGAGCAGGGTATGCAGTCAGTGCTGCCGCTCCCATTGATATTTTTTTATCAAACACTTCACACACTGAGTGTATTGTCATAGGTCCACTCAGAGTATGAAGTATTTTAGGAAGGGGGTGTAATGGGATCGACAGAACTGTCCAGAGCAGAGCTGTCTTTACCCGCAGATCGCGATCGCAGAGCGCGAATGAATAGGATTTCACGTTACGTGGAGTAGCATGAATAAATTGCACCGATCCACACCAATTTGTACGTTAGCAATTTTACTTATGCAGAAGCTTTTCAGCCTATCTTTTTGTGTGTAGGCTATGCAGAAGCATAAAACCTCAACTCTTCGAGTTCCTTTACTCCGCCCGCCGAAATATCCGAAGTTCATCAACTTCTTCTTGTCCGCCTGTGGGATTTTGGTATTGGGTTGCAGGGTTTGCCTGTGGATCAGTATGAAAATCAACAGTGAAGAAAACACGGAGTTTTCAGGAAACAAAGGACAAGAACATTACACAACCCCAAACCTGGCAGGGTCTCCGAGCTGTTGGCGGACTTGGATCACTGGGCTGGACGACTGACGCCCGGTTCCTACAGCAGCGACGACCTGCTGTTCTGGTTGTGCGCCAAGCTCCCCCGAGAGCTATGGGACGAGTGCCGTCTGACGGCTGAGCGCAAGGCTAGATCCCTCCGCTACGAGGATCTATGCGTGCTGCTCCTGGAGATGGCGCTGGAGAAGGAGAGCGACCAGCACCTGAACAACTACCGCCCTGGTGGAGGTTCTGGAGGCAAAGGGTACCAAGGGTCCCGACCTGGGCAGGGGACTACCCCCAAACACGCCCACGCCCGCCTAATGGAGAACGTGAAAGAGCTATTCTGGTGTGATGCCAGAGATGAGCAGGGCCACCTGAAGCACGCCTCTGACTGCGAGCAGCGAGACTGCTTCGTCGTCCAGGGGAAGCAGCAGGAGAAGATCACCGGCGCCAAAGTGAAGCTGCCGGATCATTACCGCTGCACCATCACGTGTGCATTCTGCGGTAAGCGGAAGCACTACGAGGATGAGTGCTACCATAAGCAACGCCTATCGGCGAAGCTTAAGGGGGAAGATCCTGGCAAAAGCTCAGGCAAAGGTGGAGGCAAGGCCAAAGGCAACGACTCCGGCAAGGGCAAGTCGAAAGGACGTGGTCAAGGTGGTCAAGACAAGGGTCAAGGTGGACGAGGAGGAGGCGCTAACCGCCAGAACGACAACAAGAACAAGGACAAGAACGGAGGTAACCCCAACCCTAATCCAGGGGGGAACTCCGAGCCCTCTGGAGGGCAGTCTGGACCTACCACACGCTCACAGACGCAGGCCCAGCAAGAACAAGGAGCCAAGCGTGAGCATGGAGGTGGTGATGACGGCAACGCCAAGAAGAGAAGCCGTTTCATGAGGATGGCCCGCAAATTGCGGAACAAGGGGTTCGAGGTGACCTGTCCCGCGGAATTCTGACGGGGACGCTCTGGTGGCACCCAAGACCTGGTGTTTTGGGTACATATCCGACTAGGGGGATGTGAATACCTGGGGGTACTGGATACTGGCGCCACAATATCTATAGTGGCCAAGAAAATTTTACCTTGTGGGAGCCTGAAGAACACCATGACCACCGCCGCTATACGCATGGGGGATGGACATGTGGTGCACAGTTGCGGGGACTGTGAAGTGGAGGTACCTATGGGCTCTCGAACTATCGCCCATCGGTTCTATGTGATGGACACTGAGGCCTTCGACTTTGTACTGGGTACTGACTTCTTCGTGCAGCACTCCCAGATACAATCCCTGACGCTGCAAGCGCCCTACCTCCTGTACGTGGAACACGGCAGTGGCAGAGAGTCTGTGCCACTGGAGCAGTCGGAACATACCTCGAGTTACCTGAGACTATCGAAGGAGGAGCCCTCGAACATGATGGCGGCCTCCAAAACTGAGGACTATCAACTATTGGGGGAAGTCCTAGACCAAGGTCTGAAGGAGTTGGGTTACTCTCGAGAAGACCTAAGTGTGGAGCTGTTCGCCAGCGACAAGCAGCATGTACTGGACCTATACTGCAGCAAGGGGAAGAACTGCAGCTACAAATTTTACTGGCCCTCTTTCGGGATGGCCTACGGGAACCCCAGATTCAGTGAACTGGGGAAGGTGCTGACCAAGGTGGCCTTGGAACGTTCCCGTATGGTCCTGTGTTCCCCCGATTGGGGAGCCCATGGGGGCAACGAGTACTGGCGAACCCTCCTTGACAAGCTGACTATCAGCTCGGTGCGATTACCTGGTGAGGCCATCTACGTGCCTCTGGGACGCAAGACGCCCATTGGGAACCCCGGATGGGGGAGTATGCTCAGCGTGGTGGACGGAAGTCTTACCACCATCCCCTGGGAAGACCTGGACCCTACTCTGGTCCAGGCTATACAACGAGAAAGCGATGGACTCGCATTGGGTGACTTGAAGGATCGCCTACGACCTCAAGATGCTGTTGAAACTACACCCGGAGGAGATGAGTACGTCGTGACTGACACCAACGCCCCCAACTCTCCCTGTCATGTACCTGTTCCTGATGGAGTCTCTGAGTGTGGACTATCTGAGCTACCTAGCTCTATCCACTCAGACGACGAAACTGAGCACGACGCCTTCTTCGTGCAGACTGCGGTGGAAGAAGTGGAGAACGCCGAGTACGTCGCCCCACAAAAATCCCTACTCTCCATGAGGGTGGAAGACCCCGTGGATGAAGAGCTGGACCCTCGATCCAGGCTCAGGGAGTATGTGGATTCCAAGAGGAAGTTGGTGGCTAAAAAGCTATGCTACGCAAAGCCTACCCGCAGCTCGTGGCCACTGAAGCAAGGACGTATGGGAGACCTATCCCAATTGAAGGAGGACCTCGAACAGAAGATCACCACCTGGCAAAGGGAGGTAGATCTCAAGCTCATGAAGAGCGTATGGGGTGCCCATGTGAGGACCCCAGAGGAGGACGACCTCTCGGAGGAATGTGTATGTGAACCCCCTCGAGCGTGCCTATGTTGCCATCGTCCATCGGAGATGGTTGAGCAAGACCTTCTGTATGCCTACCAAGGGCTGAAGGACACTACCACGGGCGAAGAGTCGGTGGAGGACCACCTCCCGACGTCTATTCAGGGGGCAAGCAACTTACACTCCGACGAGGACTTGGAGGACAAGATCAAGATATTGGACCCGCGGGTACAGAAGCTGATAAGGACCTATCTGGAGGTGTTCGGAGAACTACCCCCTCCAGCGTCATGTGACAAGCTGGTACAGATGTACCTCAAGCTGAAACCCGAGTTCGTGGGTCACAAGATACGGAGGAGACCCTATCCAGCTCCTAAAGAACAGGCCGACGAGATTGAGCGACAGATCCAGGAGTGTATCGACGCTGGCCTAGTCCTGGAGTACAAGGACGGGGACTACCCCCTACACTGCAGCCCCTGTTTCCTGGTGGCTAAACCTGGGTCTACAGCCAAACGGCTGGTAGTGGACTATGGAGAGCTGAACAAGAAGACGCTGAACCACTCAGGGTCCATTCCCAATATGGAGTCTACCCTGGAGAAGATAGCCTCCTGTCGCTACAAGACCAAGATGGACAAGCGAAGTTGATTCTGGCAAGTGGACCTGACGCCCAACGCGCAGGAACTACTGGCCTTCATCACCCCTCAGGGGAGGGTATTCAAGTGGAAGGTCATGCCATTCGGCGTGGCTAACGCACCCGCTCTGTTCCAAGAGCTGATGAACAAGATCTTGTCCATCCTACGAAGGAGACCTAAGGTGCAGGAGCTCGTATCCCGTGGTGCCCAGATGGAGGCTCACATCGACGATGTATGCCTCGGGACCAATACCCAGGAGGATCACCTAATCCTCTTGGGTGAGTTCTTTGCGGTCTGCCAGGAGAACCACACACGACTCAAGCTGGAGAAGTGTGAGTTCATGCAGGAGACCATGCAGTACTTGGGGTTCGACGTTGGCTATGGGTGGTGGACCCCAGCGGCCTCTAAGGCCAAACCCCTGATGGATGCTAAGGTACGACACGAAGACCCCAAGAAAGGACTTCATGATGTACGCAGTTTCATTGGGGCTTGCAACTTCTATCGCCGCCACATCAAAAACTTCACCTACACCAGCGCTGTACTGACTGACTTGATCAAGAAGAGTACTACTTGGCGCTGGGGCCCACAAGAGCAACAAGCGTTTGACGAGCTCAAAGACAAGGTAGCCAACGCTAAGTGCTTGGGCGTGCCTAGGGCACAAGGGGAGATTATCCTGGTGACCGACGCCAGCAATGTGGGCGGTGGTGGAACGTTGTTCCAATGGCAAGCACTAGAGAAGGAGGAGTTCGACTCGGCCTTTTCCCAATGGGGGACGGAAGGTCTCAACCGAGATGGAACCCTCAAGCACAGCTACCCTGACGACAAGTGGGTCCTAGTACCTCTGGGCCACTGTAACTGGAAGTGGAACCAGGCCAGGGGGAACTACTCCACCTATGAGCAGGAACTGCTCGCGGGTATGCTGGTGCTATCCTCACAAGCACGACTGTTGGGGAGTAACCCTGTGGTCTGGCTATGCGACCAAGAACCGGTCCGCAGTTTCCAGAAGGGCCCCCCACCTGAGAAGGCCAAGCTTCGACGCTGGTGGACCTACCTCAGTCAACTACGGCTGACGGTACACCATATCCAGGGAGTGAAGAACGAGTGTGCCGACTACATCAGCCGCAACAACTTCGACGCCCTGATTGGTGCCCGGTCTGAAGCGCTGGCTAAGGAGGCGTTCAGCCGTATGGACGTACACCTGGACCTGAACATGACCATGATACGCCCCCTGGATGGACTCCAACAATCGGAGTACCTACAGGAGTTTGGGGATATCTACCGGCGCCTGGAGAAACGCCTTGAACCCCTCCTGGTCAACCAAGACCAGTGGAAGCGGGACAAGAGCTACCTCTGGCATGAGGACCGCATCGTGGTGCCTAGTGACCGAGTCCCAGCGCTGCTGAAGTGGACCCATGAGTCCAGTGGTCATGTGGGTGCTGACCGTACCCTGAGGCTGTTCAAGCAGTGGTTCCACACTACGTGGACTGACGACCAACTGCGGAAGACACTCCAGCCTATCGTGGACAAGTGCCCGTGCAGGTCCTGTAAACCAGGGGATATCAGGGACAGAGGTCTCTACTCGACCCTGCCCATCCCACACTGTGCCAACAGTGTTCTATACGTGGACTACACGGAAATGCCGAAGTTCGGGGGCTATGACTTCGCCCTCGTGGTAACCTGTGGGTTGACCAGGTTTACCAGGGTGTTCCCATGTACCAAGCACATTACCGGAGAGGAGACTATCAAGATACTCCTGGAGGAGTGGTTTTGTGTCTATGGGGCGCCAAAGGAGATCAACTCCGATGAGGACGTACGAGTACGCTCAGATACTGGCTGGTACAAGAGGGTCCTGAGATCCCTCAATGTCCAGGTGTCTACGGGGATTCCCTACTCTCACACGAGCAACCCCCTATGTGAGCGACAGATTCGTGTCCTGAAGGAGAACGTCAGGATATGGTGCAAAACTGAACGCACCAGAGACTGGGTGAGACTACTCCCCGTCATATCCTTGATGATGAACTCCCAAGAGAGTTCAGCTACTGGCTACTCGCCACATGAGCTATTCATGGGGCGCCCGGCATGGTTCCTACATGCCCCCTATCCAGAGGACACCCATTCTTCTGTGGGTGAATGGGTCCAAGAGCAACAAGCGAAAGTGGACAAGGCCAAGGCTATGCTCCAGAGAGTGAGGGAGCGTCAGTGGAACAAGAAGAACAAGCACCGTGTACCGGCCACCTACCAAGAGGGGGACTGGGTGCTGGTGCACCACAGTCGACTACCCGCCTGGCCACGCTCTACCAGCGATGACCCATACTTCGGGCCGTACAAGATCCTATCTGTGGATGGACACCGTATCACCGTGCGGTGTTCTCCCCGTCTAGGGGGGACCCTGGTGTGCGCTGCTCAAAACCTGAAGCGCTACCATGATCCTGAAGACCTCTGTGGGGAGGAGTGGGAGCTGAACGACGAGGAGATCGCCGCTCTGGACCTACAAGGGGCTGCCAGCCCTATGGAAGTTGAAGGTGAACTCCCCGACATGAACGCCGAGGAGATGGCTAAGGAGGGCTTCTACCTGGTGAAGTCTGTCCTACGCCACCGCTATCGCCAGGGTTGGCGCTTCCTCACCCTCTGGGAAGGGTTTGGAGTCGAAGAGGCCACCTGGGAGCCCTTCTCTGCATTTGTTCTACCTGAGGGACGCCTAAACTCAGTTCTGGTTGACTACTTGTCCCAGAACAACCTTGGTGAGTTGCTGAGGCTCGCTGAGACGCTTGCCTCCAAGACTAAAGCTAGGGACTGAACCTTACCCTTACCTGCCAAAGCGTATGTGTGAGTGTGCTAGTCCTAAGGTCCTGAGAGCAAGCCGCAGAAGTGGTGTCCTAATTGTACCCAAGTCTGCGCCCTTGCTGAACCTGGAGGGTTGGCTTATTGATGCCACGGGGTACGCCCCGGGTCTCCCCTCCCCTATGCGCCCAATTTCTGTGCTGGCGCAAAACCTTGGGGGAATACCCAGCGTGCTAATCCAGGTATTGTTTTCCCTACCTATCTGTCTACTACAGGGAGGGGTGGCCAAAAGCTATGAAGGCATGCAAAACGCCTGTTTGCTATGTGGCCAAAACACTGACCTAACCACTGCCACAGCCCACCAACCCCGCTAAAATTGCAGGAAACGGGTGGGACAGTGACACACCCCCTACAGGTCCTACACACCCTACAGTGGCACCATCCTGGTGGGCGAGCACTGGGCAACTGGCTCTAGCCCCCACTCAGGACTACCACTCCTACACGCACACTCTACTGGGCGTTGCGAAGGTGAAGGTCTCATGGGTCCTAGCCACCCTCCTGTGAAATGACAAGAGAACACAGCGCTACTAAGCAACTGTGGCCTAACAGGGGACGCCACAACGCGTTTCCCCTGCTAGGGCTTGGAGGGAAGGAGTGCTCTCGTGTGCAAGGCGCAGATGTCGATGAAGTCGGACTCCCTGCTCTGCCACAGGCGGAGCGGAGTTACTTGTTTGTGTGATCTGCGCCCCTGTTTAGCAGGGCATAAAAAAAATGCTGCTGCACCAATCACCCTACCTGCCCACCTGTAAAACAAAGGCAAATGAAAGGGCGTTTGCGGCGGAGGAACCAAGCCACGCTCCAGGTATTATACCCTTCTCAGCGTGACCTATAATACACTGTCCGCAAACACGCTGCAGGAGCAGCTACCCTTGTCAAGCAAGCAAGCGTTAAGGGACTCCTCAGGTTCTCTTAAAGAACGTACCAAGGAGCCCCTGGGTAGCCTAAACAAGGTTTACCGAGCGCACTTCGCGTGGCCTACCCTTTAATGCGTGTGTGCATGCACGGGTATGCGACAAAGTCGTGGGCAAACCTGCCCATCTGCGCGCCAATCCTGACTCCACCAGGGGGTGGCCCCGCCTGGGCGTACCTACCTTACCTACCGCTGGGAAGTGAAGCAAGGTGAGAGTACAAAAGGGGCGCACGCGAAGAACGTTGCTATGCACTTGTGTGTATGTCTAATCACCCTGATCTGACCGCTAATCATCTGCAATCTTTCTAATCAATCCCTCTATCTCGTCCTATCGTTGTTATCGTTGTTGGCGCTGCTACAAGACTCGTTCACGGAGACACAAGACGAGCAATGTGTATGCGGCATGCAAGACGAGCATACCTGTAGTTTATACCTGATTCATTGAAGTCTTTTCGATTGATTTTCGAATTCTTGAATTTTCGAATCTTCTATTAGTGTGGTTGGAATCTGTATGTTTGTTTATTGATGTGTGTCTCGTCATTTTCAAGACTACGTGATACATACGTTTATAATTCCATTATTTTTCCATTTTCCGGCGCTTCGCTAGGAGCCGCTCCTGCGCGCCGCCATTTATGCGTATGAATTTCTGGATTTAAAAAATCCAGAGATGACTATAATTTCTATAAAAATGTGCATCTGATGCACAATTGGATTCTACTCAGGTGTGTCGTTTCAGAAAAATTCTACGCCGTCATTTGACGGATTTTGGTGTCGTCGCTTCGTTTTTTCGTGGATTCGTCCATAATTCTCCCATTCCTGCCTCTGCAGATACGCACGCGCAGCCTCGCTGAGTAGGCCGTGTTCGGGCCGAAACGCAGGTGCCTGGAGAGACTGAGCAGAACCAAGACCCCACCAAGGGGCAATTTTAATTTTCTTTCGACTCCCTTCGCCCTAAGACAGGTCACAGGTCGCCAGCAGGTTTACGAGAACCCATGCGAGTGTGTATAATGTGTCTTGCGTTTGGGTTGTGTCGACGCTGCGTCTTGGAGGGAGGGATGCATATGCACATGTTTGGCATGCTCCCATACTAACCCAACCAAGCCACAGGAGCCCCGGCAGCGCCGTGAGCGCTGAGTCTTCTGTAGGAAACTGTACAATCAGAGCAGCAAAAGGACGCCAGCCATGGTGAGCGCACATTTTTCAGTGTGAGGGAGACTGTAGGTATTTTAAAGTAGATGTGGAAACCAAGGAAAGGCCAAGAAAAATTCCCTTTTTCCTAAAATGCGACAGTGGTGGCCACCACAGCACAAGGGGGGAGTAAGAAAAAGTGCTTTTCCATTGCTTTGAGGCATACTCTAGTTGTATTAGAGATGCACTGAGCATCCATGCATTTTAATCTTAGTATTGGTCCAACCAAAACTGGTGATAACACATTTTGACCTATGGAACCAAACACCCAATCAGGATATGGAGTGGACCCCTTAATCCCCTTTCAATGTGAAGTAAAACATCTTTTCCTGAGTTGACTGAGCACTGACATACCTAAAGTAGAGCCTATGAATTTATCTATGTTTTTCCATGAATTCTTAGCTATCCTAGTGGTATGCACCCTAGGGGGCTGGGCACCTCTTTTTGAGAGGTCCTGGGTTCAATTCCTGGTCAGCCTAGCTAAGTAGGAAGATCCCATGTGACATGGCAGTGACCTCATCGCCACATACCATGCCACCTCAGCACATATGGGACCCAAAACAAAGAGTGCACATCTCCTAAGATGGCACTATGGAGAGAGAGTGATCCTGAGGCAGTTTTCTAACTCTTTTCCCAAAACATTTCAGCTATCTCTGTGAATATGCATTCATTTGTGTCCTGAGTTGCAGTTTCTGTGAATATCCAATCAGCTTTCACTGTTTACACTGCAGCCCTTCATGCTTTGATCCTGAATTACCTTCTCCTTGCATACTATTGGCTTGGGCTATCCTGGATTGACTTGGCTTTACTGTATTTCAACAAACAAAAGCTTTTCATCATCCAAAACAAGCAGCAGGACACCCTACAGCAACAACAAGCAGCAGGAGAAGCAAAAACACAGTGCTGAAAACACTATAAACTTTTCTCCACCGATCAGGGGTTCGAACCAGCTCCTTCGCGGCGCGCGCCGGGTGCGCTACCTCCAGGGCGGCTGCCTTCTGAGATACACTGGCACCCGGGTCACAGAACAAACGCGCCCGCAACCCCCTCCCCCTGTGCTAAGTGTAAGCCTGCAGTAGGGGTGCTCTGCTGGGCCATGAACCGGAACATTGGTGCACCACTCCAGCCACGGTCACCCCAACCCCCCCTCGCAACCCGCAGGGCGAAGCTCCGTGCGCATCGGGCTCGTCATGGGAATCCGGCGGACCGGCGCCTGGACACCAAGTCGACACCTCTCTCCCCCCCCACGGGAACAGAGCGGGGCCCCCACAACCGCACGCCCGCGCCCACAACGCGGACCCCGACGGCCCACCCAGTGGACGGGCAGTCGGGGGAGGAGGAGCGCAAGACCCCAAACGCCCCACGCAACGGTCGAAGGCACCCCCCCGGGGACGCCCTGCCGCCGCCCCCACAACCCCAAGCCAAGTAGGGGGGAACCGGGATCGGACCGCCCCCCCCCAAGCACGCCAGACGGAGCACGGGACCGGGGCAGGACACGCGGAGGGGCACGGACCGCGTGGAACGGCCCTACCAGCGCCCAGTGCCGGGACCACGCGAGATGCGCGCGCCACACCACCCAGCGGGGAGCGGACACCGCGAGAGCGCGAGCGCACACACACGAAAAGGACACGCGGGGACTACCGGAAGGGCAACCGGACCGAGCGCGCGGGACGCACAGACCGCATGGAATGGCGTACCAGCGAGCGAGGGTAAGGGACACCCGGACGGGACGGCCCGCCAAACGCAGCGCGGAACACCCGGGGCGGGAAGGGGGAAGAAGGGGAGACACAACACCAGGCACCGGCCCGAACCCCCCCGAACCGGCCGCGAGCGCCGCGCACACACAGACGGGACACTGCACCCGCCAAGGCAGTAGTGGCGCACAGCGCCACGCCCCAACCCCTAGGCTAGGCAGCCTCCGCGCCAGCCCAAGGGGGTCCCACTGGCGACAAGCCAGTAGCACGGGCCCGGCGGCGCCGGCGCCCCGGGCGACCACGCATTAGGGGGGCGACGCAGTGGGTAAGCGCCCGCAGCCACGGCTGCGAATTGATGCACTGACCGGGGAGTGGCGAAACGGGGACGCCGGGGAAGGACGGGGCTCCGAGCTCTGTGAACCCGGGGGACTCCGCCACCAGGCAGGAGGTGCGTCTTGGAGGGCCCCCCACTAGAACCCGGTGGGGAGGATATCACCTGGCCCGACCAGGTGGCCCCCCGGGGCCGAAAGGCGTCTAGTACCCGCAAAATCAAACCTCAAACCTCAAACCTGCATACATACTACGCCATCATAACCGGGCGCAAACATAAGACCGCCAGAACCATGATCACTGATATTGAAGTATATCGGCCTTGTCAGGCGGCGGCCCCTAGATTGGGACCAGCCAAAACATGTCAGTGACTAACCACAGCTAGGCCCCCCATGGAGGTGCCCAAAGGGCAAAAACTCATCATAGGAGCAAGATGGAGTTGGACAGCCCACCGGATGCAGTGTGGCTTTGCGGAGGACGTCCTCCTGCAAATGGGTGAAGGGGGGCGCAACTCTATGTTGTGGTCTGTCAACACTGTCTTTACTCTACAGCTGGTTGACACCACCACACGGTTGACGTCTTTGGCGCAGGTTCGCCACATGTATAGTTTGCTATACTGATGGACTCCAAACACCGTGTTTGATTGCAAAAAAAAGGGGGGCTAGACCTTGTCCCGGAGCGACCCACCCCGCAGATATCTGTTTTTTTGGGGGGGTTCAGGTGGCCATGGTAAGCTGGTGAAGCCCGCTCACCAAAAAGCACGCGAGAAAACTCTCAGAATCAAGGATCAAGAGTTGTGCCATGCTACGATTGGGCCATGAGGCAATGTGGTAGCGGACATTACACATGGCGAGGATAAGGCAATTCTAATCCTAGGAAATGCAGTGGGAGCTGCCATGCACATAGGCATCCCAGTGTGCTACTAGAGCACAAAAAAGATTGACCATGTCTTGCGATGATCGCCACCCCGGGCATCACACCCTCAACAACTGCTGATCACTTCACTTTGTGAGCATTCATAAGACTACAAGTCTCTGTAAGTAAGGAACCAGTCTTCATCTGTTGGCCGTAGGCACCCCTCCTCTCCTAATGTCATATAATCAAAACAATGGAGGTGCAAAAACGCCCTCCACACAAAGAAAGACAAGGGCGTGGGCTGCGACAGACCCCCTAGCTATATGTCAAAAACTTGGGGGTCGGGTGGCGGCGGGTGTGGCAGCCTGAAGGCCCCAAACATCTCAAAAAAAGGGGGGGGGGGGGGTTTCGCTTGGTCTGGAACACCTGTGTAGAGATACGGCCCATTGTTGTAGCAAACCACGGTATTTTCACTACCTACGTTGCTTGGAGAGGCGCTATACAATGGAACCCTGTTCTCCGGCATATCACCATCTTTTTGACCAGGTTTCCGAAAATAGTTTTTTGATATTGTGTCCCAGATGTCTTTTGTTTCACTTGGGTACCCTTTGAAGTGCAAGCGGTTTTGTGGGTTGGGACATCCTCTTCCCTCTAAGGAGGCCACTGAATGGCAAAGAAAGCAATTGGAGAAGGCTCAGGGGTTCTAATGAAAAATGATGCCGAAGATCGTTAGTTCTATGGACACCCATGCTCTAATCCCCCCAGGCAGTTTCTTTGTTCAATGTTTCGGTTTGTGGATGGGTGTTGGTTTATGGTTATGGGTGTGCGCTGCCCCAAGACCTATTGGTGGGCTAGTCACCTTCTGACCTTAGCCCTTTGTCAATGGTTGCTTTGGACGGACACGAGGTTTACACTGCTCCCCACAGCCCCTCAAGCCGGGATCGGCGCCTCACTTGTGTTCATCGGTGCAAGAGTTCGTCTGCTGTGTACATACAGAGATGCATTCGCAGCCTTCTCCATCTGCACTGCGTGCTGTGTAACTCTTCCTAAACCTAATCCTCCTTCCCTAGGTAATCTGGGGACCTAAACGAACTGCAAAACGAAAGGGAGGCATGGGTGTGGTGGCCAAAGGTGGGGACTTGCCCCACCTTGCCTTGTCTGCGCTGGGCTCGTGCTCAGGCGTGCCGGTAAGATAACCTTACTCTTGGGCATCGCGCAGCTTGGTGCGCCCGTGGGTGGACCTGTTGCTGACATTTGTGCTGTAGTCCTCCCTGTCACTGAAAAGGACATGTTCAACCGGTTCCAGGGGTTCAGGGTCCAAGACAGACTGCAAGCGCAGGCAGAGGGGCTAGGAGGCCGGCGAAAGGGCTTCCTTGTCCGCCGACCGTTGATAGTCTTCCGTCATGGGCTCTAAGCCTAGTGCCTGCCACACTGCCCTAGGCAACGGCGTGGGTTGGGGTAACGGCGTGGGCTGGGGTAGTGGGGTGCCCGGTACAGCATAGAGTGTTGGGGGGATCAATGGTCGGTACTGATAGACTGAATGTCCCCGCCATAGACACTTTCAGCCATTAGTCCAGATGTTCACAATCGTAAAAGAACATTGAGCGTGTCCCTTTCTTGGTTGGGGTGCTCCACTATCTATGTACATCTCGTGTTGATATGTACAGTTATTGGTAATACTGGCGCTGAACAGTAGGCACTGCAAACCTGCAATCAATTGTGCTGGGTCAGTGGACCCTTCCATATAAGCGGCGCCCTAAGAAAACGGGCTGTATATGAACCATACGCTCCCAAGTCTCAGGTGCGAAGCATGGAGTGTTGGCAAGGACGGGGCTGGCGACACTGTTGCATCATGTGATGAGCTGTTTGGACTTTTTTGATCTGGGGTATTGAACAATGCCACTGCCATGGGGCAGTCTTCATCAATATCATAAACATATGGTCTATAATGTTTAGCTGGCGCCGGCGGGCTTGGTTTGCCCGGGGGGCCTGCTTTCTCCGGCAAGGGGTATAGCAGGAACGGGTGGGCTCGCCTCCCCTGTTCTGCAAGTGTATCCGCGCGTTCATTGCCTTGAATCCCCTGGTGGGAGGGGGACGAGGCCCATCGGATGGTTGCTTTGGGGACTAATGCCCTTTGGCCTTGATGTAGCCTTAGCACCAACTATGTGCTACTTAGATGGAAAATAGCACACAGACAATGGGTGCATTTTTGCGCCCCCTCCTTCATTTGTTATTTGCGTGTGTTGGGATTGTGCAGGACAAACAACCCAAGTTCCCATTAACAGGCTGAAAAGCATTGCCAACACCAAGGGGGAATCTTTGCACTGCGCGCGCACTGCACGCGCACTGCGCGCTACTTTTAGACTATGTTCCCCCCGAAGAGCCCCCAAGCACACCCCTTGGAAACGCCCTTAGAATTAGGTGACCCAAACTGACTCAGCTCAAGAAAGTTGCAAACTGGGGTACACAGTACCACTCTCGCTCCTTTAAGGGCGATCTTGGTCAACACCTTAGCAAGTTGGGAGAATGGGGGGTTAGCATAGCACAACCCCATCGATCTCCAGTAGAAGCAATAGGCGTTATTGAGGTATCGCAAACAGTAGAGCTGCATCATATGATGCTCCTTACTCGCGAACAACTCCACCTGAACTTCCTGCATTCTCGGGGGTCCCCAACAAAGGGGGACAAAATCAGAAGTCAAAACGTACGCTAGGGGTCACCATGATGCCCCTAGGGGCGGGCCCCTAGTATCTCAAAGTATGGGTCTCTAGTACGGCCAGGCGCCCAAATAGTTGCACTGCGCGTGCACTGCGCTTAAGGCTCCCCCCAAAGGAGGACCCGCGCAGCCACATTTCACACTGCTTTCCCGACGAATAGTTTTGTTGACTGGATGATCATCGACGTGCAATACCCCGTGTCCAACCAATGCCGCATCCAGCGAACACTTCCGTTTGGCCGGTAATTTTTGGGACCTAGGGGGAATGTTTGCCCGGCGCGCTACTTTTAGACTATGTTCCCCCCGAAGAGCCCCCAAGCACACCCCTTGGAAACGCCCTTAGAATTAGGTGACCCAAACTGCCCCAGCTCAAGAAAATTGCAAACTGGGGTACACAGTACCACTCTCGCTCCTTTAAGGGCGGTCTTGGTCAACACCTTAGCAAGTTGGGAGAATGGGGGGTTAGGATAGCACAACCGCATTGATCTCCAGTAGAAGCGATATGCGTCATTGAGGTATCGCGAACAGTAGAGCTGCATCATAACATTGGTCCCACAAGTGTGGGTGTCAATACATTGAGTACAATAGTGCTCCTTACACTCATCCCAAACTACAACGGTGGAGCGTTCTGGCAACACAACACACACACTTCTGCCTCATCCTGTGCCTCATCTTGCGTGCCACAACCGAGCAAACAGTTGCTCAATGCGTGCCCTATACCACCCGGGCACGTCATTGTAACATTGTTGGCGGGCTGTCAAAGTGCCATTCTTTCTTCCAATGAATGGCACAATGACATGAATCCGGCCCTTATAAGCACCATCATGGCCCCCAACTTTGAAATCAAAGAAATCACCTCGGGTACGAGAAGGTCCATACCCATCCCAAATCTGCTGATGTCCCGGGGGCCAAGGGGCAAATCCATATAATGTTGCCCAACATATCAACGGCAACAGTCCACCGGTAGGGCACGGGTCAAAAAAGATGCCCGGCGCGCTAATGTTCCCCCCTAATTAATTGGGGCACAACACAAACGCCTAGATTTGCCTAACATTTAGTTTTATCGCCGTCTTTATTTTCTTTTGTCCAATTTTGTAGGATTCTGTGACGTATTGCTTGAATCGATATTATGGTTGTTTTCAATCACAGGGGGCACAAAGATTGGAAACGGTAGTGCAACAAATTGTATTGATGTTCTTTTTAGTATAGACCAAAAGCATGATGTCAGCATGAATGAGTGCATGTGACAACACTAGCTTTTGGCAACATCAATAAAGTGTAGCACTGCAAATTATGAATTGTGCAATGGGTCTTGTGAATTGCATTGGTTACTTTCACAACTGAGATGTATGTATGTCAATTCACATGTACTGCGGGGCTCAAAAGAAATTGGGAATCATGCAGAACGTATATAATTTTTCTGAAGATTAAATCAACGGTATCACATGTGTGGAAGATATGAAAAAAAAGCCGATAACGTTACCACCGGTCTAGTCACAGGTGGGCGGGTTGGGCTTCCCCAGGACCTTGTTGGCTTTTGGGGCATTGTTCACGCGGGTTCTTCTCCATGGGGTTGGGGTTGACATGGCGAGCCTGCAGCTTCGAGAACCAAGGTGTTTCCTTTGCATCGCCCCCCTTGTCCAGCCCCCCCCCCCCCCCCACCACCCCAGCGGGGAACAGTGGGGAGCATCACTTGGCGCATGAACAATAAGAAATCAATAGGAAATCACAGGCACCGAAGGCGCTCAAGAAAAATCACCTCGAAGAGAGGTTGTTAGATCAAGCGCAGGCGCGGGCGTCGTATACCCCCCTTTTTTGGGGTCATTCGCGTAGCATACCCCAGGGCATGATATTGGATGTCCAACCCCTTGTAAAATCATTATTTTGCCCAATAAGACCATCCCCCAATGGATTTTTTTGATTCTGAGGCCTCTATCCCCTGAAACTGGATATCACTTTTTTGAGGGGGGGGGGGTGGGGGGAGGGTCAAAAGTTTTCGCTCAGAAGGCTCCAAGCAGTGGGGAAGCGGATCGCTATCACAAAACCGCCGGTCGAATGGTAACGCAGCCAACGCAAACTTTTCGGTCGGCGGTTCGAGCCCTGGTCGGCCGACTGTTGGCGGCGGCGGCGGCGGCGCCGTATTTGGCCAACCGGGGTTCGAACTGCCTAGCAAAAAGGCTGCAGTCAGCTGCACTACCATTCGGCCACTTTTTGGTTTGCAGTGACTAATCTCCCCACTGCTTGGGGCCGCGTCTGCCACTGACAAAAAACCCAAACTGTGTGTTTCTGTCTGACTGACTGCTGGCCTGGCTAAGGGACTGATTGGCTGACTGTCAACCTCTCTTCGAGGTGCACTGCCGAAGGCAATAGAATTTTAGTTGGGTTGTACTAGAATTGGCAGCTCGGGAGTGGTGTAGCCCCCCCCCCCCCCCCCGGGGGGGGACCCTGGGGGAGGGGCTAGACAAGGGGGGGGGGGGTACCTGTTCTGCTGTTTCGGCATCTCGTGGTGGCATGGGGAGTTGTCCCCGGAGGGTTGTCGCCCCCATGAGCATATGACATTGATGCCATGCCACCCTGTAAAGTAGGTGTGGCCTTCACTTTACTGGGATATGTTCGATGAGGGACTGTAGGACGTGTACATGCCCAAGATGGTGCATGTCTACGGATTTGGCGGTGTCCCTCACTGTCGCGTTTGGTCTCGACCAAAGTGAGCTGGCATACCCTGCGCATCATATGGTACCCGTAGTGAGCATCAGCTGAGTCTGAAACCAGGTGATGCAGTGGGAGACTGCCACGCCCATGCGCTTTCCAGTGCGCATGAGGCACAATGGATTCGCCGGTGTGCCTCACAATACCCATACACCCCGTTATGCATTGCTTACGTTACCCACACACCAGTTATGTGTCCCTCACTTTCCCTGCACGGTGTGCACACAGCACCAGAGTCAAGGATACTTTCCCTCGAATCAAGAGCTTAAAGCGCCCTCCAAGAAGTACCAAAGCTCCACCCCACCAGCACAAGGCGGCTGTGGTGATGTGGGGTTGATGCGACGTGTGAAGATCACAGAGTCTCTTTTCTACACAAGCTTGCTATCATTCAAACAGATGTTTCGGTGTGGTACTCCCAATAATACATGTGCAGCTTGCAGACTGTACTTCTGGTTCTCCCCACCTGAACAGAAGCACAGTGCAAATCCTGTCAACCGTCATATCCACCGTCTGTCTGTCCGACTCCACAAGCACATGCAAATAAAACTGAAAAGGCCCTGAGCGATAGTTCCAAAACTCATGTTTGTATATAAAACATTCGATAGAGCCTTGCTGGCCCCCTGACCCTGCAATTGGGAATACACTCGCATTGTGGGGCCACACTTCAGATTCTCGAGCACGTACCCACGTCGACAGAAAATGCGGCGGCCTTAAACAAAAATATTAGAAAACAGCGCATCGAGAGAGCACCAGCATAGTACAAAATCCGGGCTGTAGTCACATGGCAGAAGGTCTCTACAGACTGCAGTCCAGGGGCACCATTTCCAAACACCCCTCAATCATCTGGCACCTGACTTATTGGCCCCGTCTGTGGCAGCCCCCTTTCCATTTAATCACAGCTGTCTCCTGCCAATGCCTCTCTGTGGTACACATGCCGCCTGATCTGCCTCAGTGAGAGCTCCAGTGTCTCGCTTTTATTTGCTCTCGCTCTCGCTCACTCTGGTTCCCTCGCACACCCTCACCTTTCTGGACATGTGTTTAAGACCTAGAGTTCCACACCCGGCTTGCTTGACGCGTGCCAATTTTTTTTTGGCTCAGACCAAGATGAGCAGGCGTAGCCTGCTCGCGTCACAGTAACTCGAGGTAACCCCTCGGAATCAAAGTTCAGAGCTGTCCGGTGCTACGATGATCCCACAAATGACTGTGGTAGCGTTGCTTGACGTGTGCCAAATGGAGAGGGAGATAAGCAGAGCAGAAGGGGGGGGGGAGGGTGACAAACAGGAGTTGGGAATGTCACAACAGAAATCTGAGACGGGATGGGAAACATTCGCGGTATGCTTAGTTTGGTAGTTTGGGCAATGCCCAGGACGTTGTGGCTGTCCATGAAGCGACTGGGTCGAAGAGGATGGGCGGCTGTGGAGACAAAGATATTGGTCCGCGCCAATGAATGAAGGACGTAGCTCAATGGGAAATGGATCCTCCAGTCCGACCGGGGGGGGGGGGGGGCTGGGGAGCAAAGGGATAGACAGTCGGGTACCTGTGTCGCTTTGCTTTGTTAGGCAGCAGGAAAGCAGCTTGCACTTCAGTCCCCCCCCCCCCTCCCCCCCACAGGCACCAATGGACTGAACACCCCCCTTCACAACCAAATGACAACCATCAGCAAAAAGATCCGAGGAATCCTTCACACGCTTCAGTTCAATTGTTCCAACGCCCGAATAGAGGCGCACACAGGCATCGGCGGGTGGACGGTCAAGTGTCTCCTGCCAACGCCCCTGTGTGGCACACATGCAGCCTGGGCTGCCTCAGTGAGAGCCGGCGTCCCCTCTATGGCTAGTGCTCGCTCTCGTTCCCTCGCACACCCCCACTCTCACTTTCTGGACATGTGTTTCAGACCAAGGTTTGCTTGGTTTGTGCCCAATGGAGAGGGATATAAGCCTAATGGCTGGCGGGGAAGGGTGACAAACAGGAGGTGGAAATGTCACATCAGAAGTCTGAGACGGGATGGGTAACAGTCGCGGTTTGCTTAGTTTTGTAGTTTGGGCAATGCCCAGGACGGTCCACCGGGTTGACGAGGATGAGCAACTGTGGCAAAAAAAGCACCGGCCCGCAGCAACAAGACTCGGCAGGTGCGACACTGACTGGCAGGCTTCAATGGGAAACAAGTCCTCCAATCCCCACCCGGGAGGTGGGTTGCATTCCACGTGCCTGTGGAGCATCGGCGTTAGGACACGCCGTACCACGTGGGGAGCCTGTCATCTGCATCACAACGTTGTCTTGTTGCTGTGATCAACGGCAGTGTTCGGTCCAGCAATACAACCGCTACGCACATCATTGTGCACCTGCTTTCAGCGTGTGCACTGTGGCCTGGGAATGGCATGGAACCGTTCCCATCCCCAGACGATGTGTTGGACAGCATGACCTGCATGGCCTCATCAACAATCTATTCCCACTGGAACTCTAGGTCGAAATCCGTGGAGCCCTCCTGCCAGTCTTCTTTTCTTTGTGGGGGGGGGGGGGGTCAGCCCAAGATGAGCTGGCGTAGCCCGCTCACTTCACAGTACTCGAGATGACCCCTCGGAATCAACGTTCAGAGCTGTCCAGTGCTACGATGATCCCACAAATGACTGTGGTAGCGGATCTGACACGTAGTGAGGATTGGCTGAGTCTGAAACCAGGTGATGCAGTGGGAGACTGCCACGCCCGTAGGCCCTCCTGCCAGTCTTCCACGAAAATCAGCAGATCCGCCGGTACTGCACCCCCAAGCCAGGCAACTGTCAGGCATCCTATGACCTGTGTGGCCATGGCTCCTCTCAGTGGAGGCCAAGCTTGCCACCCCCGCCCACCTCAGGGTAGGGGATGGTATCTTGGGGGGTGGGGGGTCATTATGGCCCTCCCGGGTGAGATGGTTGCAAAAGGCCCTGGTCTACGTCTACCTCGGATCATACCATGTGCCCAGTTCATATTGTCTACAAAAAGCGTGAAAATAGGGTCCAAGTACTTCCAGCAGGACATTAACTTTGCACCACGAATGCACTTTGGACATTAGCACCCCCTTGACATTTGTTTTTATACATCAGCCCTGTGCTGAGTGGCAGTAAGGCGCTCGGGTTGCCCGGTCTCTACACCAGTGCTGCAGGGCACAGTGCAGTCACGCGATGAATCGTGTGCCCCGTGGGGAGAGCATGTACCTGTGCCTGCCAGTTACTCTGGTGCATGGTAGTGCAGTGGGTACTGCTACGCCGAAGCAACCCAAAATCAATCTGTTGCATATATAGTTGAGAAAGCCAGGTGCCATGGTTGGAATGGACAGTACTCGAGACCACCTCTCGGGATCAAGGTTCAGAGCTGTCCAGTGCTACGATGACCCCACAGTGGCTGTGGTAGCGGACCTGACACGCAGTGGGGACTAGCTGAGTCTGAAACCAGGTGATGCAGTGGGAGACTGCCACGCCCATGCGCTTTCCCAATGGATTCGGTGGTGTGCCTCACGATACATAAAAAGATTCCCAAAATCCGGCAGTGTGGCGCACCGGCAGGTTTGTGGCGTACCATCTCCTGGGGGAGGCAGCACAGCCCTACGCGCAGCCTCGTAGTGTTTGTGGCATCGCCGGATGTAGCTGCTCAGCCTAGCCCCCCCTTGTGTGAGTAGGTGGCATGGGTTGAGGACTGGACAAACTTCGCGTCTGCACTGGTCAAGGGCGTGCATCGGTGTAGGAGGGTCGGTCTGGGGGCGGCGGCAGGCGGGACATGGTCTGGTCCCTCGAGGTAGTCCATGAGTGCATGTCGGTGGCGGGTCCCTGTGGGGACGCCAGCAGCACCCCCTTGACATTGTCGGCACACAAGAGGCAGGGCATGGGGTTTGACCTGTGATATGTTGGCAAGATGTGATTCCTGGGATTACGCATCATCGGTTGTTGCTAAACCAATGATGGGTTCACCAGGAATTCGAGGCGTCCACACTATGCAGCATATGGGCAGTTTCTCCAATCAGCTTTGTGCTTGGGAGGAAAGAAATGGCATTCCGGAAATTGGAAAAGCAGGCAATCATGGAGCGCCAAATACACAGCGGAAAAGAAGCGAACGTGCTCCATTGTCTTGAGTACCTGGCAGCACCAGCTGCACTGCAAGCATGCAAGCAGGGGATTGAGCACTTGAGGCAGTGCTTCGGCAGTGGAGATTGTGCCAGTTGGCTTTTTTTTTTGGTTGGCTGACCTTCTGAGAAGTTGGAGAACTCGCTGGTCCGAAAGGACTTGAGAGCAATCCCGAATCCACGCATATTGTACCTTTTTTTTTGTAACTCATGACCGAAGTTCCACGAATAAGACAGACCACAAACACAGCCACGAAATCATGACCAGGACCCAAGTGCCCTGCGCGAGGCATCTCAGGTAAAGTCAACTTGGGGAACACCCCACCCCTGGCGTTCGATAGCCCCCCCCCCCCCCCCGCTGCTTCGCCCTCTTCTTCTTTGGCCCCCCCCTTGAGGAGGGGACAAAAGGCGTTCCGTCTTGAGTGGTCCTGGGCGTGGCCGGGGGGGGGCAGGCCCTGTTCCTTTGGTTCTGGGGTTGTGGTGCATCATCGAGGGGGGGGGGGGGGCGGCGGCCCGGCACTTGAGTGTGTGCACACGGGTTTGACTTTGCAGCGGGACATTGTCTACAGTCTACATGACCTCCGTTGTCTGGGGGATTGAGGTGCAGCTTCGGCGTGTCATCACAGCCCACTTACCCCTTAGCCTTCCACATGTACCATGTCGTACCTGTGGTGCGCCCCATGAGTAAAGCGGCGGTGTGAACAGAACGCAGGCTGCACCCGCCTCTTGGGTGGGGGCTCTGTGGCCCTGGCACCACGAGGCATAGTCGACGGACCTCCGTAATGAGTTCTAGCAAGCGTTGAAGCAGCACACTGCGATTCATGACCCCCTTTTCCGTGGTCAGGTGAAGTCAGGATTCGAACAGGACAGTTTTCCCGGCGTGTGGAGCTTGTACCAGGGTGATGCCGGCACTGCGGGGAAGTGTGGGGGGGAGAGGGGGGGGGGTAGAATACAAAAGTGTGTTGCAGTGGGCTGCTTCTTGATTCTTGCACTAGCCTCTCAACCAGTGAGGTATGTGAGGGCATAATACGGTGCATGTTAGGGCATGCGAGGATGTCCTACATTGTGCGCCTCAAGAACCAGGGAATCAGACTACGCATGCGGTTGACACAGCAATTACCCATCACACTCGAAGGTGGTAGGGCATTGCTGCACTCAGGGGCAACACTAAGCTTCATCGGGGGCAACCCTTTGATCGAACATGCGGTTGTAATTCAGTAGGCATCCAACTCAACATCGCATGCCTCAAGGGGACTGTATCTTTTTCCGGGGGTGGGGGGGTCCAGGCCTCGGTACACTAGCAAAGGGAAAGCTCTCGGCACTCGAGGAGGGTCTCGGAATCAAGGGTCACAGATGTCCCACACAGCGTTGTGGTTGCGGATACCACATGCAGTGAGGACGAGCTTCCCCTGATAACGGAGGGGACCGCCTCGCCTCCCAGTGGACAGACCGGAGGCTCACACTGTGTAGGGTCAGAGGCGGATGAAGGCAGTGGCAGCATTTCAGGGGTGGGCCCGGGCACTGCTGCGGAGGCCTGTCACCTCTTGTTCAGCGAACACCCCCTTTGATTATCTATGACCATCTGCACTGCGGTATGGGGCTGTGGGGACAGGAAGATGCAGTGCCCATCGACAGCCCCCCCCCCCCTTTTTTTTGGCTCAGACCAAGATGAGCTGGCGTAGCCTGCCCACTTCACAGTACTCGAGATAACCCCTCGGGATCAAGGTTCAGAGCTGTCCAGTGCTACGATGATCCCACAAATGACTGTGGTAGCGGATCTGACACGTAGTGAGGATTAGCTGAGTCTGAAACCAGGTTATGCAGTGGGAGACTGCCACGCCCGTAGGCTTCCCAGTGTGCGTGAGGCACAATGACTGTGAGGCTGAAGAAGACAGCGGAGTGAAGATTGAAGGCCGAAGATCGACAGCCCCCCCCCCCCTTTTTGGCTTCTGCCAGTCCAATGTACGCACAGCCCCATCAGGGGAGCGGAATCATGGCTACGCCACGGGTCTGTGATTGTCTGTCTTGCCGGTCTTCGAGGCGTTGAAAAACACCCCTCGAAGTTCCGGTATTGGTACAATCAACCATCAGGGGATGCCTCTAGGGGGCGTTTTCGGGCACAGCGCGGGCACAGCGTGGGCACAGCGCCAATCATTACGGTGTTCATCCCGGGAACACCCCCTGCAAACCACCCCCCCTACAGAAGTGGGCATGATCCATTCAAAACAGCATCGGGGGTGCAGAGTTCAGGACCCTGGGACCCGTGGCTACTGGTGGCGGAAAACAGCCGACTTTTCGCACAGCGTGGGCACAGCGCACGGTGCGCCCCCCCAGGCCACACGTCATCTCTCAAAGGCTGTTCACCTTGAATGATGTTTTTTACGTGGCTCTTTCTCTCTCTCTCCATTCACGTCTCCTGTGCGCTATGCTTCATCACCACTTGGTTCTCCTCCGTTTTTTGGCCCCTTCTCTGATCTCTTTGGGCACCGCCCCCTTCGGCTTATATATGCAGCAGGCCTGAGACCACGCAATGGGATGCGCCGCAGCACAACCGTCACCTGAGGCGGCATGCGGTGTGCCTGCGCAGCCGCTGCGCTGTGTCCCGCCCATGCCGCGGTGCACCCCCAAATGCCTTGCTGGTGGGCTGTTGGCTGGCAGCGCCGTGTGCCCTCCGAAGCAGTGGGGGGGCCCTGTGCCCTGATGGCCCTACAACGGGGGCACGCCCGCCGGAGGCCGAGGGTGGTGGCATGCAGAAGGCTGGTCCCCCCGGACTACATGGCACGTTACAGGCCAATGCAAGTCGCAGCGCGGGCCGTGCCCGCAGGGGCACTTCCACGCCCATTCGACATATGGGACGGCCCCACGCTCCACCCCCCCATGGCCCTGCACCCACTGTCTCTACTGCTCCGTTCAGCCCCGCCACCCCCTCAGCACTTCCCCCCTTCCCCCTTCCGCCCATCTCCCCCTCCCAGTCCCCCTTGCCCTCAGGGCCCTTACCGTAAATCGCGTTGTCCAACGGGTCCTTCTCATCGGTCGAGGGCCCGCAGGCCATTCTACAACAAAGAGTTGCGGGGCATCCGCCACTTCGCACCGGGAGTCTGTCAGGACCTGCAATCAAACTTTGCCCGTGGGGGAGGGGGGTCAACTCTTCTTCCAAAACGGCACAGATCAAGGATTCGGCCCTCAGGACGAAGACCCCTTTCCACTTCAAACCACTGTAGATGTATTGTCAGGCTCCATCGGACTCCCGTCGGTCCTTGCGAGCAAACAGAAGGGCTCTGCGGTGCGTAGTAGTGCGGAGAGCGCCCGGCTGTTGGGCCAGTATCGGGGCGCCGCGCGTTCCGGACACAGGAAGAGGCAAGAGGCAACGACCCCCGGGCGGAGGCCCATGGTGCAGCCCGGCGACATGGCGATCATAACGATGATTCTCCTTCTTGGCGTTTCGCCAACCCAGCATCAACTGTGCCAAACTATTGCAACTGCCTGGGAAATTGTGACGTGGTGGTTCACCATCCATGGCCCATTCCACGAGCCTGTGCAATTACTGTCAGCGAGGGGCGATTTCATGACCCTCTCTTGCGCAGTACATTGCTCCTTCAGAGCATGAGGCATGGTGCATCTTATTCAAATCCTTGATTGACCCCCATCACCACCCCTCCCTCCAAAAAGATCTGTGCTATTTGGTTGGACAGGGCCACACGCCATCACCAGCAGACCTTCAGGCAGCCCAAGATGTACAGCAACGCAACCAAACCTCATTTCCCGCCACAGCAAATGCCACACTACCCGGTGGTACACCCCTCAACCCATGGTGTCACAAGTGCCGAAAATGACACCTGGTGTTGTTTGCACAAGGCTGTGTCATGTGTAAGTGGGGCACATTACCAGCAAATACCATTCTCATGACATCATTGTGATGTGCACCTTGAGCAGAAAACAATATTGACCTCACGTAGCTGCTGGGTGCTACACAGCACCGTTGCATCCACTTTGCACGTGTGCACACAGTTGAGTGGGCTTCATAATGTGGTGCACCATGTGACGCCCAAGTAATTCAAGTCATGCTCAAACTGCGAGGTTCGACATTCCTACGCCCCCTACAAGACACCAGCGAAACCATTAGTCCAGAGTTCTTCTCACCTCGCTGGCAGGCCATCCACCAGCACACTGGTTGACAGCTTCGGTGTGTGTGTGTGTGTGTGTGTGTGTGTGTGCGTGCGTGCGTGCGTGCGTGCGTGCGTGCGTGTGTGTGTGTGTGTGTGTGTGTGTGTGTGTGTGTGTTGAAGTCCTATCTTGTTGCCTTTCCTTATCTGCCACAGCACTGGGGGCGCGCTCCATACCATGGGCCATCGGGAGGGTGGGAGGAGGGACTGCAACACTGCTGTTCAGGCTATCAGCACATAGTGTTTCAGCGAGCTTGAAGCACGTCTCAGACTGTCTGTGTCATGCACGATGGCTCACATCCACACGGGAGGGCACACACCAAGGAGGAGGGTATTGTAGGTTGGCACTGCCAGCATGGCACGTGTCTACAACACATGCATCGCAGTGGAAGGCAGGCCAAATGGGTCACAGATCAAGGATTGCTTGGAGTCACGGACAGAGTGCGGATGATGTCATTCGGTGGATATCGGTACTGAGTGGGCAGATGAGCTCGCCGAGCAGGGTCGCCTGTCTTCTCCTTTATCACCGTTGTATCCAGACGTCCCCTGGCTTCACCAATACCGATATGCAACCACTCACAGCTCGCAGCAATACCAACCCACTCAGAGAGCAATTCAAATACTGCCGCAGGGCAGCCCTCAATCCGACTCAATCTCTAAAACTTTTGTTTATAAATCTGCAAAGAAAAGCCACCGTCCCCTGATGCTGCGAAGGAGTATTCAGTTTGTCTAGGGACAAAGACACCAGTCCAGGACGAGCAACGGGGCTGCATGAAGCAGCCGTGGTCGTTGATTGAGCTTGCTGCGTACAATGCAATCTTCCAATGAGATCGGCTTACAGTCAGAGATTTGGTCCCAGTGCAGGAGAAGGACCGTGGCCACCTGGATGGGGGATTCCACCACTACGCCCCGCAGCATCAAGCAAGCAGACCATCTTTTTTCTTTGGTTGGCACACTGCTACATAAGTCAATCAGTTTGGTGTCTTCGTTGTTCGGGAGAGACAGTACTCATCTCTACCTGAGACCTGCACACCGGGTGAGATTGGTCCTTCAAGCACAATGCAGCCCTCAGGCTGACGGTCTGCGTGTTCTGTACTGTTTTCGCGGCAGGCGAACTCCGGAGTGGACGGGAGCGGGATCAAAAATTTCGTTTCCGAGAACAAGGACAGGGGAGGGGGGTGGGGTTACTTGCTTGCTCCTGCACAGGTCAAAAATGGCCGATATAACAGAATGACACCGAAAAGAAACAAACCAAGCCCGAAACAGGGGAAACAGGGGAAAACAACAAAAACAGTGCTATTTCCAGTTGACGGGTGGTTGCAGGGCAGCAAATGAGCGAAAATTGAACCAACCAATGGATTGAAATAATCAAAAAACCATGCCAAAAAAATTACAATCAATTACAATTACAATAAAGAAAAAGGAACACCAAAAATAAAAAAAATAGGATATTTTCTTTCAAAGAAATATGTGGCCCTGGGAGAAATTTCGCCCAGATTACAAGAAATTCCCTTGGCAACCCTTTTTTGACGTAGTACAATTGAAACACAACGCTACCCTGTGTATTACGCTCTGCTTGGTTGGTCGGACCGGCTATCTCTTTGTTGCAAATGGGGAGGAAACTGGACTGGAACCCACATGCCTCCATGTGCCTCTGCATGGGCCCAGGTCCCCTTTGACGATTTATGGGCACGGCGGTGACGGTGTGGCGTCCATGAGCACCAGGTCCCATGCTGCAACACGGAACACCCGAGGGACCCTCATCCGCAGGTGTGCCCAACAGCACACGAAATGGGAAATGCGGTGTTGTCTGGGATGGCGGGTGGGGTGGCCACTGCCATCCCGCGGGGGCTGTGGCATTCTCGATGAGACATGGTCCTCCTGACCCTCTGCTTGCAGAGCTCTTTGGGGGATGGCAGAGGGACCAGCATGGCGCTGGCTGGTTCTTGGTGGTCTTCGTGCCAGTGCTATCAAGGGGGAGGGCCTGTGGCATAGAGCGAGGGGGCGTCTGCGGCGCTGGAGTGCACAGTGTTGTAACTGAAACACCCTGCCCCACCGAAACGGCGATCACCCCCCCCCTTCAATGACCGCATCCAGGGCCAAATGGTGATGGAAGGCTGCTGCACCACTGCAATACACTCCATTTGGAGAGTAATGATGCACTACGCAGCCGTGGGCGCACGGTGGAATATTTTGCTACAGTACCCGCAAGGCTACCCATGCAAAGCAAAGCCTGAGGTAACTGAAACAGCTTGCACGAGCACACCCCCCTTCAGTGACCATATCCAGAGCCAAATGGCGACGGAAGGCCGCTGCACCACCCCTTCTAATGCATCCCTGCCTGCCCCCCACCCAACGCCCAAGAGGCATCACACGGCCTCCGCGGGGGGCAGGGCGGCGGGTTGCAGGTCCGGGCCCCCGGCGGCGGGGGGCTCCGGGAGAAAGTCCTTGGGGCCCACGGCCTGGGGCTGCACCGGGCGGGGGCTGCTGGACAGCAGGAACGGGGAGTACTGGCCCGGCTTGGGGCTCATGGCCTGGAGGGGCAGGGCCTTGGGGCTCGAGAGCTGCGACGCCAGCTCCAGCTCCGGCGCCTGGTACCAGAACGAGGGGGACACGGGCCGGCCCCCGGGCAGCTTCATGGCCGTGGGCGAGGGGAGGTCGTAGCTCTGCCGGGGCCAGTCCATCTCGGGGCCCATGAACACTTCGCCGAGGGGGATCGCCCGGCGCATCTTCACGGGGCTGCCGCGGCGCTGCACGGGGGACCCCGGGAACAGGGAGGCCTGGGACGCGGTGGTGTGCCGGAAGGGGATGGCGCTGTCGAGCGTGGGCTCGAGCTGCAGGGTCAGCCCCGCTGGGACCTGCATCAGCACGCGGGCGGCGATGCCGAACTCGTTGGCGCCGAACATCTGGATGTCCGCGTTGTCCAGCGACGAGAAGTGGCCCAGGACCTTTGGCGGAGGGAGGCGAATGGGGGGGATGGAGGGGGGACAAGGGGAGGGGATATTATGCACGCACGGGCCTTGGATGATGCAATGTACAACTATTCACAACTATGCACAACTATGCACAACTATGCACAACTATGCACAACTATGCACAACTATGCACAACTATGCACAACTATGCACAACTATGCACAACTATGCACAACTATGCACAACTATGCACAACTATGCCCAACTATGCACAACTATGCACAACTACGCACAACTATGCACAACTATGCACAACTATGCACAACTATGCACAACTATGCACAACTATGCACAACTATGCACAACTATGCACAACTATGCACAACTATGCACAACTATGCACAACTATGCACAACTATGCACAACTATGCACAACTATGCACAACTATGCACAACTATGCACAACTATGCCCAACTATGCCCAACTACGCACAACTACGCACAACTACGCACAACTACGCACAACTATGCACAACTATGCACAACTATGCACAACTATGCACAACTATGCACAACTATGCACAACTATGCACAACTATGCACAACTATGCACAACTATGCACAACTATGCACAACTATGCACAACTATGCACAACTATGCACAACTATGCACAACTATGCACAACTATGCACAACTATGCACAACTATGCACAACTATGCACAACTATGCCCAACTATGCCCAACTATGCACAACTACGCACAACTACGCACAACTACGCACAACTATGCACAACTATGCACAACTATGCACAACTATGCACAACTATGCACAACTATGCACAACTATGCACAACTATGCACAACTATGCACAACTATGCACAACTATGCACAACTATGCACAACTATGCACAACTATGCACAACTATGCACAACTATGCACAACTATGCACAACTATGCACAACTATGCACAACTATGCACAACTATGCACAACTATGCACAACTATGCACAACTATGCACAACTATGCACAACTATGCACAACTATGCACAACTATGCACAACTATGCCCAACTATGCACAACTATGCACAACTACGCACAACTATGCACAACTATGCACAACTATGCACAACTATGCCCAACTATGCACAACTATGCACAACTATGCACAACTATGCACAACTATGCACAACTATGCACAACTATGCACAACTATGCACAACTATGCACAACTATGCACAACTATGCACAACTATGCACAACTATGCACAACTACGCACAACTATGCACAACTATGCACAACTGTGCACAACTATGCACAACTGTGCCCAACTATGCCCAACTATGCACAACTATGCACAACTATGCACAACTATGCACAACTATGCACAACTATGCACAACTATGCACAACTATGCACAACTATGCACAACTATGCACAACTATGCACAACTATGCACAACTATGCACAACTATGCACAACTATGCCCAACTATGCCCAACTATGCCCAACTATGCACAACTATGCACAACTATGCACAACTATGCACAACTATGCACAACTATGCACAACTATGCACAACTATGCACAACTATGCACAACTATGCACAACTATGCACAACTATGCCCAACTATGCACAACTATGCACAACTATGCACAACTATGCACAACTATGCACAACTATGCACAACTATGCACAACTATGCACAACTATGCACAACTATGCACAACTATGCACAACTATGCACAACTATGCACAACTATGCACAACTATGCACAACTATGCACAACTATGCACAACTATGCCCAACTATGCACAACTATGCACAACTATGCACAACTATGCACAACTATGCACAACTATGCACAACTATGCACAACTATGCACAACTATGCACAACTATGCACAACTATGCACAACTATGCACAACTATGCACAACTATGCACAACTATGCACAACTATGCACAACTATGCCCAACTATGCCCAACTATGCACAACTATGCACAACTATGCACAACTATGCACAACTATGCACAACTATGCACAACTATGCACAACTATGCACAACTATGCACAACTATGCACAACTATGCCCAACTATGCCCAACTATGCCCAACTATGCCCAACTATGCACAACTATGCACAACTATGCACAACTATGCACAACTATGCACAACTATGCACAACTATGCACAACTATGCACAACTATGCACAACTATGCACAACTATGCACAACTATGCACAACTATGCACAACTATGCACAACTATGCACAACTATGCCCAACTATGCACAACTATGCACAACTATGCACAACTATGCACAACTATGCACAACTATGCACAACTATGCACAACTATGCACAACTATGCACAACTATGCCCAACTATGCACAACTATGCACAACTACGCACAACTACGCACAACTATGCACAACTACGCACAACTATGCCCAACTATGCACAACTATGCACAACTATGCACAACTATGCACAACTATGCACAACTATGCACAACTATGCACAACTATGCACAACTATGCACAACTATGCACAACTGTGCACAACTATGCACAACTATGCACAACTACGCACAACTATGCACAACTATGCACAACTATGCACAACTATGCACAACTATGCCCAACTATGCCCAACTATGCACAACTATGCACAACTATGCACAACTATGCACAACTATGCACAACTATGCACAACTATGCACAACTATGCCCAACTATGCACAACTATGCACAACTATGCACAACTATGCACAACTATGCACAACTATGCACAACTATGCACAACTATGCAGAACTATGCACAACTATGCACAACTATGCACAACTATGCACAACTATGCACAACTATGCACAACTATGCACAACTATGCACAACTATGCACAACTATGCACAACTATGCACAACTATGCACAACTATGCACAACTATGCACAACTATGCACAACTATGCCCAACTATGCCCAACTATGCACAACTATGCACAACTATGCACAACTACGCACAACTACGCACAACTATGCACAACTATGCACAACTATGCACAACTATGCACAACTACGCACAACTATGCACAACTATGCACAACTATGCACAACTATGCACAACTATGCACAACTATGCACAACTATGCCCAACTATGCACAACTATGCACAACTATGCACAACTATGCACAACTATGCACAACTATGCACAACTATGCCCAACTATGCCCAACTATGCACAACTATGCACAACTATGCACAACTACGCACAACTATGCACAACTATGCACAACTATGCACAACTATGCACAACTATGCACAACTATGCACAACTATGCACAACTATGCACAACTATGCACAACTATGCACAACTATGCACAACTATGCACAACTATGCACAACTATGCACAACTATGCACAACTATGCACAACTATGCACAACTATGCACAACTATGCACAACTATGCACAACTATGCCCAACTATGCCCAACTATGCACAACTACGCACAACTATGCACAACTATGCACAACTATGCACAACTATGCACAACTATGCACAACTATGCACAACTATGCACAACTATGCACAACTATGCACAACTATGCACAACTATGCCCAACTATGCCCAACTATGCACAACTACGCACAACTATGCCCAACTATGCACAACTATGCACAACTATGCACAACTATGCACAACTATGCACAACTATGCACAACTATGCACAACTATGCACAACTATGCACAACTATGCACAACTATGCCCAACTATGCACAACTATGCACAACTATGCACAACTATGCACAACTATGCACAACTATGCACAATTATGCACAACTATGCACAACTATGCACAACTATGCACAACTATGCACAACTATGCACAACTATGCACAACTATGCACAACTATGCACAACTATGCACAACTATGCACAACTATGCACAACTATGCACAACTATGCACAACTATGCACAACTATGCACAACTATGCACAACTATGCACAACTATGCACAACTATGCACAACTATGCACAACTATGCACAACTATGCACAACTATGCCCAACTATGCCCAACTATGCACAACTACGCACAACTATGCACAACTATGCACAACTATGCACAACTATGCACAACTATGCACAACTATGCACAACTATGCACAACTATGCACAACTATGCCCAACTATGCACAACTATGCACAACTATGCACAACTACGCACAACTACGCACAACTATGCACAACTATGCACAACTATGCACAACTATGCACAACTATGCACAACTATGCACAACTATGCACAACTATGCACAACTATGCACAACTATGCACAACTATGCACAACTATGCACAACTATGCACAACTATGCACAACTATGCACAACTATGCACAACTATGCACAACTATGCACAACTATGCACAACTATGCACAACTATGCACAACTATGCACAACTACGCACAACTATGCACAACTATGCACAACTATGCACAACTATGCACAACTATGCACAACTATGCACAACTATGCACAACTACGCACAACTATGCACAACTATGCACAACTATGCCCAACTATGCACAACTATGCACAACTATGCACAACTATGCACAACTATGCACAACTATGCACAACTATGCACAACTATGCACAACTATGCACAACTATGCACAACTATGCACAACTATGCACAACTATGCACAACTATGCACAATTATGCACAACTATGCACAACTATGCACAACTATGCACAACTATGCCCAACTATGCACAACTATGCACAACTATGCACAACTATGCACAACTATGCACAACTATGCACAATTATGCACAACTATGCACAACTATGCACAACTATGCACAACTATGCACAACTAATGCACAACTATGCACAAGTATTCACAACTAATGCACAACTATGCACAACTATGCACAACTATGCACAACTATGCACAACTATGCACAACCATGCACAACTATGCACAACTATGCCCAACTATGCACAATTATGCACAACTATGCACAACTATGCACAACTATGCACAACTATGCACAACTATGCACAACTATGCACAACTATGCACAACTATTCACAACCATCCACAACTATGCACAACTATGCACAACTATGCGGGCTGCATTTTGACGAAGACACGCAGGGATTGCAAACAAGAGGGATCCTGGGATTGCGATCCCCCAAAAACAGACAACACTGCACAGTCTGCAGCAGTCACCCATGCCCAGTCTGTTCAGAAGCGTCCGTCAATATCACCACTGCACATCATTGTCCACCGTGTATTGTTTGGGTCCTTTGGGCTCAAGTCCCTGCTGGAAATTGGCGTATACGTGCCTGTACTGTGATCTTGGCACCATAATTTCTGGTAACCTTCTGTTCTTTGGCAGCAGAAGGGACACCTTGTTCTTCCTCATTTTCAGACGGTGGAAGAATTTCATCGTCTGGCAAAACATCTTCAGCAGTGGAAACATGTGCAGGTGCATTTTGCTGGACAGAATTGTCCATGATAAACACAACAACAGACTGCATTAGACAGGAGGGAAGCAGACCATGATGCACGACTATGCACCATTATGCAATTTAGCCAGATTGTGAATTATGCACAATTATGCACCTGCATAATCCCCCCCGCCTGGGGGGAATTTGGGGGGGAGTACCCCCCGAACAAGGGAAGGCCTGCAATGACCCGGGAGGCCTAACATGGAGGGCAGGCTTTGACTTAGGGACATCGCAGGTTGTTGAAGACCGGCGGCCCAGCCAGCGATGCATTGGAAGGGGGGGAGCCCCCCCGTGCGGTGGCATGTGGGTGTGTCGAGTGATGATTGCGATCAAGAGAACTGCGCAAGCCACAGCACTGCACTGCCAAAAAGAGATCAGGGCTGATCACGGACCGGAAAGTCTGGTCCTGGGCGCCTTTTGCGAACGTCTGCATGACAAGCACGACGTTCGATCCCAGGAACCTGCATCCACGCGACAGCACCCGCCCAGACTGGGCCAGCCAAAACATACTGACTCCAATCCCAGGCCCTGGAACCCCCCACCCACCAGGACGCCCAGCCGATGCCCAGCCACTGTCCCCCTGACGCCAAGTGCCAGGCTCAATGGCATTTGTAACCGACGGTAACCGCCCCCAACCGCTTTGGCAACCTCCTCCAACCGCCTGCCTAACCGGCCCTGGGGCCGCCTCCGAGGCCCCTTCCTTTCTGATGCATCCCTGGGTCCATCCCCCAAAAAAGGAAAGGCCACCATCTCCGGTTCAAGGAATACGGTGTGTCTGTACGTATTTCAGGTTCAATTGTGCATGTTTTTGATGGACATGGCAGGGACATTGGCTGCTGCCTTCACAGAGGGGGGGTTGGGGGCTGGGGGGGGGCAGAGTTTTGCTCGAGGGGGGGGGGGGGTCTGGAACCCAAAAAGTCCAAAGGTCTGTGTACCAAAAACAGTCCAAATCAATATATCTCTTTTTGCAAATTGCATTTTTTCCCAAAATGAAATCTGGATCCAAAGGGGGGAGGGGTGTCAGCCCCCCCCCCCCCCCAGCCCCGCAGAAGATGCTGAGTTCCGGGGGCTGGGGGGGCAAGCAGTGGCCCAGGACCTGGGCATAGGCCTCCTCCGGGATGGACAGCAGCAGGTTGCTCAGGCCGTCGCTGGTGCTCCACAGGAGGGAGGCCGGGCCGGGGGCCGGCCCGGCCTTCTGCCCGGGCTGCCGCCCCATCACCTCCTTCATGGCGATGTTGTCCACACGGCCGTAGAACTTGCCGATGTCGGAGCACGCGTGCAGCGTGGACGTGATCTCGAACACGGTGTTGACCCGGAACAGCACCTGTAAAGGGGAGGTATGCAGGTAGCTGCTTGCCCTCAGTCTTCAAGGGTGACTTCTGCACCCTCGCGGCGTTTGTGGCATGGGAGAGCTGCAGTCGTGGAACGGGTGCCCTCACGACCCCCTTTGGCGCACAGGCCGCCACTGGTGGCCACCCCGCGAAAGCCGGCGGCCCACGGGCGGTGCAGCCAGTGCAGCCCCCAAACACAGGCGAGCCAGAGCAGTGACAAGGATGTGGACCTCAGTGACGAAGGCGGATGTGGGAGCGGACTGTAGCCTCAAACCCAAGAAACTGGCGTAGCACAACAGGTCAACAAGCAGACGTCATTGTCAGACTATCGATTTCGGGCTCAGAAAGCCCCTCATCAAGTCTGTGACAGGTGGAACAATCACAGTTGTTGCAAATCTAACAACAAATCAACACATGAATCAGAATCTGACAGACTCTCACCATATGCCATGACGTGATCTCGAATACGGTGTTGACCCGGAACAGCACCTCCGCCTCGTCCGGGAACCGGGAGAAGCCGTCGATGCTCTTGGCCGTCTCGCTGTGCAGGAAGAACAGCGAGCCCTCGTCGCCCTTGGAGAACTCCTCCGCCACGGCCTTGCAGCGGGACGCGCTGGAGAAGGAGGGCCAGCAGATGGTGTTGCCGGGGGTGTAGGTCCCGGTGTCGAACCGGCAGTTGATGCCCCGGTACAGCTTCCCGGAGTACGAGGGGAGCGCCGCCAGCGCCATGTCGATCTGCCAGATCAGGGGCCGCCAGAACTCGATCTCCTGGACGCAGACCAGGGCACAGCGGTGGCGCCGTTCCCTTTCGAATCGCCGAACGAAGCAACACAGCCCCGGAAAACCCCCAAATCACTTCCCCATTGGATGGGGGTATCTTGTGCCAGCGCTGCACAGTAGGCGCGACCGGCCTCTGCGTGATTTGTGTGCAGCACCGCGCAGAGGCCGGTCGCGCCTGCCCTGCCGCGCTGCACATAAATCGCGCAGAGGTCCTACAATACAAGAATCAAAATGGGTGAAGAGTTTGGGTCGATCGCCCCCCCAAAACACAACAACACAACCCACACCCTCCACCTCACCAAAGGAGACGCCGGCTGCAAACCAAACCCCCGGCCTCCGTGGACAACCCCAACATCCGCTTCGAAGAAAACTCCACAAAAAAAAGAACGCGCGTCCGTCTCCCCCGACCCGCACCCCGGCGTCGCGCGGCGCCCCCCCACCTTCTCGAGGCGCAGGCGCATGGCCTTGTTCATCGCGGCGTAGATCTGGTCCTGGTCGGCCCCGTCCTCGTAGTCCAGCTCGTACGTGTACACGTAGATGGCCACCACGTGCCGGGGGTTGGTGCCGCCGCGCTGCTGCCGCTGCATCTCCTGCACCTTCATCAGCGTGTGCACGCACATGCGCGCGATCGGGAGGAACTGGAACTTCAGCCCCAGCGCGTTGTCCGGCAGCCGCGAGCAGAAGGGCAGGGCCCCCTCGCTGTTGTAGTAGTCCTTCGGATAGAACAGCAGCTGCGGCTGGTTGCTGTCCGGGTTCTCGAGCCCGTCCGTGAGCCGCCCCCCGATCCCGGAGTCCGTCTTGGGCGCGGCCCGGGCCTCGCCCCCGTCGCCGTCCCGCCCCCAGCCCCGCCGCCCGCCTGCGAGCTGGGGCGCGATGGCCTCGATCTCCCCCACCGCCATCACCCGCGCCAGCTCGTGCCGGATCACCTCCTCGAACATCTCCGCGTGGGACGGGCAGAGGACGAGGCGGCCCTCGTCCTTGCACGGGGGGCCCGACAGCGAGAAGTCCACGACGCCCTCGTGGCAGAGCATGCCGAGGGTCGCCCCGTCCAGCACGTACCCGGCCACGTGCCCGGGGGCCACCACGATGTGCGCCTCCTCCCAGTCGTAGATCGCCAGCGGGTCGGAGGTGACGTTGAGGCTGCCCAGCGCCCGGTCGCTGTACTGGATCATGGTCAGCATCACGCAGCGGAGGCTCCGCGCCCCGGAGGCGCCCGTCATCCTCCGGGCGGCCAGGTCCACCTCGGCGCCGCGCCCCTCGTGCTGGATGGTGGCGGTGGTCTGCCCCTGGGCGCGGTGGCGCGGAGGGGGGAGCGGGAGCGCCGCGGAGGGAGGGGGCAAGGGGGTGACACGCAGGTCCGGGCTTTCGCAGGACGTTTTTCAATGGGAAAAAAAACGGCTGGAGTGTTCGGTGGTCAGCCAAACCTGCACATTATGGCCCTTGCGGTTCCACCAGGAATGTCTTATCCTTAGTCTGATGCAACCCGAATGTCCCGACTTCCTCAGTTTGCTCAGTTTGACGAATTTTTTTTCTTCAGTCTGATGCAACCCATATGTCCAGATGGTTACCCTCCAACCGCCGTCGGTTACCTGCCAACCGCCGTCGGTTACCCTCCACGTATTTTGAAATGACCTGGGCTTTCGTCGACCCCTTCCCTCGTCGTCATGCTCCGGGATGCCTTTGCAGGTCAACACCTTTTCATTCATCGCCGGCGGGACTCGGCGTGCGTGCCGGTCGTTGATGAGTGCCAGGGGCATTGTCCCCCGCCATTCCCTGCGTGTGTTGCCCAATGCTTCTTGTTTCTTTCAGGGGTCTTCTTGCAGTAGTCCCATGCTGCTTCCTTTTGTTTGCTCAGACTTACGTGTGCCTCGTAAGCGCTCGGTCGGACGGATCTGTGTGGCAGCTGCAGTACAACACATACTAATCCCGCGTGGCCGCCACATGGCGTCAAAGGACGGTGGGATGTATACTTGAAACTGTTGCACTGTCGCCAGCGGATGCAGCGGGATGCGACCGCCACTACCGGGCCACAATGGGTCAGGTTTGCTTCACCGCAATTAGCTCCAATCGCCCCACGGTCTTCATTGCTCTCAGTTCAGTGTTCCTGATCATTGTTCTCTGTGCTTGCCACTACCGGGGGGAGGGGGTGGGGGATAATCCGTGCGGGGGAAAATATGACTCTGCAAATTCTGGCACGACAAAATCTGCGCCATTTCTGAAAAATGAGCGAACAAATCATGTACGGTGCCCAATAATTGCCCATGAGACACAGTGGGCGCTTGCTGTTATCACCCGCACAAATCCTTAACAACACCGAACAAATCGCGTACAGAATTTGAAATGCAGACATTCCAGCTTGCATAACCCCCCCCCCCCCCCCCCCGGTACTTGCAGTAGCCCCATCCTGTTTCTCATCGTTCCATCCGGAGTCGGACATTGGAGCACACATCGGATGCTCCATTCCTCATCGGGGCTGATCCGTGGTTCACGATCACCGCACAGCCCCCCACACCTGCTGCAGGGCCCGCCGGAGGTCGCACTGGGCCTCCTGCGGGAAGTCCTGCCACAGCCCGTGCCCGATGCTGTACTTCCAGTACAGGCACTGCGGGTACCGCCCCTTGTACAGGTCGACCAGGTACTGGACCGTCTCGGCGTCCCCGGACACCACCGCCTCCTGCAGCAGCGACGTCACGTGCGGGACCCACGACACCCGCAGCGCGTCCGCGTCGATGTACTCCACCTTCACGGCCTTGGGGTCGGCCGCGCCCTCGTCCCCGCCCCACTCCTCGTCCAGCAGCTCCGAGTCGTCGGAGTCGGTCTCGTCGTCGGAGTCGCCGCGGAGCGAGTCGCCGATCTTCTTGCCGAACTTGAACTGGAACGACCCGATCTTCTTCAGCATCCCCTGCGACCCGGCGCGGGCCCGGGGGCCGTCGCGCGCGCCGGCCCCGTCCCGGGCGCCCGCCCCGTCGCGCCCCGGGCCCCGCCCCCCCGCGTCCCCCGCGTCCAGGGCCAAGTGGAGGGAGGAGGACTCGCGGCGGAGCCCGGACTTGGGGAGGAGCAGCCGGAAGGCCGGGGCCCCGCTGCCGAGGTGCGTGGACAGGCACCAGCCCTCCCGCAGCGGCTGCTTGTCCGCGGCGTCGCTCACGTAGTAGTAGATGTACTTCCCGTGCAGGTGCCCCACGAACACCGGCCGCCCGTTGTACGCGAGCAGGGGCTGGTGCACGTACAGGTCGTTCTCGCTGTCCTCCTCCCGCAGCCCCTCGATGACGAGGGAGTGCTCCGCCCGGGCGTCGGCCTGGCACAGGGGGTCCAGGAACGTCGGCTGCCGGGCGATCAGGGCCCGCAGGATCGCGCAGTTGCCGGTGCGGGCGGCGTAGTGGATGCCGGTCAGCCCCCCCTCCTCCGCGATCGGGACGGTGTACAGCTCCGCGTCGACGTGCAGCAGCTTCTGCACGGCGTCGAGGTTCGAGTGCCGGATCGCGGCCGCCAGCACGTGCACGAGCTCCACCTGCCGGGGGCGGGGGTGCGGGTCCGAGGCATTTGCAGTGAGTTGGGGAAGAGTGGGCCCCCCTTGTGTGACATTCCGTCGGGTGGCTGTTCCTTTACGGGGCCCTGGACAGTCACCCGTTCTTCCCTTCGCATGTTGCATCGGGTCGCTGCGTTCTGTCGGCCGCTGCTGGTGGCGTTTCCGCGTTTGTGGAGCCCAGTTGTTGGTGTGCCGGGGCTGTGCTGGTTGCGGCGGGTGCCGTTTGTGCGTTCGCGGGGCCCAGTAGTTGGAGTACCGGGGGTTGTGCTGGGTTGTCCCCCCCCCCCCCGGGGTTGGGGGGTGGGCGCTTCCTGGGTGCTGAGTTCGCTGCAGTGCACGGGTTGACAAGGGGCCAAGGCGAAAAAGCGCAAGCGACATCCCCGCAGCCTGCGCATGGCCATCATGGCACCGCGCTGTCCATTCAAGTGTGGACCCAGGTACCCGATGGGGCCAAAAGAAGGGAAATGAGTCCAGGACGCGATTCCTAATGGGACGCACTTCTCCGATTGTGTCGTGGACCCACTCCACCCACCCCAACCCTGAGTAACACTGTCATGGTCCGCGGTTGGGCATTCGTGCCCTTCCACCAACGCGGGCTGCTCCGCATACCTCGGTCAGGTCGCCGTCCTGGGCGGCCGCCCAACGGGGCCCGAACTCAGGCTTGGCCATGGCCTCCTGGCAGTAGACCTCCCAGCAGTCGCCGTGGTACGGGCGCCCGATGGGGGCGTGGGGCCACCCGCCCGTCACCACCGTCTTGTTGCACTGCATGCAGCGCACGTGCCGCGTGTGGGCCTTGCGGGGCATGTCCTCCCCCTCGAGGGGCGGGAGGTACGTGCCGATGAACCGCCACCGGGACACGGCGAGGGAGCACACGGGGCAGTAGTACTGCACGGGGTCGTAGAAGGCCCAGAAGACGAACAGGAGCAGGAAGACGGCGGCGGCCCCCACCAGGACGATGGGGGCGAGGATCTGGGAGAACTCGAGGGCCCGGGAGCTGCTGGCCAGGACTGCGGTGAGGCACCAGGCCAGGGCCACCGCCAGGACGCAGGCGGCGAGGGTGAAGACCATCTGCACCCAGAACTTGCCCTCCTTGGCCTTGTCGCTGGCCCGGCTGAACGACCACTCGGTGTCCCCCTGCTGCTTGGCCCGCAGCGTGCGGCGCCACCGGATGGCCCCGAGCACGCAGACCAGGATGAGCACGGCGACCCCAATGCAGATGAGGACAATGAAGAGCATGGATGCCGCGTACACCACCTGCGCGGGTGACGGAGGGGGGCCGCGTGCACGCCCATCGCAAGGCAGCCACTGTTTCGTGTCGCTCTTTATGGGTAACAAAGCAAAAACCCCGACTGCTTTGCCTGCTCTATCCAGTCGTGAATGCATATGGTGCACGCTGCAAACTCTGATGCACACACACACACACACACACACACACACACACACACACACACACACACACACACACACAAACACACACACACACGTTGGAGAACCATGAAACAAGAACGGAGCAAGAAAAGTGGTTAAGAAACATGTGTAAGCCATGTCCGGAAGGCTTATTCCAGCCCTCTGCAGGTCTGACCTGTGGGAAGCAGCAAGCGGAAAGCAACAGACAGCAGGTGACTGGTGCTCAGGGCCAGCTGCAACTTGGGTTTACCAAGTTATCTCTCTCCATCAGTGAGCACCTTGGTGTGACGTCTCACTGTCATCCCTGACTTCTACGGGAGGCCGGCCGCTGCACCAAGGGTACAGTCACAAAACAGCAGGTCTCACAGGCCAGCACCGATCAGTTACAACGCAAGAGATGTATGTATGCATGTATTGGATGCAACCATCCAGCCGCGCCGAAACAAAGGTACAGTATCAGAGCGCCTCAGTGTGGGAGCCCAGTCCTTCACCTACGGTACTAACGTTGGACCACCTTGCACCTCCTTGAGCAGTCACTGGTGCGGGCTCCAAGGCACTCATACCTGTGTACTACCTGCCACGAGCTTCACGGAAGTGGCAACTCAGTATCACTGGCGTACATAGACCCACGCTCACATGCACACACACAGACAGACAGACCTCTGCGCAGACACACCTGCAGGATACTACTTACTGGCCTGTGTCCATTAGCTGGTTTGCATCCAGTTTGCGTCCAGCTTTCCCAGGGCGGGGTTTGCCAGACTCATAGGGTCGGCGCGCGCACACACACACACACTTAGTGCAGGGAACAAGAACCAACAGATAGCCTATGCGAATACAAATGCACGGGGGGACACACACACACACATACACACACTTGGTGAAGGGGATCGGAGAGCCAAACCGCGAGAGCGAAGCGTCAGTGTGGACGCAACACGCGGGCACGGCACTGATCACCAAAAACAAACTCATCAGGCCATTGAAACAAAAAGTAGGCAAGGTCCTTTCTGCAACAGGACTACAGCTGGAGGGTGCCCACTGCCTTGTGGGCAGTACTGGCAGTCTGGATGTGCAGCTCCACCCAGCCCTGCCCCGCCCAGCCCTGCCCTGCTGTGAAGACACACACACTATGCAAAAAACTCCCAACGCAAAACCCATGAAGGCAAACACACACACACACACACAGTTGCGAAACACAGCACAACAATAGTGGCTGAGTGTGAATCCTCGAGGCACTGCACTGCCAGACCGGCAGTTCAGCCTCATTTGGATGGGGTCAGGGCAAATCAGTCAGGCAAAATACACACACACACACACGTTGAGAACCGCGAGACAAGAACAACACACACACGCACACGCACACGCACACGCACACACACACACACACGCACACACACACACACACACAAACAAACAAACAAACGAAGCGCATGAGAGCAGTCAACGGGGTGCACCTGGAACTCTACGGTGCTGCTGGAATCCACCGCCCGCGCAGTGCGGCGGTTGGTGGTCCCGGCGGTGGGCTCGTAGATGACGACAATCGCAATGTCTGCGACCGACGACAGCGGCAGCAGGAACTCCTGGCCCACATCCCCGGGACCGTAGTTCCAGAGGCACCCGGCACAGTCCGGGCATCCGGCGGAGGTGTCCTGGCACCCGGACTCTAAGCGGATGGACAGGGTGCCCTCCTGAAGGATCTTCACCAGCAGGCTGCGCGTCTGGAGGCTGCTCGATCCCTTGCCCATGGTGGCGGCCTGCTTGCACTTCCCCCGGACGTCCAGGACCATGCTGCCCTGCGTCTGCACGGTGCTCCCGGCGCTCTGGACGCAGGGCACCAGCACTCCCGTGTGCGTGGGGCTGGGGGTGTTCGTGGCCGAGGGCGAGGGGGAGGCCGTCATGGTGGGGGTGGCGGATGGGCTGGGGGTGTAGGTGGGGACGTGCGTGACGGTGTCCGTGGTCGTGTGCCGGACGGTCTCAGACACGGTGCGGGATGCGGTCCGGGAGGCAGTGGGCGTGCTGGTGGGCACCGCCGTTTGGGTGGGGGACTCCGTGTGCAGGGCCGTGGAGGTGTGGGTCCTCGACCGGGTGGCGGTCGCGGAGGGGGTGCCGGTGGAGCCGGTCAAGAAGGCCGTGCTGAAGCCGCCCATAGCCATGGAGCGGACCTCTTCGCCCGTGGGCGACGGGACCAGCGTGGGGGTCAGTCGCATGTCCTCGCCCCACCCGATGCCGAGCTGGCCGAACCGGTTGGAGCCAAAGACGTACAGTTGGCCCCCCGCCACGTACCCGCCGTGGGTCTGGCCGAACGCGACGGTCGTGACGGCGAGGCCGGGCTCCGAGCAGCACAGCAGATGCGGCGTCAGCCGGTTGACCGTGTCCCCGAGGCCCAGCTGGGCCTCCGTGTTGGCCCCGAACACGTACAACTTCCCGCCCGCGATGAAGGAGGACTGCTCCCCGCCCAGCGTGACGGCGGTGACCTCCTCCTGCGTCGCCAGGCGCTGCGGGCTGGCGGCAAAGCCCCCGCGGGTCCCCCGCCCGAGCTGCCCCTGGGCGTTGCTGCCGAAGAGGTACAGCTTCCCCCCGGCGATGACCGCGGAGTGCAGGGCGCCCAGCGACACGGAGGTGATGGGGGCCTCCTCGTTCGGGGACAGCAACTCCGTCAGCCGGTCGACCGCCGCCCCGAGGAGCCGGCCAAGGCCGAGCTGCCCGACGTCGTTCGCCCCAAACATGTACAGCCGGCCATCGGCCCCCAGCACGGCGCTGTGCCGGCCCCCCGCCGCGAAGGCGCGCACCGGGGACGCCGCGGAGGGGAGCCGGACCTCCCCGGGCTCCGGGGGCTCCGGGAAGACCTCCATGGGCCCCGCCACGTAGCCGTCGTCCGTCCCCGTCCGCTGCAAGACCGTGCTCAGCTGCCCGTCGCTGGCCCGGCCCATCCCCATGAGCTGCCCGTTGTGCGGGGGCGCGCGCGCGCGGTGCAGGAACAGCGTGTGCGCCGTCCCCAGGGCCAGGGCCACCACCCGGCTGCACGTTTCATCGAGCACCCCCGACGTGCTGCTGCAGGTGTGGGGGGTGTGGTACTCCGTCCAGGCGGTGGAGGGGACCCCCACCGACTGCTCCGCCTGGGGCGCCACCCCCAACTGGCCCATGTGGTTCTGCCCCGTGAGGTACAGCCACCCGTCGTGCCCGACGAAGCCCATGTGGCTCTGGCCCATGGACAGGGCCAGCACGGCCCACTGCTCCCCGGTCCGGCCGTCCACCACCACGTGGGGCGTGCTGCGGTGCGCGAAGTCCCCGAGCCCCAGCTGCCCGGCCTGGTTGCCCCCGAACACGTACAGGCGGCCCGTGAGCCCCACCGTCGTGGGCGTGGCCGTGTAGCTTTGGGAGGGGAACTTGCTCAGCGTGGGGATCGGGGTGCGCGTCGGGGAGGCGCTGAGCGTGCTCTCGTGGGTCGGGGCCATCGTGGGCACGGGGGTGGGGCTGGCCAGAGTGAAGCCGGCGGTGGCGTTGGAGTCGACGCCCGTGCGCTCCAGAAGGGGGAGGTCGGTCCCCTTCAGCCGGACGCTGAACGCGGTCGCGCGCGCGTCGAAGATGGCCTCGTCCGTGCGGAGGGTGTAGTCCCCGGGCAGCAGGCAGACGGACACCGAGTACGCCCCGCCGGGGCCCCCGAAGATGTACGGGGCCTCCGTGAACGCGGGGCACGCCCCTTCGATCGACCACCCCAGCGTCCGCTGGCTCGCCCCGGCGTCCACGTCGACGACCACCACGTGGCAGCCGTGCACGTCCCGGGTCTCGGGGGCGCACGCGTCCGCGCACGCGGTGCACGGGATCGCCAGCGGGAAGTCCCAGCCCAGCGACGAGTCCGTGCGCAGGACGAGGATGTCCGGGGGCCGCACGGTGATATCGAACGCCGCCAGCAGGGCCTTGGAGGCATGGGCCGTGATGCGGTAGCAGCTCTCGCCGCAGAGCGCGGGGCACCGCCCCACGGGCCGCGCGGGGGGCGGCCGCGCCGCCACCCGCACGCTCCGCTGCCAGTGGTCGCCGTCCGCCGCCGTGCGCTTGCCGAAGGCGACCGCGAGCGGCCAGCCGTCGACGTCGCGGCACGGGACCTCGAACTCAAAGTCCCACCACCCGCCCCCCTCCCCCATGACCGTGTTCTCCACTTTGATCTGCCCGAACTCCCACATCACGCGGAACACCGGCTTCGCGTAGCCCAGGCAGTTCTCGTGGGTGCACGTCGCCGGGCAGCTGTAGACCGGCGTCGGGGGGGTGATCACCGCGTGGCTGCTGGGGGAGGCCCCGGCAAAGACGACCGTGGGGCCGCCGGCGCCGCCGCAGAGCTCCCGCGTCCGGGTGGTCGCCGCGGACGCGGTGGCGCTCCGCGTGGGGGTCTGCGTGGGCAGCGGCGTGAGGCTCGGCGTGGGGGTGGCCGTGGGGGCGGGGGTGCCGGTGGGCGTCGCGCTCGCGGTCGGGGAGGCGGCCGTCACCCGGAACGGGGCCCGGGCGCCGAACCACTGCACCCCCGTGGGCGGGACCAGCACGCGCGGCGCGGGCCCGGCCGTGGTCAGGCTGAACGTGCTGCCCGCGGGCCAGCCGTCGCCGTACAGGTCGATGACGTGGAGGGCGTAGGCCCCCACGCCCAGGCACAGCCGGAACAGGAAGTCCCCGTTCACCAGCCCGCCCCCGCCGTTCCGGTTCTCCCGCCACCGGGCCTCCGGGCACGCCCCGCGGACGTACCACAGGATGTCGTCCGCCAGGTTGCCCCGGTCCGCCAGCGCGGGCGGCGGGTAGTGGATGCGCAGCTGCACGTCGACGCACCCGGGGGCGTCCACGTTCGGCGCGGGGCAGGCGGCGGGCACGAAGAAGGCCCCCGAGGCCTCCACCCCGCGCCTGACCTCCGCGACCCGCACCTGGGGCTCGGCCTCCCCGGCGAGCGCGACCTCCAGAGACGCGTAGTTGTGGTTGTCGCTGCTCAGGGCATTCTCCACGGCCACCCCCAGGATGTACCAGCCGGGGGCCAGGCAGACGGCGAACGTGTAGATGGCGTGGTCCCGCATCGTGTCGCTGGGCACGCGCGCGTCCCAGCACGAGCTCAGCTTGTGGACGGTGTCCACCCCGACGCGCGTGCGCTCCCGGATCGACCAGGACAGGTCGGCCGCCTTGGCCTGCGTGGTCAGCGTGACCGTGGCGGTGCGGCAGCCCGCCACGTCCACGCGGCACGGGCTGCAGAAGGGGCTCTGGACGCAGTTGTCGTTCACCCGCACGAGGGGGTCCCCGTTGATGTGCAGGGCCGTGAGGACCGGGGTCGGGGACGCCGTGACGGTGGGGAGCGGCGTGGTGGTGGGCACGGCGGTGGGCGTCGCGGAGGCCGTGAGGGTCCCGGACGGCACGTCGGGGCTCGTGATCGCGAACCGCACGATCACGCCGAAGCCCTCGGCGTCGAAGTAGTTGTCCTTCCGGAGGTTCCCGTCGGCGTCTTTGGTGACGTACGTCGGGTCCGACTTCGGGCCCGTGAACAGCCGGAACGTGCCCCCCCCCCACCCGTCGCCAAAGCCGTCCAGCGCGGTGAACTCGTAGCGGCCCGGGGCCAGGCACACCGTCCACTCGTACTTCCTGTCGTTCTCGAGGTCCCCCGGCTGCACGACCTGCCCCGGGCACTCCGCGCGCACGTACCACCCGACGTCCGCCGCGTACTCCGCGGGGGTCTCGATGACGACGGTGACGTCCTGGCAGCCGAACACGTCCACGTTGGGGGTGCAGGAGGGGTCCGAGATGTAGAAGTAGGCCTGGTGGTCCAATTGCATGAGCAGGTCCGGGAGCAGCACTTCCGTCCCCACAATCGCCGTGAGACGGAACTTCCCGGAATTCGGTGCAAAAGCGTGGTAGTACCCGGGGGCCAGGCACACGGTGAAGGAGTACTCGGTGTTCTCCCCCCAGAGGGTCCCGGCCGGGACGTGAACGTCCGGGCAGTGGAAATCCTTCGTGGCCTCCTGCAGGGTCAGCTCGACGTTCTGAGGGAAGGTCTGCGTGGTGACCAGGACCGTGACCTCTCTGCAGTTCGGCGCCCCGACGTTCGCCGCGGTTCGCGGGCAGTCGCGGCGGATCATGAAAATCGAGTCGTCGCGGCTGAGCGTCGGGCTCGGAGTCGGCGTCAGGGACGGCGTGGGGGTTCGGCTTGGATGGCCGGAGGCGACTGACGTGTGGGGCAGCACCACGATGAAGCCGGTGCCGCTGCGGGTGACGCTCCCCCCAGCCAACTCGACGTTTGTGCCGGTTGGGGAGGATGCGTCGTAGACGTAGAAGGCCAGTCCGTTGGCCCCGTTGGCAGGCACAAAGAACGTGAACGGCGCGTCGGAGACCATGGCGCCCGCCCCATCCATCCGCTGGACCTGGACCACCACCACCGGCGGGCCGGCGTCGGGGCTGGTCAGCCCGAGCCTCGCGAGGGCGGCGGCGCTGGGCTCGTGATTCTCGACCACAGCTTTGGTGACTCCGGATCCAAAGCCCCAGACGGAGATGCTGGACCCGGACGCCGGACCGTCTATCACCAGCGGGTCGGTCGTGACCGCGACGAACGCCCTGGTCACCCTGGTCTCCCGAAACACAACGGTGGTCGTGACACTGTCGGCCAGACGCTGACGTGACGCGCTGTCCAGGCCCTCAACAAAGCCAAGGCCAAACCCACTCAGCCCGTAGGTCGCACGCTGATACTCTTGGAGTACAGCGTCGGAGGAGCCGGGACTGGGCATTGGAGTGGGACTGGGCAGTGGACTGGGACTGGGCCTTGGGCTGAGACTGGGCATTGGACTGGGACTGGGCATTGGGCTGGGACTGGGCATTGGGCTGGGCGTTGGGCTGGGACTGGGCATTGGGCTGGGACTGGGCGTTGGACTGGGACTGGGCATTGGGCTGGGACTGGGACTGGCCATCGGGCTCGCAGACGGAGACGGTGAAACCGCCGGAATTGCGGTAGGATTGGGGGTATGGGTGGCAGTTGGAGTTCGGCTGCCGACGGCAGTTAAGGTAGTCGTAGCACTGGCCGTCGGGCTCGGAGGCGGAGATGGTGACACCGCCGGAAGAATGGCGATTGCCGTGGGTTTGGGGGTACGGGTGGTGGTGAGGCTGCCGGTGGCGGTGACGCTGCCGGTGGCGATGAGGCTGCCAGTGGGATTGGGGGTACGCGTGGAAGTGAGGCTGCCGGCAGGACTGGAGGTACGGGTGGCAGTTGCGGTTGGGCTGCCCATGGTAGTTAAGGTAGTCGTAGCCGTAGCCGATGAGGTGAGGGCCAGACTCGAAACGGTGAAAGCAGCGCTAACCCCAAACCCCTGCACCTCCGTTGTAGCAACAAGGGGACCGGATTCCCCGGCCAGGGACACTTCAAACGTCCCCCCTTTCCAGCCATCGCCGTACTCGTCCATTGCCTGCAACGTGTAGTCTCCGGGCGCCAAGCAGATCCTGTAATTGTATTCGGAATGGGACGATACTGTGCCAGGCAGCACTGCCATCGGCGGGCATGTCTCCCGAATCATCCACCCCACGTCACCGCCGTGCAGCTTCGTCACAATGCGGACCATCACGTCTCGACACCCCGAAGCGTTCACGTTGTTGGAGCTGCACGTCGCGGGAACCTGCAGGCCTACGTTGGCACCGAAACCCACAGCCTTATTGGAGACGACTGGGTCCGATTGCCCATCAACGGAAACGGTCAACGTGCCATCGTTGAAATTACCAAAGGGGACGGTCGCAGTCAATTTGTAATACCCAGGGGCCAAGCAGACGGCGTGTGCCGCCGAACAATTGGAAGTTAAGCTGCCGGACGCGACTTCGAATTCAAAGCATGATTGACTTCGGGATGCTTCCCTAATCGACCATCCGATGTCCTCCCCACGGTTTCTAGTCACCACAACCACGTGCACCAGTTGGCAACCAGCGACGTCAACATTGTTGGTCCCGCACTGCCCACCGACAACTCCAGGAGCATCGCAGGTAGGGATGGGGCTTGGACTTGCATCCGCTGAAAAGTTGCACACGACCATGCAGACAATAACGATCCATAGCGCCTTCATCGTTGCAATTATGGCTGCAAGTAGAATGTAGAAATGCATGCGCATGCACCGGCACAGTCCGCGATCATAAAGAGTAACGACAAATGCAACAAGGCCCGATGGGATTGATTCGTCGGATCATGCCTATTCTCGTTGGGGTTTCCGTGGAAAATGTGGCATAACCCCTTGATGGTTGACCCCTATTGCAAATATCCTTGAGAAATATAGTATCATGGGTGGCGACCAGACTATCGCGACCTCTCGATGTCAGTGGAGCCAACCCACGTGATGGCCAAGATCATTGGTGTAAAAAAATACCAAACGTGGCCTTGATGGACACGGGGAATGTGAAACTGTTGATAATACTCTCCAAAGAAAGAAGTCTCCGTTGACTTTTTTCGCATTGGTTTGTCTTAACACCACTTAAATGTACATTGGGTGTGTGTGTGTGTGTGTGTGTGTGTGTGTGTGTGTGTGTGTGTGTGTGTGTGTGTGTGTGTGTGTGTGTGTGTGCCTCCTTGTTGTGTTCGGGTTGTTCCTGTGCGACATTCCCATGCGACATTCCAATGTGTTGATTCTTTGTACTATCATGCTGCCCTTCTATGGTAGAGACATGTGTCATTATTCGTGGCGTGTGCATCTAAAGATTGTTACTTGATTGATATGTTGCGGATTGCCAAACACTAAATCAATCCTTCAAGCGACGACGGGCAAAGCACAAAACAATGAACGTTCTCAGACGGCCATGGCCTACGAGCATGGATAGTTTCCAGCGCATACACACTATCTCACTGTCCGTGTTCGCTGGGGTGGTTTCTATTCACTGTTTCCCAAAGATGGTATCGCCATTCAACATGAACCGGTCAAGTACCTGGTGCGTAGTTAGTTTGTGTGTGTGCGTGGTGTTGAAATGCATGCCATGCACATCCCTTGGTACCACGCCCCATGTCATCTCACTCGCGAGATCCATGCCTCGCATCTCGCAAATGTAACTCACGACTGTCATCAATCAACGGTGCGTGGTGTTCACTACGGTTTGGCAAACATTTGCGGGTGTCATGGGCCAAACCTATCAACACTCTGAATGACCAAGGCACATTAACATGAGTCGGCAACATGCACATGTGAATTTGCATGTTTTTTGCGCAATAGGTTGTCGTCGTCCGTTGTGATAGATGGATTTTTGTTTGCATTGACCCATTGCAATGTACAGATGTCTATTTCCCCGCTAAAATCGAAAAGCTCAATACAAACCTAGGTCCCCTCCACCTCCCATCTCCACCCTAATTAGTGCCGTTAAGGCTCAAGAATTGCGACAAACCTAGGGCGCGCACTTGACGGATTAGGTGTTGTTTGAATTGCAATCAAGCGCGGAAATGTTTCGATGTTTCTCTTTGATGCTTCTCTACTCAAGGCAGGTAGGTGTAGGCGGTTGGGATCAACTCTACATGATACCCGAAGAATCAGAAATCCGATCATCAAGGCTATGGACCATGGAACGTCGCCTATAATGCATGGTTCCCAATCCAATCAATTCCGGAGATAACTCTTCACGCGGCGACGCACACACAAGCAATGGACATTAACTCAATGCAACAAACCGAGTGTACCGAGAACGGTGCATATGTTTTCGTATCTATGGACGGTCATTTGATTGGATGGGATCAATTCAATTCAATGGGATTTAGGCAAGGCGGAGCACATAAAACAGCATGGGCTAACAACCCATAACGAAAATAATAGTCATTGACAAGATTACGACGCGAGAGGACACACACATTGGCCACCGTCATCAATGGCCATAAACAAACTACGGCACAAGTGTTTGGGAACTAGGCTCCATAGGAGTGTACTCTGACGTGCATTTCGCATGGATCACCTTTGTGTTCTATCCTGCAGAAATGCATGCCTCTGCAAAAATGCAGTTGTGTGAAGATTGTGTGCATTCATTTGCACATCCAATTTGTGCTCTTCAAAGAACCATCACCGTGCATCCTCAGTATTGTCCATTAGCAACACGAATTGATCTCAAAGGTTCAAGTATGGCACCGCAACACATATCATAACACGATCTCAATACTTGAAGAAAAAGAAATCTCAGCACTTCAAGTATCGTCGTTTGATAGTCCTATCAAAGCTGAGTAGTGCAAACAACCAATGTAAGACACCTTCCCCAAAGCTAGAGGTAATTGATCTCATTCACGAGGAGGAGCATCCCTCCTTCTTCTTGACACAATTTAGTGCAAGGGAGAATCTTGTGCATAAAAGGGAGAAATTTCGTGACCATGTGTGGGTAGCCCTAGCCACTCCGGTCTAATAGACATTCTATACATTGCAGTGTGTGGTTTAATTTGAACACAATCACCGCAAGCAAAACTCGTCAGATGGCCATCAAGCAATGCTGTGAAGTGACAATTGTAGTATGCATTCCATGTGTTGGTGCTCGTGCAAAGACACACCAACCATGCACCATGTCATGCGTCACTTCCTGCACGCTTTGTGTTCGTCGCTGCTTTCGTTATTGCTCTTGTTTTACATCTATGATGTAGGCTCATGTATAAACGAACGTCCCACATGTGGCCCCTTGGCTTCGGGATGTGGGGCCTCTTAGTGGTGAGAAATCCAATATCCAAGGAGCGCGTCAACAGGCAAAAGAAGACATGCAATGCACACTTTGTTTCCTTGTAATTGTTTTGTCCAACAAAAATGTGCGCAAGAATTGTCGTACCTTAATGTAATGGGCGATGCACGGTTTTGTTTGTGTTCTCAGTCTCGATGGAGGATGTATTCGAAGGCGGAGCACGTCAACAGGCAGAGAAAAACATATGCAAGCGAAAAAAAAATAGACACTCAGACAGACAGACAGACAGACACTTTGTGTGTTCTCAGTGGTGAGAAACCCAAAAACCAGGAGCGTGGGTCCCCATCTCATGTACACGGACCCAACACATTGGCACGTCCACATTTGCATGGACCCCTCCCCCAATATGCTTACACGGGTCCACCGCATTGACATGCGCCCATTAGCATTGTAAGGCTCTGTGGTTATGTCTCTTGTGCCGGTACATCGGATATAGCAGTGTTTTCCCAACCACGAAGCAGCAGAAACGGTCAAGCGGGTAGGGTGATTTGCCGAACTCCGAGCATTTTCCTAGGGGTGGACAAGGGCTGTGAGGACCTTGCGGCAGATTGCGCCGGTGCGCTTCGGCCCGGGGCCGCCTCCCACCTTGGTGAAACCCCCTTTTTGGAGGGTTTTTTACAGGTAGGAATGGGGATTAGGGGATACCTAATAGCCATGGACGGGTACGGGACAGCTGGCGATGGCCGCCGGCTGCTGCGGAAGGGTCAGTTTTGGTGCAAAATCGAATCGAAAATCGTAGTGCGCCACCAGGATGCAAGAATTTTTTTTGATAGGATGATAGAATTAGTCATTCTATGACGATTCCATGTCTCAGATCTTTGCATCCTGATGGCGCTCTCGTAATGACAAGGAAATGGTGTTGGGTGCATGGGGACAAGGTAGTCTCGACCCAGTGGCGCTCGCCGCCAGCCGAGCTACCCTTGAAACCGCCGCCACCTCATCTGAAGTGTGGTGCGAAGCCACAATGGTGTTATGTTGGTGATTGTAGGACTGAGGGTATGGCATGGTTGTCTAGATTCAAGGTTCAAAAGTTCCAAACCAAGACTTTTCAAGGACAATGTGGACAAGTTTCAATGAGGACACGCTCAAAGCTAACAAAGCAACTCCGAGTGAGGTCTAAACCCAAACTTTCAAGGTGTGACTCCTTGCATTGTGGTCATTACAACCTTGATTTACAATTTAGGCCAACAATTGTCATCATGTTGCAATCGTAGTACATGTCCCCGGTGTTCAGTCACCCATAGTGAAGCCAGGGGGGGTAATCATCATTCACACTGCATCCCATTGGGTCGATGTCGCGCGCGCGCTGCCAGCCGCTGCGTTGGTGAAATCCGTGTACAAGTGCCACAGGTCTGGATACTTCGGCACCTTGTTCAGGCACCTCCACATCCAGCGTGGCAGGGAGGCGTACACTGCGTGCAATCTCCGGGCAACACAGCAGCCTGCACCCGCCTTCCCGTGGCAGCCGGCCGCAGGACGCCGCCTGCGGTCTGGCGACGCAGCCGATACACCGATCGCCCACCGCGCCGCTGGGGTGTGCAGTGGAGGGAATGGCACAGAAAAAGTGCCGGTGTCCCCGGTCTCAATGGGTGATTGAGCCCGGACCCCTACCGCACCCCGCATTGCGAGTGGCGCCTCCGAAAGCTCCGTCGTAGATTCCGCCGAAGCGGCTGCCTTCCTCACCAGGCGACGCCACCCATGCACCCGTTGCGTGGCGTGGGGGATTTATCCGGGAGTAATCGACACCTTACTGGGGATCCGAAAATTTTTTGACTGGGCTGATTTTTCTGCTATAAATTGTTTGTGGTGGTTCATGTGTCAGTTACACAGCGGTTCGCGCGCGCGCGACGCCCGGCTGCGGCTGCGGAGTTCCACGCTGCATGCTGTGAAATGCAGCTCCAACAGCGCGCATCTGGGAGCATAGAGAATAGGGGCATCCAAACAGGGCTCTGTTTTAGGCACTTCATCACGCAATCTTATCTCTTAATTCTGTTTGGCAAGAATGGTGCACACAGTGAGCAAAACTGCACACAAATCCAAAGAAACACTTCAAACACACATGTTCATGCCTGTCCACCTCCACATCGCGGCGACAACAACATGCATTTCATGCACTGCATTCTGAGTTACCTTACGGATGTCACATTCACAGATCTATATTTTGGTTACCACAAGAAACCCTGCCTGCTGCCTGCTGTTAATATGGGCAACCTCCAAAAAGAAGATAATGGAATGGCCCTGGGCTGGGCTGGCCAGAACTGATTTTGCCCAGGCGCGCGCGCGGCGCGGCGCGCAAAAAAATTTCCGTTTTGACCGGCAATCGATTTGGGAGGAATCGGCATGCTGAAACATGTAGGAAAAAATAGGTTTGAAGTTCTGGGTCAAAGTGGGGTACCCCCGGCACAACATATGCACAACACACACGCACGCACACGCACGGATGAAGGCAGAAGTAGGGGGTAAATATGCAAAACGAGACCCTGATATTGCCTGCAATTGATTTGTTTTCGCCCTTTTCTTTCGCTTTGCTCTTGCCTTTATGACAGTTTCATTCAACTTTTGAACCCATCTTCCGCAATCTCTGCTGTGCATGCATGCTTTCTTTCCGAATCTTCGACGCCCTCTCTAACCCTTCCGTTCTGTTGTGTGTGCCACGCATTGGGTGGGAGGGGCTTTTCTGAAGCAGGGCGGTTGTGACAGAGCGCTCGGCTCGCACTCTCACCAACTACAAGTGTCGAGTAACGACAGGACGACATACGAGGTGCTAACCCGATACAAACCAACAAGCAAATTGAACATGCGTCACCGATTCCAACCTGACCAGTATTAACGCTTCTCCAGGTAGGAAGTATTGTGCATCATAGAACGGTGTCATTGCTTCTCGCCAGCACATTGCTTGACTCGCGATAGAATTCCCGCAGCTAGATTTAACCTATGAGCCACGCCCAGCATGCCAAGTAAGACGGCATTGCTAGCAAAGGGGGTTTCTCATATTGTGGCATTTTGGAGGAAGCCAAGCTGCATGTGGAGACTGGCTCTGCTACTTTGCTTTCCACTACCAGCAACCGCTCCTTCAAAGAAACGCGCACGTCAACAAACCACTGAAAAAGAGGAGGCAAACGGACCGATTCTTACACTTGCGAGCCCTTTGTGACCTCCACATCTTGGAATTTGTTAGACTTGTAACACCTCTTGGCAAATTGCAACATTCCACTGAATTCTACAGAGTGTGCCTTCAAATTCTTTGCATCCTTATTGTCCTTTGTCTTTCTTGTATTTTGCTCTTCACGTTTGTTTTTCATTTATCATTATTTTGTCCAAAGAGTGGTAGCCCACAAAGCCTGGCCCTATTGTGCTTGTGACAATGGTCAATGACACAATTCACAACGTGTTGGATTTGCCTATGGCTGAGTGCGGCTACAGCAGTGGCAGTGGATATGCAGGAATAGGTTGCAGGAATCGTAACATGCCCTTTTTGTCAGTGATCATTACATGGTACTCCAGAGCCACACACTCCAAGAGATTGTTGAGTGAGAAAAAGAGTGAACAAGGTTCAAATCAATCTGCACCAGAAGGTTGTTCAAGGATAAATACAATTGGGGTGGCTTTATGGTGTTTTCTGGCATGGGTGTTTTGGTAATGTTGGCTTTTGGCAGGACTGGAGACATGTTGTTGGTTGCCGTGTTGGTTGCCTCCAAAAACTGCTTGTGCGTGTTTGCAAGGTTGTAGTGGTGCCTTGTGCCCGTTTGTTTTCAAGGTTGGACCATGGTATTCAACTTTGTGTACTAATATTGCGCAAAAGTGGATCCTCATGGATTTCGAATCTAAGGGCACCACAAGTTGAGGGATCAAAGGGCATTTAGGATTTGGCTTGTTTCGTCAAGTACGGTGCACCCGTTGGTGTTTTGGGTTGCCGGTGACCCAAAAATGACGCCGGCAATTATTACCGATCCAAGTACGGCTCCACTTTTGAGGTGCCGACACTTGCTTTTCGACCTCTTTTAGGTTGCAAAGGTCTTTGGGTGACTTGAAGGTAGTGGAGGACCGTTGCAACATGATGTTGAAGGAAGCAACTATCAAAGACCTTGAGTTGGAGATGTATGAAAAGAGATTGCATGATGTCAAGATTGAGATGGAAAAGACAAGGCGCCGAATGGTTGCACTTCGGGCAATTGATTATAAGAGGAAGAAGGAACTTAAGGAAAAAAACCGTAGGTTAAGGATGTCCCACTCGCGAGTTTTGCAAGTTGTCGATAGTAGGGCAAGATGGAGGGCAAAGGCTTTGGCGCGCAATGTTGTTTCTTCTTGTCTGAAAAGACAATTGCTTCGCTCGCAAAATCCTTCCCTTTTTCATGGTGGTAGATACAAGGCAAGTGTGCGTCAATGTGCCTACCGTATGATGAGAGATCGTGCTTCTGCAAACAAGGTTGGTCAACACATTGTCCATGGGGCTAATGCATTTGGCATTCATGTTACACGTGTTCCTTGTAGACGCACGTTTGATCGTTGGCGTGTTGAGGGAGGTGAGTGGGCGAAAGAGTGCGCGGCCCTTGCTTTTGCACAAGCCAAGAAAAGTTCAAAGGACTTTGCCATGTGTATGGGTCGCGACGGGACGTCCAAGGAAGGTTGGCATTTCCAATGCAACTCCGGTCATGCAATTGATGAGTCGGGTGGGGGACGATGGATCCATGCGATTTTGCAATGCCCCCTTACTCACAACAAAACTGCCATCACACAAAGTGAATTGACAAATCAAGGTATTGACGAGTTGCACACTCTTTCACGTGGCATTGTTGGTAAGGAGGACATTCCAAGTAGGGTGACGGACACCGCTGCCAATGAGTTGGCTAGTAATCGTGCCGAAGGAGCCAAGATTCAGGCACCTTGTCTTGCCCATTGTGGACATAACACTTCGCGACATGGTGTGCTTCCAACACACACCGATGAGGGATGTGTTGATTGTGTTTGTGGTGCATGGGACCCACCTCTTGAGGCGCACGCCATCAAAGGTAAAAGAAAAAAACCTTTGGGCAAGCCATGCATTATTTCTCTTGCTCCCCCGCTATCGCCACCGGTTGTTGTTCCTTTGATCGAACCACAAGAGAGCACGCCCTTGGTTGTGGTCGGATTTTTTGGTCAACATGTTACTTGCCCCATTGCTCCTTACAACGGAACCGATTGGGTGCAATGTGATCTTTGCAAAGTGTGGGTGCATACTTCTTGTAATAATTTGAAATCCGTGCCCAAGCAGTATGTATGCCCCGGTTGCGTGCATCATGGTTTTTCCACACGTGACATACCTCGCGGTGAAGACACCTATCTCAAGAACATGGACACTCAAAGGCAGCTCATCAAGGGTTTGCTTTGTTTTTCCGCCCGTGGGTCACAGTCGCGTCGATTTCTCAAAATTTTTTTGGGATCTGCAGGATTTTTCTGGATAGATCTACAGATTGAGAGCCAGGCTCTCGATTGATGTAAATAAATCCAGATTTGGTGGTAAAAATCGCCAGATATACCGCTGGCAACAAAGCCTCACCTGGAGCCGTAACCCCCCAGAAGTGGACGAAGCCCGACGGTAAATGGTAACGCTCTGAGAAGGGTCCTACCGTCTCGAAAATGCACGGGACGAAAGGAGCTTAGAGTTTGAGTCTCGAACTACTTTAGGGCGCTTGTCCCGTGCGTTTTCGAGCCGCTATGTTGGAGAACCGACGCCGAACTTTTGGCCTCTCAGGCTGAAAAACTGACTGGTTGGCTGTACAGGTGCAACTATAAACCGGACCCTCTCGCCCCCCTCCTAAGGTAGAAACCCTTGCAAATGAGCACAAAACCACAAAGAACAAAGCTGGCACATACATATCACTCCAACCATTGCTCTAGTTGAGTGACAAGTTGCTCTTTGTTCCCACCAAGGCGCAAAATATCATCGAGAGCAGGGGACTTCTGCTTCAAAGCACGTGTTGCTTGCTTCAACACGTCCACTGTAAGGTTAGATGGGTTACCTTCCACTAATCCACGCTCCTGTAGGCGCCCTAACAAGACATCGAATCGTGCATTTGCTTGCTTTCGGGCCTCAGTTTGTTTCCCCTCCTCTAACAAGTTGTGAAACCGTTCAATGTAATACTTCGTGGTTGTGTTCTTCGGGTTATCGAGTCGCTTGCGAGCATGTGGCATAGCGTCCCGTATTTCCATGGGATTGGCAATCACGGCTTGTCGGAATGAGCTACGCTTAGCCACCACAAGTGCTGCAATGATTAGGGTCCTCGTTTTTTGTTGCCTTTCAAAAACCATTCGCAAATACCGGAAGACCGTTTCTCCCCACCGGTTTGTGGTTTGTAGTGTGCCTTCCTCATCGGTTATGTTCAAGGTTAGGTGCTTTTGGAACACATGGGAAAGGCTTTGGATAAAGAGGAAGACAAGATCCTTCTTTTCGTGGGGAAGGGTTAGGTATTCCGGAATGAGAAGGCGAGGATCTTGCTCCCAAGCCAACACCTTGTCCCACCATGGCTTCAGAAATTTCTGGTAGTCTTGCCCTGTGGTGGTACCAAGATGATGACTACCTTTAAGGAAAGGAAGCTCAAATTCTGTGGAGAATGTGGAAATCAAGCGCAACGCAAATAGAACCATGGGATCACTTAACCACTCACGGGCTTGCACATCCGTGTCTCTGTGGAGAATGCTCTTGATAACATCTATGTAGTGAAGAAGCCCGGTTGCCGTGACTCCAAAGGTGCAGAAGCGGTTGAAACTACACTTGACAACATTGAGTGTGTGCCCTTGGAGCTCAACACGCCCATGTGTTCTCTTATGCTCTTCCCGCCCACCCCTCCATGCCGAAGCGAGAAACCCCAACAAACGCTTTGAAATGTGTTTGAGGAGGTGGAAGGGGAGGGAAACAAAGCCACCTCGCTTTTTGGCGTGCGAGAAACTCGGGTACCTCTCTTTCGCCCAATCCAACAAGACCCCATTGAAAGCACTATACACCAATGCCATAATATGGTCGTCGCAACCTTTGAATTGCAAATCCTTGAATTTAGGGAAAGTGTCCCGCGACCCTCCTTGCACCAAGTTCTCTTGAAGGTCATGTTCCCATGCCATCTTACGAGCCTCATTCAACAATGGGGTTAGACCATTCAAATGCCCGGTGTTGACCGACGCATTATCCGCGTAAAGAGTGGAAATGTGGTACAACTTTGAAACGGAAACACTTAACTCTCGTTGTGTATTTTGCACCCGTTCCCACATGTCAAGAATGCTTTGAAGACACCCCGCAGCACCCTTGGCAACAATGTCAACCACGTCCAACAACTCCGTACCAATACCACAAGTCACATGGGCTTCAAAAACGCAGCGATCAAACCACGTGCTAGATGCGTCGCAACCGAGAGCTATGGATATTTCTTTTAAAAACGGGTTAATAGCCCGTTTTATTTGGCTGAAAAACGGGTTAACCTGTCCACAGTTTTGGCAGGGGTTAACCCGTTTTCCTCAATGAAAACGGGCTATTAACCCGTTTTTCTGGAAAGAAACGGGTTAACCCCAAATTTTATGGGCTTATGGGTGGAGGCTCCTCCTCACCCTGCTCCCGTGGCCGATTTGAGCCGTGAACCGGTGGAGGCTCCTCCTCCCGTGGCCAATTCGAGCCCTGCAAAGCTTAGTGTGACATCCTCCCAATCAGGTGGCTCTGTTGACTTGCTTGCTGATGGTAGAAGTGAGTCTAGTGAGTCAGTGTGGGACTATGACGAGCGACCCTTGACACAGGTGTCCCTGAAGCGCTCTTTGGAGGATAGTCGCCAAGAGTATAGGGATGCACCTCCCACCGCAGCTAATGCTCCCATTTCCCAAGATCTCTCGGATATGCCAATGCCTTTCCAAAAGTCTGCGGCGACCAAAGTGTCCGCCTGCGGTTAGGCAAGTGGCATCCGAGTTCATTTGTCATAAGTGCTCCCGAGAGATCAATGTGTGGTGTCCTTTGCGACGGCAGCATGATGTCTTTTGTGTGATGTGTAATGCTCCGTACCATGAAGCTTGCATGGGCGAGGGTGCCAAAGATGGCTCCATGCGTGGCCCTTGTTGCCCCAAGGAGTAGATCATAATTATTGTGCACTATTATTAATAATGTACACTCGTATTCGAAGGACAAATCAAAACAAACTAACATTATACTATATTATTATAAACGCTAATCAAAGGTGACCACTCGAAACTATCCTGTCTCGTGTATGTACAGTGGAGGCGTTTTTCCCCATGCCAGTGGTAGGGTTTTTTATCACGTCATCCAACATTTCACATGCGGTACTTTCTTTTTTTCCTTGCCTCTCCTCCATGTTTCAACTGGAACCTGCACCGGTCGCCGGGAGGTTTGCACAAGTGTCCCAAGAACCTAACGTCGGTCTGGTTAACCCGTTTTTCAGCCAAATAAAACGGGCTATAATAACCCGTTTTTAGGGAAAACGGGCTATTAACCCGTTTTCCTCAATGAAAACGGGCTGCAAAAGGTTTTGAAAGTTCCGTGCACAACCGACGGAAGCATGCCTCCGAGAAACCACACAAAGCCCTAAGAGGTGTTGACTTCTCCAAAGTTCGAACCGATGCACCCCCACAAAGCAACTCGTATGCATGTGCACTTGCACGGGCCGACACGTGAGCCTCTGCTTGGAGTTGCGCCAATTGGCACAACAACTGTGCATCCGTCATAGTACCACGGTCACCAAGTGTGGGGGTATTTGTCCCTCCCTCGCACGTGATAGGTTGCACCATCGCTTGCATAGTGTTAGCAATTGCAATGTAAGCATCCGTGCAAGATTGTGAGAGAGGGTCTTCCACGTGACAGCTGAAGTGGTGCCCCGTTTGCGCAGTTCGTGATGGGGTGGGCCACAATGTTTCATTCATTGGAAGCACCCTATCACCTCTTCTAGCAATGTTAGCCAATGCATCACGGAGTGTGCCCAAGTCTTTAATGCAACCTTGACAACAAGCCACCTTGTTCACACAATAAGGCTTTCCCATCACTCTAAATCGAACCATATTTGCTGAAGCAAACCCAATGTCCCCCGGCCCCAAAACTTGGTACACTTTGTTGTTGTCACAAAGGTCGCACATGGGTTCATCCGCAGAGCCTTGACTGGTTGGTGTTTGTGGTGTTGTAGGTGGCGTGGGCTTCAACCTCTTGTTGCGAGGAGTGAGAGGTAGTTCATCACCCAAATCCAAACCAACAAGGTCCCAACACTTTTTGCAACAAGTATAGGCACCATTGTGAGCACGATACTTGTGTTCAAACTCTGGCTTGAGTGGTGCCCAATACGACAAATTCTTGCCTTTTGGGTTCTTGCACACCTAAGGGAACCAAGATTTAGTCAAGATTTAGTGAAGATCGTAAATGCCTACAACACAATCAAAGTTGACGAATTCGAAATTGGACATCCAAATCGAGACGGCATTGGAGGAGGTACTTTACGAAACATACCACACAAAAGCCTTCTTTTTTGCCATGCCTAACATCGCCAGGAAAGGGACCTTGCATGGTGATTCATGAGGCAAATGCTAAGAAGTGAGTGACATAGAAGAGGACACCAAACCTATTTTATGAAAGGCGAAAATTAGCGTCCATGCATCGAAGGTTGAAAACCGACACAGGATGATACCAAACAACAAGACGACATCATGCGACACTTATCTCGACCATGAAAAACAAACGAAGAAAAATAAACGAAGAGTACCGATGAAGCGACGGATGCAGAAATTACATCAACAGAACCGCATTGATCTGAATTATTGAATCACCTTCCAGAATTCAACTGTCGGCGCAGAAAAAAATGTCTCTTTCTTGAAAGCCTCAAAATAATTCGGTTAAGTGGGCCGACCGCGGCAGTTGGCTCCAGCTGAACAGAGCGCCCTCAGGGGATGCGCTAAATGCGGCATTTGCCAAATGGCGCCACAGGTCACAGTGACGGCTCGTTTGAGCGCTGCATAGCACCAAATCTTGTAAATCGTGGTTCTACGGGTAGCTACGGACCCAGGCTAGGTAGGAGGGACGGATCCTGTGGGTTTTTTCTGGTTGGGCTCTTTTTCTGCCTTGGGCACTGGTGGTACCTCGTGCTTTTCACTACGGTCTTCTTGTTTTTCCTAAGGGTGTCCATGGAAAAAAGCCACCTTGGTCTTGATGAAGGACAGTTTTCTTTGTCCTTCAAGTGGACAGATTCCACGAGTCTCTGGTTGGCTCAAAAAGATCCTTTTGTGGCTACTCTACTCGATGAAACGGAGAGTAGTGTGGGTTTGAGCAGGGAGTAGTCAAGCAGTTCAGAGGGACTGCTGTTTTCTGCTAGTGAGGTTGAAGAGTTGGAGAAAAGTTGCCATTGAGGTATTTGCAAGGGAAAGATCGAAGGATGAGCAACGTTGATCGTGCCGTTGCTCGAATGATTGGTCAAATCACGATTCATCAAGTGTCCCGGCATCATACAACTAAATCTGCGGTCCGGGCACGAATGACAAGGTTGCGGAACGGTCTAAGCACCCCGGGCCGCAAACCAACCTTGCCGCATAGTATTGAGCAAGCATTGTTCGAGTACGTAGATGAGCACCGTTGGCGTGACAAAAAGGCCTAGTGAGAGCACCCATGCGTCGAAGGTATACCCTCCCTCCTTTAGTGTAGCAGACCCCATTTGTGGCAGCATGCAGATTTCAGCTATATCTACATGCGCTTTGGGGTAGATGTGTCCATTTCATGAAAAATTGGTGTATATGAGTAGGGTGGATCGTCCTCTACAAGATGACCAACTTGGTTTTTGCGTGGTGAGCCAATGAACCCTCTTCGAAGCGCGACCGTGACCGGTACTAAACAGAAATCAGCAAAAAACTGCAGCTGGGCAGTGAATTCCTTAGCAAAACCCTCTCCCTCCATGGGGTAAATCGTGTCAAAACACACCAACGAAGGCATTTCTGAATAGCCTGGGTCAAGCCCTACGCGTACATATGTTTAGATTTTGCCAACTCATCGGTGACATCACTCACTGAGCTTGACCGTGACCCGCGCAGTTCTGGACACGTCATTTGGCAACTGCTAGCTTATCGGCAAATCACCCTAACCGGGCAGATAACGGATTTTCAAATACACAGGGCTGGGTAATTCGCGGCATGTCTCTGGACAGCGCCGGTGTTGTAGCGTTCCTGTCAAATTTCTGGTAGATTGATGCGGCTTCTGCATCAGCCGCATCAATCATCTTCCCTGCGTGCGCGCCATGGTGCATTTCTTCCATAGTGCGCGCAAATTTTGAAAAATATGACCTTTGTAGCGCGCCTATTGCGCGCGCTCCACCGCGCTATATTGTCCCGTTTTTCAAGTTTTTCAAAACCGGAAAATGTTTCAAAACCATGCTTTTTCCAGTGTCCTGTGTTTCTCAAAAACCCCTTGCTTTTCAAAAACATTCCCTGTTGCTCACCCATCCCAAGACACATGCAAAAACACTTCCTGAAAGGTCTGAAAAGCGTGCAACACTACAAGTCCTCATGGGCAACAACAGTGTAGCGCGCGCAAAATATTTACAGCGCGCGCTATGGATCTTACGGCGCGCGCTATACCATGTATAGCGCGCACTATCATCCAGTGATCTCCTTAATGCTTTCGACCACCACTTCGGCCTCCCACTCCTTCTCCCATTCGGGTCTGTGGTCTTCTGCCCCAGCGGCAGCTGGGGCTGCGTCCCCTTCTTCTTGTGCACTTGGGTCGCCTTCTGGGGTTGCTCCTTCTGGTGCCTCTTCTTCTTTCGGGGCTGTGCCCTGTGACTTATTTCTCTGCTCCTTCTCCTTCTTGTGGCGCGGCCGCTGGTGCCTCTTCTTCTTGTGGTGGGGCTGGTGCGTCTTCTCCTTGTGCAGCTGCTGCTGGGGCTGGTGCCTCTTCTTCTTGTGCAGCTGCTGCTGGTGCTTCTGCTTGTGCTGCAGCTTCGGCAGGTCCCTCGTCTTCTTGTGGGGGGGCTGGTGGCTGGGCTGGTGGGTCTCCTTGGGGCTGCTTCTTCTTTGGGGTTGGTGGCTTTGACGGGGACATCCTCATGGTCTTTGGGTCGGGGTTCAGGTCCACAATTTCATCGGGCTCGTACGTCTCCCACCACGACTGCCACTTGTCCAACTCCTCATACGCTTTGCTTTTGGCGGAGAACACCTGGCAGCTGGGCATGAACTCCGACCAGTCGTCCTCTTCCTCCTCCTCCTCCCCTTGTTGGCTGGGGCTCCGCTGATCGTTGGGGATGATGACGGCCACGTGGTCCTGAGGGGCCCTCCTGGCGCCTGCTGGCTTGATTTCGGCTCCTTCCACAATCATCGGCGCGATCGCAGTGGTGCAGTAGATGATCCACCGAGGCTTGTAGCCGTCCTTGTAGGACCAATCTCGGCGCTGCATGAGCTCATCTCTTGCCACCTTGTCCGCGTCGGCTTTGCTCTGCTGCTTGGCCTTGGGAGCCGTATTGGGTGGGGTGGAACCGCACGTACCTCCTTGTTCTTGTGGTTGGTCTGGGACTGGGACAGGCTGCTTCGGTGCTGGCTTTGATGCTAGCTGCGGCTGGGGTGCCTGCTGCGGTGCCTTCTTGCTTGCCTGGAAAGAGAAGCGCAGAGGCATAGCACGCGCAATACAAGGCATAGCACGCGCGACGAAATGCATAGCACGTGCAATGACACCGATAGCGCGCGCTGCATTACCTTTTCTGCTTTCTCCTCCTCTGCTTTCTTCCGTCTCTTCTCCTCCTCTTCCTTCTCCTTCTTCTTCCTCTTCTCTTCCTCTTCCTTCTCCTTCTTCTTCCTCTTTTCCTCCTCTTCCTTCTTCTTCTTCTTTGCTTCGTCCTCTTTCTTCTTGGCCTGTTCCGCTTGACGTTGGACCCTCTGTGCCGCCTGTGCCATCAGCTGCTGGTCGGCGGTCTTCTGGGCAAGGACCTTGCCAGGCGGGTGTGGGGGCTTAGCGGTGTGGGAGGCGGAGATGGCTGGTGGTAGGTGGCTGGTGGCTGCTGGCTCCTCGGTACGCTTCTTCTTCTGCCTTGGGACTGTCACGGATTCCGTCTCCGGCACGGCAAAGGCGTCGGCCCAGTCTACCTCCAGCTCATCCATCTGCCGCTTAGCCCGGGCCAGCACCGGGGAGGGGCCTTGCTCCTTCCGTCCATCAAGCCAGTCGGCCGCATGCTTGGACTGCCCGGCAATGTCCGCGGGCACGCTGATCATCAACGGCCCTTTGCGGGATCCCAGGCACAGGAGCTGCTCGAAGCTGCCCACCTACGTGACAATAAGACAGACGGTGGGGCCGTAGCGCGCGCAAACAATCACATCGCGCGTGCTACAGCAAATGGAGCGCGCGCAACAATGTCGGCAGCACGCGCAATGGCAAACATAGCGCGCACCTGTGCCTGTGCCTGTTGTTGTTGTTGTTGTTGTTGTTGTTTAAATTGCTGTTGCTGGGCCATCTGCACCCGCTGCTGCTGCTGGAGCAGCTGCAGTGTTGCCTGCTGCACGGCTGCCTGCTGTTGGAGCTGCTGCTGTTGCTGCACTTGCTGCTGCTGCGGCTGCTCCTCGTCCTTGACCGCCGTGGTTTTGACTTTGGTGCCCGTTGCAAGTGCCCTTGCTGCACTGGCTCCTTTCTTGGCTGACCCCCGCAGCAAACTGGCCCCCGCACTTCTCACCGAGGCACACTCGTTCTTGAAGGCCATTGCCCCCGCGTCGGTCGCATTGATAAAGCTCGGTGGCTCCTTGTTGAAGTAGAAGTGGTGGACGGTCTTTGCGGTGGCACCCGGAGGCGTGTGAGTCCGAACGTGACCCCACCCGTAACTTGCCCAGCACGAAAACAGCAGCTCGTACTCCTCCACCTTGCAGTGTCCACAGGCAGCTTGTCCTTCTTGGGTTGGCACGGAGGGGTTCAACAGGTTCGCCAGACTGCACCAATGGCCAGTAATGCTCTCGTCATGCCAGCAGGGTTTCACAGCTCCGTCTGGGATCTTGGCAATCGCCGTGGTCCTTTGGCGCCAGAACTTGTAGAAGGCCACCTCGAAGAGGTAGGCCGGTGTGACGTCCTTCAGCCATGCCCAGTCGGGCCCTTGGGCGCACATGGTGCTGTTTTGGTTGGGCCAGATTCGGTTCTTGAAGTCGCTGCTGAAGGCGAACCCCGTACGTGGCCCGGGTGGGCTGCTGTCTTGGTTGGACTTGCTGCTGCTGCTGCTGCTGCTGCTGTGGGCTGCCGACTTGCTGGGCCGTAGCCTGCACTTGCTGCTGCTGCATTTGCTGCTGCTGCTGCACTGGCAGTGGGCCGAAGAGCACTTGCTGCACTTGGCCCACTGGAAGACTGCCGCGCACTGGGGAGCCCAAGGTGGGCGACCCACCGGGGAACAGCATGGGAGACAGCTGCTGTGAGGCAGCTCGTAACGGGGACTGCGGCGCGGGCCACAGAGGCTGCGTTGGGGAGAATTGCGTCAGCGTCTGGGACAGCGTCTGCGGAAAACAAGACAAAGCACGCGCAACGCGGACTTGCGTAGTGCGCACAACGAGACAGGTAGCACGCACAACAAGAGCGTAGCACGCGCAACGGAAACAGTAGTGCGCACGGCAAGAACCTGTGGCTGCATGCTCCACGGCGTCGTGGACGGCTGGTGCAGTCCCGGTTGTACAGCTGCATGTGGCGGTGGTTGTGGTGTCGCACCAGCTGCTATGGCCGCTGCAGCAGTTGTTGGCGGTGCTGGAGGAGGCGGATACCCCCAGCCCACGGGCTGCATGGGCAAGAGGGTTACATTAAAGTACCCCTGTTCCAGCAGTAATACAAAAAGGAAAATGCCGTAACAAAAAAATAGAAAACACCAAAAAAAACGGACAGAAAAGGAACAAATCTCTGTGTCTGTCAATGCATTTGCAATTGGAGCCAAATCTGAAGTGCGTAGTCATAGCACGCTACTTTTGATTGTATATCGCGATTTCAAGGGTTCCGGCGCTTGAAAACAGCATAGCACGCGCGATAGTGGTCATCGCGCGCACTAGATAACATGTAGCGCGCGCTATAAAACAAATAGCGCGCGCTACCACAGTTCCTCATCCGCAAAAATGCCCTAACGTCATCAGCCAATTTTTGTGCATTGCACAGGTTGCTTCTGGAGGTCCCATTCCACCTTGGTACTTCAAAGTACAGGAACAGACGCTCATTAACCTGCCTCAGCATCTTTAAATTAATGCGGCGCGACACGAGGCTTCCTGCCCCCCCGCCTCTATCACAAAAGGAGGACCAAATGTCCTTCAGCACCCTGTTGCTCCCTTCCAAAAGATCCCCCGAGAACATTCCTAAGCCATAGGGCCGTATGGCCTGAATAGTGACTGTAGCATCGTGCAACATCCAGTTAATATAAGGTGATTTTTTTTCGGGACAAACCCACCTCTGGAAAGCCTGGGCAACCTCTGGAGCCTGCAATGCTCCCTCTTCAAACATTGTGCCATACATGTCCCCCAGTAGTATGTACATGGCAACCTCTGCTGTGTGCATCCTCATGTCACCCCCAAGGAGGGGGGCCAGGTCCTCCCAAACCTTTAGAAGGCACCAAGTCTCTTCCCCATCTGGCTCTGCCGTCCCCTGTAGTGCTATGTGACAACCCGACCTGTGAAGAATAGCCTGAACAGAGACCCTAGTACTGGGACGCACAGACTTGGCCAATCTGCGTACCAAGGCAGTGACCTGCCTCCCTACAAAAATCAGAAGGTGCAGAACACATGGTATGAGGTGAAGCCGCCTCAGAGGCACCTTCAACAACCTGCTCTGGACAACACCAAATATATCCATGGGCCTGCACTTGGCCCCAGGTGCAATAAGCCCTAGCAACTGCTCATCTCGCTCGGTGGTTCTATCCACATCCTGTTGCAACCATGTTGCACTGGACTTGCACCACGTCATGTAAGTGAACAGACTACCTACCATCCAATGTGTAGTGACACCCGACAAGCGACGCAGCCAAGGGCTATCCCCACCGCAGAAAATCCTGCAGCGTCTGGATGCACCCCGGATGGGAACCACACCACTGTCAATGGCACTCTGGAGAAAAGCAAGATTGTTAGCCCAGACCTGGGACAACACAGAGGTGGACTTCTCACCACAAAGGGCGACGTTAACAGTCCAGTAGTAGGACAACGTCCTTGCCAAGTGACCATGGTTGGCAAAGGAAATGGACATCTGGCACCACGATTCCCCCCCACAAGGCAACCCATCCCCCCTCACAATGATCCACAGCTCTCCTTGGCACTCCCTGGGGTATTGGAGGTTAGAAACAATGGAATCAAAGGAAAATATATAGTCAAAAAAGTGCTGCAGGGGCCACTGCGAAAAGACCGTGACGCCATCTGTGTGCACGTCAACCTGTAAATGCTGCCTACTTGCAAGCTGGTTCCATTCTGTGGCGAAACTAGCATAGGACGGTAGAGAAAAAAGGTGTGTGGGGACCTTACTTCGGGTCCAAGTAATCAAATCTTTGTACCTGAGGAAAATAGCGTGCGCAACATGAGAACGTAGCGCGCGCAAAAGTCAACGAAGCGCGTGCTATGAGCGGAAGTGCGCGCGATGTCACATGCAAAGCGCGCGCAATATTACCTTCTTCTTGGAATCTTCAGGAGCAGGACCAAGTCCACCACCGACAGAGGTGTGACGGCGTTGGCAGCCTCGGTCCTGCGACGCTTCTTCTCTGCTTCAGACACGGGGACCCTTTTTTCCAACTTGGCCCACAAAGACCGTTGGACGGCAGACCCTGAGCAAAAAAACTCAACTAGATCCGCCAAAAGGTCCTCGTTCTTCCACAAGGACCACCCATAGTGGGGGCCCAAAATGTTGGCAATCTTTCCTATTTCTTTTCTGACAGGCTTCGGACTGCCCATGCATCAATACAGTGCCTGCTGGAGAGGTTTGTGAATTGCCAAGCAATGCAGAGATCACAATGAGGGGTTGTGGCCTTCCACTGGGCACCTTTAGATTGGGCAGGCTGGGAAGCGAGCCATGCTGACACCGGGGGCTGGGGGGCGAGAACCCATTGTACGCTCAAGTGCATAAGAGCTTGGGGGGTCCCTCCAAAACGAAGTGTAGTGCTGGTACCCGAGACGGGGTTGCAGCCCAAAGAGCCACTTATGCCATGTCACGCGCCGATAATTATGGTTAGATGCCTCGTTCTAGAAGGGCCCCAATGTCTTTCAACGCAACCCCTTGAACGGAATGGTCAAGCAGACCTGTGCATGCAGACACAATGAGTCCTTGCTAGTCCAAATGCAGGCGTTCATGACCAGGAGAGAAATGGGAACGGAGGAGCATTCCCACAAGTCCAACTTTATTGGGCCGCCTATTGTACTACCATCCATGTCCAGGTCTTTTTTGTCATGTCTGATCCCGCCGAACTTCCAGAACCTCTGTTACATTGATCCTACCAATTTGTCCCACCAGAAATTCAGCCCCAAAATGCAGCCAATATAACAAAGCCCAGGCCCAAGCCCAAGTCAGCGGCATGGCAGCTATCCATGGTTGCTGTCCTGGCATAGAAATAACCGTATTTTACGGTCGTGATTCATGTTATCAAAACTCATACTCACATTGCAAGCACGGCCTTGGGCTTGGATATTTTCCTTTGCCACACGGCACCAGAGTTGTTCACACCTAGCACTGCAGTTCACACGGCAACACCTTCTCTACCTCATCTCAATTGTCTCTTATGCCTTGCCGGCTTCCCAAATCTGCCATGTCTGTCCTGCTGCTTGCCAGCAACACTTGCCTTCTATAAGACCACCACTTGGGACGCGCAGACGGTCCTTGGAACCGCCATGAGTGAATGGGCTAGGAGCGTAATGTGTTTGACTGAGCCATCAACTCTTTAGTTATAAAGTCGTGGGCAACCTGGACAGAAACGCAAGCTGGCAAGAGGTGCCCAAGATGCATCAAACACCGATTGCGCAAGGAAGGAATGCATCACCTGGGAGCACCATTCAGATTAATCCGTCGCATTGACGGAAGTCCATGCAGCCCGCAGGAGGGTGAAGGTATTGCGACAAACTGGGCTCTCGGGGGAGCACCGTGGGTAGGGACTCGCTTTTGGTCACGTTCAGTTGGCAGGTGATCAGATTCAGTGCATGGCGAACCATGGCAGATGTGCGGGAGCTCGGCCCTTTTGGGCTGAGGCCAGCGATGTCGTCGACATAGTGGAAAAGGAGAGACGATAGGCACCTTTGTTTGACCCCGTGTGTCGTCTGGAAGACCGTGTGGCCTGCCCCTTGAAGGAAGGTGGTCCCTTTCTCAAGTACCAGAGAAATCAATTGCAGCAGCTCGTGGGGGTTGCGCAGCCTGTCCAGGACGCTACCGATCAACAGCTCCGGGGGGGCTGTCCAAGGCATGATACATGTGGAAAGCCACAATGGCCTCGATGCCCCACATTCTGTCAAGGTCGTTTAGCAACGTTTGTGTGGTGTGTAGAGTGGAAGTTCCCGAGTGGCCGCCGGGTTTTTAGGGTTGGGGGGGGGGGGCAACAGGGGGTAGACATCTGGGTAGACGCATCGCGCGGGGTGCCTATAAATGTATTTTTTTTTGTGCATTGCGATGGGCCCCCCACCTCTCCGGGTCCTACCACTGACCTTTTCCCTAAAAAGGCAACAGGTATCAGATATCAACCATGAGTCATGCAAATAGCCACTGTTATCACACATGATCAGACGTGTACTGTGGCAGTGCGGAACGGCTGGGCCAGACCCCCCGCCCCCCCACCTCCTGAACAGGCACTACTCTGTTCTCTCCAGGTGTTGTTCTCGATCATGCCGCTCCATGCAGAAGAGCGTTCCCCGGGCCCATGGGCTAGGGCACGGGCGTGGCGCCAGTTCAGTCAAAAGAAGCTCAGTCGACCCCACGACAGCGAGGAAGTCCAGATCAAGAATTTGCTAATCTTCTTCGTCACCTTTCTACTGATTGCATTTGCCATCCCAGCGTTGGCGAGCAGATTCATTGCAGTGGGCTTCCTGTGGGCACTTGTAGCCGTAGTCCCCACCTGGCTGGCATTGAACATTGGGCTATGGCACATGCTGATCACCAAGACGCCAGTGCTTGCCATCCATTGCCTGGTCTACGGAGTGGCGTATTTATGTTTGGGGTTTGTGCTGTTGTGCGGCGGAGTGGGGCGAAGCCACGGGATGGTGTCGTTTGCCTACCTTGCGCCCATGATGGTTGTCGTCTTGGGGAATAGCGTGAAGCAGGGCGTGTGCCTTGTCATAGGGATCGTGGTGGTGACCCTGGTGATCTTGCTCGTCGAGCTGACAGCGGGTCCGGAGAGCCTGACGCCGCAGGTGCTGACCATACCTCCGGAGGTGGCGGCGATCTTCCATTTCATCCAGGCCAACTTTGCGGGTTCTTTCTTTTTCGTCCTACTGACGGCAGTGCTATCGCAATTGAAGGAGGCCAGGCGCGCTCTGCAGAAGAAACACAGCCGCGAAGAGAAGCTCAACAAAACACTGGGCAAGCAGAAGCAGGCGCTGGAGTTGGAGCAGAGGCTGTCCCGGAAGCTGATTTCCAACATCTTCCCCCTCAGAGTTGCCGAGGCCCTCATCGCATTGTTCGAAACCTGCGGGGAGAGCAGCGACCGTTCGGCTTCCCTGGCCACGCAGGCCTGGGACGGCACGACGGATGTTGCCGACGACCCGGGGGCGGATCCGCAGCCCGTCGGCTGTTCCTACCACGTGGTCGATGTCGAGGCTTACAGTCCCACGGGCCCGGCCTCCATCAGAGACGAGTTGGCCGCGAGCCTCAGCCCGAGACTGCACCCGCGCGCCGTCATCCTCTTCGCGGACCTCGTGGGCTTCACCGCCGTCGCGTCCCAGACAACGCCCACGGCGCTGGTCTGCTTCCTGGACCGGTACTTCGGCGACATCGACATGGCGTGCCAGGCCCAGCAGGTCGACAAAGTGAAGACGATCGGGGACGGCTACATGTGCGTGGGGTGGACCGAGCACCCCGCCGACCACGCGGACACCGCCCTGCGGGTCCTGAGGGTCGCCGACCACATCCACCGCGCCAGCCACCGCACGCTGCTGGACGGGCAACGGCTGCAGGTGCGGGCCGGCGTGCACACCGGGACGGTGGTGAGCGGCATCATCGGCAAGACGATGTTCGCGTCGGACGTGTGGGGGGACGCCGTCAACGTGGCGTCCCGCATGGAGAGCACTGGCGTGCCCGGGACGACGCAGGTCAGCGCCGCCGTCTACGAGCTGCTGAAGGGCCACGACTTGGGCTTCCGCCCGCGGGGCCCCGTAGAGTGCAAGGGGAAGGGCAAAGTGCAGACGTACATGGCCCCCGTGACGGCCCCCGCCGACGCCGGTACGGCCCGGTCCCCCCATGCGCCGGGGGAGTGCAACGTGGTGAATGTGCTGGCCCAGTTCGTGGAGGGGGCCCTGCAGGCCTGAGACTGCCCTGCGGTGGCGATGGCCTTGTGTGGAGCGCGAGGCGGCGGCGGCGCCCGCAACGCAACATCGCGGGTTCGATTCCGGACGCAAAGTGGGCCGTCGCGGTCGGCCGGCGGTCCGCAGCTTTCGCTTGCGGGGGCAAGTGCACGTAGCGGTTCTTCAGATAGCATGCCCTAACCCTGGCATAAAGGAAGCATCAGTGAAGCCTCTGATGGTACCCCTACGTGAAGTCCCTGCAAAGGCAACGTGTTCAGGAGAATATCAAAAGCAACCGCTGCACCTCTAGCATCAACACAGCCAGCCACTCCAGCAGAGCCAGCCACTCAAACGTAGATTCGCTTGCCCGGGAAAGTGCACGTAGCGGTTCTTCAGATAGCATGCCCTGGCCACCCTGCCAACCGTCCCCGGCCGTGTTGGTCCCCTTTCTTAATGCCAGCCCTGAACCGTTTCGCCCGCTCCCGACCGTGCCTGGCGCCGCAAAGCACACTGGCAGTGCCAAGCATGGGCTGGGGTTGGTTGCGGCGTGAGGAAGGCCGCCCGGTTTGAGGGCGATCGCCTAGGCAAGACAGTGGAAGCCAACAGGCCCAGACTGTGCCCGGGGGGCAGGTGCATCCAAGTAGGGGACAGTAGCCAACTGAGAGGCGCCGGTGCAAGCACGCACACAACACATCGCAAAGACCATCTATCGGGTTACGTGAATTTTCACGGAGCCCAGATGTTGTCATTTCCAGGAAGCATGACTTATCCAATTGGATTGGTGTGCTCGCGCGATTGACCTTCCCCCCCCCCCCCCGCCTGTTGGAGAGCTTTCTCCGCGCCCCCACCCCCCGCCTGTTGGAGAGCTTTCTCCGCGCCCCGCTGCCTCTCCGCGGCCCTGAGCAATGAGACTTATGTCAGGAACGTGCACGCGGTGCATGACGCGGTGCAGGACGCGGCGCAGGCAGGGCATTTGGGGTGTTTTGTGTGGACATGAACCCACTTTCCGCTGTTGCAGCCACTCCTGCAGGGAATACCAGCCTCCCAGAGTCGTAATCAGGGTTCGTGGAAGGGCGGCCTGATCGGGAATGTGCACGGGGAGGCACACTTGGATTGAATGCTGCCCAGAGAGCGCAACGGGAGCGACCACATGGGACTGTATGTTGGCCCCTTAGGCCACCGCGGCCCTGACGTTGTTCAAATTGGGCAATTCCTGCAAAAGCAAAGTTCGACTACTTGCACGCGGTGGCACGGTGGCACGGTGGCATGCGGTGGCACGCGATGCGCCTGTTTCTCTCGCTTCTCTGTGGCCCCAAACCACCATGAATGTTTTCCTCGTGAAGGACAGGCTTTAAGGACAGCCCCCGGGAGACCTCTTTTTACTGAGGCCGACCTCGGCCAACCGTGGTGTCACGATGGTGCCGCCCCACTTCTGATTTTGTTCCCCGCGCTGAGCCTTGGGGACCCCTGAGAAGGCAAGGGCTATGCAGCCATTGCCCAGTTTTGGCCCCCCGATAGGGCAGCGGTTTGGCAGCCACTTCTGATTTCTATCCCCACTCATTGTCTGGAACACAGCTCCCACCATTTTACACGGCAACGCCTTCCTCCGCTGCAGGTCTGTGGGTGGCTGGTGCATGCCGAGTCAGTGGATCACCCACACACAACCAGGCCTTGGCTCTCTCTAGACAACGCATTCTGCCGGAGAGGTGGCGGTAGCCCAGGGCGTCCGTGTGAGGACACAGATGGCGGGGTGCGCTGCAGGGCCGGCGCAGGTCCGAACCCGCACTGCACCCCCCCCCCCCCCTTCATTGTGGTTGTTGGAAGCCCCTGTCAGGAAAATTATCCTGCAGATGCACACCCCAGCGCGCACAAGTCAGGGCTGGAGTCGGCAACTCTGACATGGACTCGGAGTGTGCATCTGGATGCACCTGGTGAACGGCACGGGCAACAGCCCGTCTCCGGGACAGCCAACCCCCGGAGTAGTCAAACAGGACAAGTCATCCGGGGGCTCCGTTGACACAACCAAAACACGTTCGGACCCCCAGAGCGTCGGGATGTGCAGTGGCGAGAGGCCGATAGGCGCCGCCAACGGCACACAATCAAATACCGAGGCCTTGTGCCAAACCCCCCCCTCCTTCTCCCTCCCTGTTGCAGTCTACCACGCTGCGAGTGCACGCCAACAAAAAAATCGCATACTCCACGGGGCCTGGGCCCAATTGTGTGGACCATATGGCATCAACTATTCATTTTTCCACTGCCGCTATCCACATACCATATCCTAAGCAAAAGATGTAGGCCCCAAACCAATTGGGATAAGGCACTCTAATGGCAAGCCAACGTTGACGGAGGCCAAACTAGGGAGCGAGGTGGTCTCATTACCCGCCCCGTGCAGCCTTCCCATAGGCTTGTTTTAGGGAGCCTCATTGACCTACGCACGGTGGAGGAGTGGCAAGAGCCCAGGGGGTGTGCCTGCACGAACATGTGCACCGAATCCTTCTGTTCTCCTGGATCTTTGCGGCCCAGGCGTTCTCATCGGTTTCCTGGCTTCTTCCCCCTGTGAGTAAGCCACACCCCATCTACTTTAGGGACCACCGGAGTGTGACAGAGTGCTGTCAGCTGAGAGACTGCTGCTGTCGAAGTGTCGGCCGCTGACATCTTTTCCAGAAGCCACTCACCTTTCGTCGTCGTCCTTTGTGTGGGGCATGTGGTGGTGGGCTCCCCAGCATTCGCCGATTTGTGTGTCTTTGGCTTCGAGGGGGTGGCATATGCGCATCGCCATTTTGCAGCAGGGGGACAGGCATCATCGTGATGTAGAGATCAGGCCGTACCCCCCCTCCCCCTTGCGCAAGCACGGCCTTATCTAAGCACGGAGTGGGCGTTGAACCGCTGTTTTTAGGAATTTTTGGGACCACTGTTTTTGTGGTCTCAGATGTAACATGGGGTTTAAAAACCTTTTACCGCACATTGCCACCCAATGATGTTTGTTTTGATGTGATTCTTAGCCATTCCTGATATTCCCCTTCCACAGCCTAACACCATCTGCATCTGAGGGCTCTCCTGGATGTGGGCAGTTATGTGTGTTTGCCGTCATGTGTGCCACACGGAAGTACTGTCTTGTCTCAGCGCGGGGGTGGGCGTTGAACCGCTGTTTTGCCTGGGTTTTTGGGACTGCGGCCGTGCTTGCGCAAAGGGGGGGGGTGTGGTACCTTTGCCAAACCGGGGGTGCATTTGGTGGAGAGAGAGATCGGCAGTTCATGCTTCTCAAGGGTGACTTGTCAGATTTGCCGGTGAGATGGATGAGGATTTGCCTTTAATAGCGTCTACCTCCCAAATGGGGGGGGGGGGTCAAAATGACATCAACCCCCCCCAGGAGGTGACACCCTCACTATGTGAGTGTGACGACACTAACCTGCTGCTTCCATGTGTCCCGACACCCTAAATGTGCTGTTGTTTCGGGTGCCTTGAAACCTGAAATTCATTAAAATATATATGACGCCTTGAGACACACGTGTAAAGAGTATATCTTATTACTATTGGCTTGTGTTGCACAATTGAATGATTCACCAAACTAAACTTATGGAAGTGTTGAATGATGTAAATCGTCGAAATATCATACCCCCCCTCCCCCTTGCGCAAGCACTGCCTTGTCTAAGCACGCGGGCCCGTCTGACCGTCGTTTTTCCGACCGCTCTTTTAGGTTTCCTCTTATGGGCCCTGCATTGTCTAAGCACAGGGACCCGTCTGACTGTTGTTTTCCTGACTTTCAGCGTCGCTTGCGCAAGGGGGAGGGGGGGTATGGAATAGTGCCATAGAGGCATTTCTTTGGCAGATCCCTCGCAAATCAGTGTGCACTGGAGATCATGCACGCTTCAAAAGCGTGGGATGCCAATCTCGAAAGGATGGATGTTTATGTTGTCAGCCTCATCACATGATGAAGGACCCAAATGTGTGGTCTCAGATGTAACATGGGGTTTAAAAACCTTTTACCGCACATTGCAACCCAATGATGTTTGTTTTGATGTGATTCTTAGCCATTCCTGATATTCCCCTTCCACAGCCTAACACCATCTGCATCTGAGGGCTCTCCTGGATGTGGGCAGTTATGTGTGTTTGCCGTCATGTGTGCCACACGCAAGTACTGTGTTTTCTAAGCACGGGGTGGGCGTTGAACCGCTGTTTTGCCTGGGTTTTTGGGACTGCGGCCGTGCTTGCGCAAAGGGGGGGGGTGTGGTACCTTTGCCAAACCGGGGGTGCATTTGGTGGAGAGAGAGATCGGCAGTTCATGCTTCTCAAGGGTGACTTGTCAGATTTGCCGGTGAGGTGGATGAGGATTTGCCTTTAATAACGTCTACCTCCCAAATGGGGGGGGGTCAAAATGACATCAACCCCCCCCAGGAGGTGACACCCTCACTATGTGAGTGTGACGACACTAACCTGCTGCTTCCATGTGTTTCGACACCCTAAATGTGCTGTTGTTTCGGGTGCCTTGAAACCTGAAATTCATTAAAATATATATGACGCCTTGAGACACACGTGTAAAAAGTATATCTTATTACTATTGGCTTGTGTTGCACAATTGAATGATTCACCAAACCAAACCCCTGTTTGTCTTGTCCCCTTTTCGTTTACGAACAGGGGATCACTTCCACTGTTTGTGTACAGATTTGTTGAAAATTTATTGTGTTTTGTGAAGCAGCATGCAGGTCTTCCGCTCCCCGTTTAAGAGTGCGTCGTCTAAGGCCCCAGATCAAGGAGCTTCGGGCTCTGGGGCGGACGCGTCGGCGCTGGACACCAGCCAGATGTCGCCTGAGGAGCTGCGCGCGTTGCTGCAGTCTCAGCAAGAGGCGATCGGACATCTACAAGCTCGGTTGGAGAGCCTGGCCGTCGCGGAGAGAAATACGGTGCCGGACCTGACCACAGAGGCAGTGGAGCAACTGCTGGGGGGCGACAAAGTGGCCAGCTGGATGCGCCAGTCAGGCGAGGCGCTGCGGGACTACGTTAGAAGCGCGAGTGCTGCCCCGGTCAGGCCATCCGACGTGATGGGCAATGCGATGGAATGCCCGAGGGGCGACAGGCTGGCCTACAGGATTTGGGGTATCATCCTCGACTCCCAGCAGGCGTACGCCCAGAGGTTCACGTCGGACTCCAACAGTCGAGCGGACCCGTCCAACCCGCTGGATGCGATGAGCTGGCCAGATGCGGTCGAAAACGGGGGACCGTCCTTTAAGTATAAAGGCATCGACTTCGCCATGCGACAAGGCGTCCTTCATGGGATGTCGAAGAAAGGAAGGTGGGTACCAATCTCAGCCCGCCCGTCTGGTGACTGCCAGAGATGCGCAAAAGAGGGTGTCCCATCGGACCAGTTGAGGCACTGGCATTTCCAATGTCCCCACTGGTCCTGACGGGACTGCCTCCACTGCGGCAAGGCGGGGTGGGGTTGGCCCTGTTGGTGTGAGGATTCCAGGTCCACACGTCCAACCCCCACCCAAGAGGCCTCACCTGCCGCCAGAGTGACCTTCAGCGCGGCGGCGGCGGGGTGGGCAATGGCGATGGCGGCTGTCGGATCGTTTCGGGTGGCGGCCGTGGGCGTTCGTGGATGGGCCCCCAAGACACAATCGAGATACCATTCCGCTCTGTCCGCGGTGGCGAAGTTTGAGGGTACCAGAGCTTTGCGGACGCCGCTTACTGACACGCTGTCTGAATTCTTGGCGTCAAGGGTCTCCATGGGACAGGCCAGATCCACCCTCAGGGGGTATGTGTCCGCGGTTCGGGCGGCAGAAGATGTCAGACTACTCCCGGGTTGTGTCCAGGCCATCCACTGGAGGATTGCGAAGTCTGGAAAACCGACACCGGGGCAACCATACCTGGGGCCGGAGGGTCTCTGTCTCCTGTGGGCCAGAGCAGATTCACCGGTTGAGCAGGCAGTGGCAGCATTGGCGAGCCTCAGTTGGCTCCTCTTCTTGCGAGTCTCTGAAGCGGTGTCCATCACGCCAGCGGGGTTGGAGAGTGATTCCGTGGTCCTGTTCGTCACTACCAAAGTTGGTGGCCACAGGGAAGTGCGACGGCCGCTTTATGAGTGGGGACGGTCGTGGGTCCGATTCCTCAGATGCTACGCCGAGGCCAGCTGCATCCCTGAAGGTCAACCGTTGGTTAGGGGAGGGGTTGAGGCAGTGGAGAGGATCTTCGCAGACCTCCTCCGTGATTCCCCATATAGTGGCCACCGATGGCATTCCCTGCGGCGGGGGGGCGCTGCGGCCGCCTTCCACCGCTCCCCAAATGTGGCTTACTTCGTCTGGTGGGGGCGGTGGAAGAGGCTGGCCACAGCGTTGGAGTACACTTTGGGCTACTCTGACCCTGCAGTGGTTGGGGCTTTGGTGCTTCCATGGCCTGTTGGTGGCCAGGCTTCTGATGAGCGTTTGGCTGTGCTGTTGGCCGCCCTGTGGGGTGACCCCATGTATGCAAGCCCTGAGCGGAAGTCCACGAAGGCGACGATGGAGATCTCAGTCCCGGTGCCTGCGGGCCCTGTGGTATCTCTTCCTGATATGGATGTGGCGACGAATCGGAAGGAAGTGGACGACGTGGGGTCTGATTCGGATTCTTCGTCCGTCCCCTCGGAGTCTTCGGACTCAGATGTCTCCACAGCAAGTGCCCGTAACATCACCACAGGACCCAGTCCGTCCACTGGTCCAGGGGAACGCCCTCAACAATTCACGCCGGGATCCAAGCCTCAGGTTGTCGGGAGCGGCAGGAGGAAGCTGCGATCGAAAGGAGCCGGCAAGGCACCGAGAGGCGGCGCAGCAGAGGTCGACGGCGCTGAGAAACCGAGGCCCATGCGGCGAGTCGTTGGTCTGGGCGGTCCCTTATCTGTCCAGCGGCGTCATGCGACGAGCGCGCAGGTGGGCCTGGGTAGTGCAAAAGCCCGACGACCTGCCTCCAAGAGGCGGCATCCTGATGGGCCTCCAGTCGGGCCTGCCAGCAAAGTGGCTGTGCGTTCCCCGCCGGAGTGTAAGAATAAGGGCGGAGGAACGGAGACCGGCAGGGGGGGGGGGGGGGTCGCCTAGAAATTCGCCCCCCGCGGGGGTGACTCGCGAAACCCCATCTGCCTGTGACACGTCGGTTGGTGGCCCAGTGCTGAGTTCGGCGCAGGGATCGCTGCGGGTGATCACATTGGCGGATGGTGGGCCCCGCCCTCTGACCAGGGCAGACCTTTTGTATGTGCGTTCGGAACCAGTTCCGTTATTTGTCCACTTTTTGCAGGCGTTCTTTTCTTTCTTGCTCTGGCTTCACCGGCAGGGCTATGCGTGCGCCAAAACCTTGGCGAGCTTGGCGAGTGGACTTGCTTTGGCTTTGGCGAGTAAATTTCCCATAATTCCTAAAGGGGTACTGTGGGAGTGGTTCTCGGCCAATGGCCAATGGCCGGCGCGTAGGGACCGTTGGGTGGAATTATGGGGAATTATGGGGAATTATGGTTCAACCATGGGCAATTATTGGGAATTATGGGACAATTTTGCTTCATCCTTGGGGAATTATGGGGAAATTTGAAGAATTATGGGGAATTATGGGCAATTATGGGGAATTATGGGGAATTATCGCACGTTATCCATCCCGCACACTGCTGCCGACGTTGAGCGGTGCAATAGCTTTTACAAACTTACCCGCAGGGACAAGCAACACTCCTTGAAAGATGCGCATCATTTGGGACGCTTAAGTTTCGTGATGAACGGTGTTGTTCCGCTGCCTATGGGCGTTTGACATGAGGCCACGTGAATGAATGTCTTCCGGACTTGTGTTGCACACGCATCATGAAAATTCCCCATACAACCCCATACAACCCCATACAACCCCATGATTCCCCATACAACCCCATACAACCCCATAATTCCCCACAATTCCCCATATTTCCCCATAATTCCCCATAGAACCCCATTATTCCCCATACAACCCCATAATTCCCCATAGAACCCCATCATTCCCCATAATTCCCCATAATTCCCCAAAATTTCCCCATAATTCCCCGTAATTCCCCATAATTCCCCATAATTCCCTATAATTCCCCATAATTCCCCATACCTATCCTTTGGCGAGCAGACGTCGTGTGGCGCTGGCGAGCGCATAGGCCTGCACCGGGCATTGCCTTGCGGGGTCTTGTTGCTCATGCGGCGACTCCATTTGTTTGTGCTGCGTTTGTTCCTTACGTGTGAGGATTTTCGTTTACGGTCCGCACCGGATATAACTTTTGGCGCTTTGTCGGAATTTACAGTTGAATCCTGGCAGGCTCTTTTGCACCTTTCTACATCCCCGGTGCCACAGGTGGGAAAAGTTGACCCACAATTGGTGGAGAGGGGTTTGGGGGCGGTGGGTAACTGCACAATTTCCGACGAACTGTGGTGTGAGTTGGCGCCCCCTGATTTCGAAGCATCGGTGTCGGATTTTCATTTGGAGAGAGAAAGTCGCTCTTCTACTAGGGAGGCTTTGGTGCTACCCATGGTTAAGTGGTTGCTGCGTGAGGGAGTTGTTTCCATCATGGATGAAGGCTGCCCCATGGGGGCGACTTGCTGGCCGTTTGTGATCCCGAAGTCCACGGAGAAGGTGTCCCTCATTTTTAATTTAGTTGAGTTTAATGAGAGCTTGCATAAGCCGTTGTCTTTTTCGCTGGATGGTTGGGAACAAATCTCCCAGAGGTTGGCGGAATGGCCGGCCGATAGGCCGTTGTTTTGTACACATGTGGATCTCAAAAATGCTTTTTGGAGTTTTAAGTTGCCTAGACGGCACGAGAGGGCCTTTCGGTTCCGGATGCGTTGGGAGGGGGTGGAGAGGGTGTTTTGTATGTCGTGGATGCCGTTTGGGTGGAAGCACTCCCCGCTGTTCTGTCAGACGGCGTTGGGGAGGATAGTGCGTCCCCTGGTACCGGAGGGGTACATCCTTTTCCACTACCTAGATGATTTTTTGATCCTGGGGCCGGATCCAGTGCGGTTGCGTGTTGTCACTGCGCGCGTGGTTCGGGCTTTGGAGGAGGCTTGGTTTATTGTGTCGGGCAAGAGTACACTGGACCCGGTTACGGAAATATTTTTCCTAGGGAAGTACATTAATTTAGGAGTGCGCACGATCCGTTCACACCCACGGGCTTTCCTCCAGATGTTCAATATTTGGCTCAGGTTAGCCACGCGGTCGAGACCTTCTTCCCGGTTGCTCTCTAAAGCATTGGGCTTCATCCATTGGCACTTTAGGCCCCGTTTGGGGGGGGGTCCGCTGCTCGCTGGGAGCTATTGTTGTGACCGATGGGGTGGGTTTGAACGGCCTACGCCACTGAAGGTTTTGCATGGACTGTGTACTGCCATCGTACGGTGTATGGAGACTTGGGAGCCGCCAACGCCGGCACGACTTGCTGTATTTCGTGCGCTATCTGCCACGCCCGATTTGTGGGCCGTTCGCCATTGTGTGATGTTCGGGGACGCTGCTTTGGACGCCATTAGGTATAGGGGGGGGGCATTCGTACCGCGGTTGTCGGGTGTGCGTTCCCAAGTTATTCCCCCTGCACGTCACACGCAGCAAAGCGCAGAGCTTTGGGTGTTGGTGTGGTTGGTGAGGCTGGCAGTTCGGCTGGGTTGGGGTTATGTGGTGTTGGTCACGGATTCACAGGTGTCCGCTTGCCAGTTTTTGTCCCTGCGGGCCTCTACGTGGTTGTCAAGGCAGCAGAAGTTGCTGAGGGCATTGGTTTTGAGACTACTGCAGACAGGGTTGGTTGTGGAGGTCAGGTTGGTGCCTGGCGCGTTGCAGCCAGCTGACCCGCCGAGTAGGTTGGATTCTAATTACCAATCTATTATGCAGCGGGCGTGTAGCCGTGCTTTTCAACTCTGGCGGGTGTTGCTGGCGCACCCCCAAGAGGTGCTGCAGGTGGGTGGGTTGGTCCTGTGAGGCGTACTTGTTTGGTTTCGTGAAATCACATGTTTCGCACGTTCGCGATGTTCAGCACTTGTGCCATGCCTGGACGAGGGAAGCGCCGCCGCCACCGGCGCGGAGGATTTTGTCACCGCCGGTCGGCGGCGGCGCTGCAGCGCAGGCGGGACCGTGCGCGACAACACCTCAGAGCTGTGTTGGAGAAGCGCCTGGCGTGGTGGCCGGTGAGGCGGATCTGGCTGGGTCTGGCTGCAAGGCTCGTCTTCTTGCGGCCTTGCACGAAGGATGATGCTCCGGGCGTTCTGAAGCTGGCAGCACAGGACCTAGCGAACCGTTTGCGGGGAATTGCGGAGCAGGAGAAGACTCCGTTTGGTGATGTGAATGTTAAAGGCGTGGGCGGGGATCATTTGTGCCGCCATCGTTGGATCGTGCGGGTTGGGGGTAGTAGGTTGTTCCTGAGTCTCTCGTCGAACACGAAGACTGGGGGCCAGCGTCTGCCCTATATATGGGTCCAAGGGAAGCAGGTGTTGGTTTGGCGAGTATGCTTCATGTTCCACGCGTTGTGAGTGACCGCCGTTCTGGCTATGCAGTTTTTCATGGATTCCAGTAAGTTGTGTCTCGATGCACAGAGACCGTGCAGTGTTTCTGTCCCATGCGATGGTACCTGTGTGTGGGGAATAGAGGATTGGGACCGTCGTGCGCAGGCATTACACACGGAGGTTGGCGCCTGCGCCGTGGCTGGTTGGCTGCGGGCGCCTGGCACTGTCCCCGTTGTGGATTTGTGAAGGTTACCGGTTTCAGTGTGGTGAGGTTGTATGGCGACTGGTTGGGATCAAGGATGAGGGGTACCAGAGGTGAATTGTTGAATTGTCTTGGTGCTTTGTCCTCTGTGATCCCCTGTTTGTCTTGTCCCCTTTTCGTTTACGAACAGGGGATCACTTCTACTGTTTGTGTACAGATTTGTTGAAAATTTATTGTGTTCCCACCACCCGCCCCCACGCCCGCCTCCTCACTGTGTTCATCGGTGATGGTGGGGCTTGGTGTTATATTGGATTCAGGTTGGAGATTCCTGCTGTATACTTCTGCCAGGTGTTTATAATTTTTGGGGCGGAGATCTGCATTTGTGCTGCTTCACGTTTTTTTTGATCGCCGGTGTGAGTCAGCGTAGGGTTGTGTCCCATAGGCCCGGCGGGGTCCTTTTGGAGAGCGCTTACTAAGGCCGGTGGCGCTATTGGCGAGTACTGCTTTGATACTCTTGAAGGCGATGATGTCGCCAGCAACACTCTGACTCGTTTGGCTGCCAGAGGTGAATTGTTGAATTGTCTTGGTGCTTTGTCCTCTGTGATCTTATGGAAGTGTTGAATGATGTAAATCGTCGAAATATCATACCCCCCCTCCCCCTTGCGCAAGCACTGCCTTGTCTAAGCACGCGGGCCCGTCTGACCGTCGTTTTTCCGACCGCTCTTTTAGGTTTCCTCTTATGGGCCCTGCATTGTCTAAGCACAGGGACCCGTCTGACTGTTGTTTTCCTGACTTTCAGCGTCGCTTGCGCAAGGGGGAGGGGGGGTATGGAATAGTGCCATAGAGGCATTTCTTTGGCAGATCCCTCGCAAATCAGTGTGCACTGGAGATCATGCACGCTTCAAAAGCGTGGGATGCCAATCTCGAAAGGATGGATGTTTATGTTGTCAGCCTCATCACGTGATGAAGGACCCAAATGTCTGGTTTTTGCAGATGGTTTCACTATGGATACTGCACCAAGACTGAATTACCCTGTTCATCATCTCCCCTATCCCCCCCCCCTCCCTTTCCTTCATTTCCCCCATCTCTCCCATCTCCCCCATTCTCCCGTCCCCCCCAATGTGCCACTTTCAATGAACATAATGCAGGCGGCCGCAGACTTTTTGGTCGGCGGTTCGAACCCTGGTGCGGCCAATGCGGCGGCGGCGCTCCGCCGGCATCCACCCACCAGGATTCGAGCCGCCGACTTAAATTTCTGCAACAGGGTGCATTGCCATTCGACCGGAGCTGGGTGTGTCATAAGTGTGTCTCCGTAGGGACTGTAATACTTGTGTACGTAATTCATTACGTACGAAATGTAGTATGGTCACATAAGACATGGGTTTGTCATTATCACATTTGCCAATTACATAGAGTCGTGGACATATTTGTAGTGAGTCTTTGCCCACTTGAACCCACATGGCTCTGATTTTGGGGATATTAGTGCTTTATGTTCCCTTTTCTTGTACAATCTCACTGTGCAATCTTCTCTTTCTGAACCTGGGTGTCCAGTTATTTTCGTGTCGGCAGTTGTATGTTTTGTGTGCAAGCTACGCCCTTGTCCAAGCTACAGTAGGGGGGTGGTTTTATGTTCGTCTCGGAGGTACCTGTCAGCTCAACCCAGTTCCTGCTGAGGGTAGGGAGGGCGACCTGACCTATCCTGAAGAACTGTGGCGGCGCCTCCGGCGCCGTATCCGAAGGAGAGCTGTGGCGCTTCGCTGGACAGATGGGACAATGTGTGCCGCGGCTCCGCCGCGTGATACTTGCTGATTGAGGGCATAGGTCTGTCGGTGGGGACCTATTGCTGAACTTTCCACTGTTCTATGGCCAAGCTACAGTAGGCGTAGGGACCGTAATATTTGCGTACATTGGCGTAGCTTATACAAGGGGGGGGGGGCGGGGTACAACGGGGCCATAGTGGGAAATCCGCAGTTCCGAAAATATCGTGAGGCCCAAAATATCGTACTTATTGGAGCCCTGTGTGAACGATGGTGTACTGTCATGTTTGTGACTGTGACGTCGGTCCTTTTTTTTGACAACCTGTGACAACCTGTGACGACCTTAGATCACATTGACCATCTGGTGGACAGCTCTGATGGAGAAAGCTTGTTGTAATCTTTTGTCCCCCCCCCCCCCCTGCGCAAGCACTGCCTTGTCTAAGCACATGAGCCCGTGTTGCCGTCGTTTTGGTGGAGTCTTCTGACCACGGTTTTTATGGTCAGAAATGGAACATTGCGCAATTGTGCTTCGCTTGTAGAGGGAAAGGGGGGCTGCATCATGCTTCTGGTAGTTCCTCCTGCTCATACCAACATTCTGCATTGCAATTGATGTGATTTTCAGCCATGGTGCAGTTTGCTACACCTGGCATGGTTGTTAGGTACATCCGGTCCACCGGTGAACATGTCTCCGCAACAATCATTGGTCCTTCTACTTGTGGGGATGATTTCTTTCATGTGAAGTACATGCGGAATGGGCATGAGCTTGAGCATCATGCTCCTATGGACCGTGTCCTTTTCCCAATCCGCAGCCCTTCCCCAGAACCTTCAGAGCCCTCTCCAAAACGAGGGCGATCAGCAACGGTGACACATGTTTTTTTGGTACCGCTCATCGTGCGCAAGCACTGCCTTGTTTAAGCACGGGAGCCCGTGTTACCGTCGTTTCGCTGACTTTCAGGGTGCTTGCACAAGGGGGGGGCGGGGTAAGTGTCTCAACTGATAGTTCCGGCTGAAGCGCCATCAGTATTAGCGATGGTGACAGCAGCAATAGTAGCAGTGCAAGTGACAGCAATGTTGGAGGGCAACAGTGACAGTGATCAACAAGCTTTGAAAATCAGTAAAAGCTGCTTGCATGGGCGGCATCCAGGGGGGCCGTCGCAGACTGGGTAGCCGGCGCGCGTGAGGGGCGTCAGCTTGAGCCCGGGCTTGGGCTTGAGGGGCCCGGGCTTGATCTCGGGTGCGCTCATTCCCATACCCACTCACTGTCAGTTACGTATTATATCTCTTCCCTACACTGCTATGCACTTTCCACCCCAAGGGGTGTGCTGATTCCACTCCTCTGCTGTCATCAGTCTTGTGTGCTCTCATAGCACATAGGGAAGCCTTTGGGCCTGGTATCAGACTCAGTTTGTCCTCCTTGTGTGCCAGGTCTGTCACTAGAATTCATGTTGGACAAATGTAGAGCTGGACAGCTCTGAACCATGATTCTGAAAGACTCTCAAGTCCCCCCCACCATTGCAATTGAACATTCTAAATGAACTCTAGTGATGAACTCGAGTGAATGGTTCAATGCCCCCCAACCACGCACAAGTTACTGGACACAAAGTCGACATAGCAATCGGAAAAGGCAGTGAAGGCCGTGAGGAAGGCGAAGGGTGGTCTTGGCAAAGTACCTGACAGCTTTGATTCCCACAGCCCCCGCGGTCGATGACACAGCAACACATTGCAGCATTGTACACCAGCATTGTACGCAAAATTGCTGTGTAAACACACCTTTGGCAGCAGAGCAACCACATCATTCCGTTAGCCACGAATGACATCCCAAGTTCAGTAATTGCTTTAATTGCTGTGTAAACATACCTTTGGCAGCAGAGCAACCACATCACTCCGTCAGCCACGAATGACATCCCAAGTTCAGTAATTGCTTTAATTGCTGTGTAAACATACCTTTGGCAGCAGAGCAACCACATCACTCCGTCAGCCACGAATGACATCCCAAGTTCAGTAATTGCTTTTAGTAGTTTGGCCACAGCGGACAAGGGAACATTTTGTGTGTGTGCGTGTGCGTGCGTTGCAGTCTTGGGGTCCGACGTCGTACTGAAGAACGCCGGATCGCTCAGCACAATATCGTCGCGGGCAATGCCCTTGTAAGTTCTGTACTTGGCCCTCCACCGGGGGTGCATCTTCTTCCGCATGCCTCGGTACAAAGTGCAGGGGCGGGTGCTCAGCGCCAGCTTCCCGATGGCGCTGTCGATGGCGAACTGCGTCGCCGGAAAGCGGCCGCTGTTGCAGCGCAGGCTCTTGTTCAGGGGCTCGTAGCCAGGGCCCGTGTAAAGGCGTATGCCGGCCACTTCGGCCTCATTCAGAGAGGCTCGAACAGCCTTTTCGTGGCGGACAAAATCCGCCAACAACTTGCCCTCGTTCCCCTTGTCCCGGACGGAGTAGCCGCCTTTGTGGTCCGGGTACCGACGTCCAGCCTCGTCCACCGGGCAGGGGCTCATGATGTATCGCCAGTGGACATGCAAATTGGCCAAGCTGGACCATTCCATCTCCATGTGACGCAGGAGCCAATCGCTACTTGGCGGGTGGGTTTCCCCGGTCTGCTTCAGTAGTGAGCAAAAGTCATCCCGTTCGCATGACAATTTCATCCCAGCAAGCAACGAGGGGTATTCTAAGTAGTCTGGATCCCCTTTGCGCTTGCCCCCGGGTTGGTGCACCATCTCAGGGTCGTACAAGGATTGGAAGGATTGCCAACCACCATATGCAACCTTGCATTCATCGTTTTTATCAAGCAAATCCCACACAAAAGCCATCTCCGCATCAGACGCCAGTTCATAAAAGAACGCCTTGAACTCACATTCTCTGATATAGCCCTCCCGAGCCTGATCAATATCTTCATATGCAGCTTGCAAGACGACCCGGTAAAAGTGCGGGTTGATATTTGCTTCAAGATCAACCTTGGGTTTGCAGCTTTTTCTTCCGCCCTCGCCGAAGGCTTTAAAGATGCGAGGAGATGGGGTGAAGAACATGCTCCAGAAAGTCAAATAGACATTATGATGAACGCCGAAAAAAATAGACACTCAGAAAGTGAGTCCCGGGCAATGAAGACTTACCACGCATGGGGGCAATACAAAAAAACACAACCACAGCATCTTTTATTTATCAAAAAGGCCAGTTCTGAAAGTGCCAGGTGCCGCAAGGGCAAAGTTCAGCGAATAAGTACAGATTTTGGCAGTGCCAGGGTGAACATACGGGCTTCAGCTCTTGGCTGGGCCCAAAAACACAACCACAGCATGTCACAATGAGGGCTCCATTTTTTTTTGATCAAATGGGCCAACTGCGAATGTGCCAGGAGCTGCGTAGGCAGTGTTGATGCTCAGTACAGATGCTAAGTGCAGATTTCGGCAGAGCCAGGGTGTGCATACAGAATTTAGCTCTGGGCTGGTTCCCCATGGTTTCCCGTGGAAAAGGGTATGGTCATGTGAGTTAGATTTCCCACTCCGTCGGATCCCGGTGCGCCTTCTATCGTTTGGGGAGGGGCTGGACCTGCCACAAGGTGGGGTCCCAGCTCTGATTAGCCAAGGGCACTACGCAACAGCAACTAGTGTACCACAGGGAGTCGCATGCACGAGGCCACGGAATCATGGTTAGCAACATGGTTGACTTCCTATGGCTTGATGACACCAAAACACAGGAATGGGAGAAGGTACACCAAGAGTGGGCCAAGAAGCAAATCCCGTACATATACCTCTGCAAGGGAGGGGGCCTCAGCGAATTGGCACGCATGGCAAACACCATGGCACACATTATGCAAGGCCGGTACTGCATGTCACTTATCTGCATACATACTACGCCATCATAACCGGGCGCAAACATAAGACCGCCAGAACCATGATCACTGATATTGAAGTATATCGGCCTTGTCAGGCGGCGGCCCCTAGATTGGGACCAGCCAAAACATGTCAGTGACTAACCACAGCTAGGGCCCCCATGGAGGTGCCCAAAGGGCAAAAACTCATCATAGGAGCAAGATGGAGTTGGACAGCCCACCGGATGCAGTGTGGCTTTGCGGAGGACGTCCTCCTGCAAATGGGTGAAGGGGGGCGCAACTCTATGTTGTGGTCTGTCAACACTGTCTTTACTCTACAGCTGGTTGACACCACCACACGGTTGACGTCTTTGGCGCAGGTTCGCCACATGTATAGTTTGCTATACTGATGGACTCCAAACACCGTGTTTGATTGCAAAAAAAAGGGGGGCTAGACCTTGTCCCGGAGCGACCCACCCCGCAGATATCTGTTTTTTTGGGGGGGTTCAGGTGGCCATGGTAAGCTGGTGAAGCCCGCTCACCAAAAAGCACGCGAGAAAACTCTCAGAATCAAGGATAAAGAGTTGTGCCATGCTACGATTGGGCCATGACCAATTACACATGGCGAGGATAAGGCAATTCTAATCCTAGGAAATGCAGTGGGAGCTGCCATGCACATAGGCATCCCAGTGTGCTACTAGAGCACAAAAAAGATTGACCATGTCTTGCGATGATCGCCACCCCGGGCATCACACCCTCAACAACTGCTGATCACTTCACTTTGTGAGCATTCATAAGACTACAAGTCTCTGTAAGTAAGGAACCAGTCTTCATCTGTTGGCCGTAGGCACCCCTCCTCTCCTAATGTCATATAATCAAAACAATGGAGGTGCAAAAACGCCCTCCACACAAAGAAAGACAAGGGCGTGGGCTGCGACAGACCCCCTAGCTATATGTCAAAAACTTGGGGGTCGGGTGGCGGCGGGTGTGGCAGCCTGAAGGCCCCAAACATCTCAAAAAAAGGGGGGGGGGTTTCGCTTGGTCTGGAACACCTGTGTAGAGATACGGCCCATTGTTGTAGCAAACCACGGTATTTTCACTACCTACATTGCTTGGAGAAGCGCTATACAATGGAACCCTGTTCTCCGGCATATCACCATCTTTTTTACCATGTTTCCGAAAATATTTTTTGATATTGTGTCCCAGATGTCTTTTGTTTCACTTGGGTACCCTTTGAAGTGCAAGCGGTTTTGTGGGTTGGGACATCCTCTTCCCTCTAAGGAGGCCACTGAATGGCAAAGAAAGCAATTGGAGAAGGCTCAGGGGTTCTAATGAAAAATGATGTCGAAGATCGTTAGTTCTATGGACACCCATGCTCTAATCCCCCCAGGCAGTTTCTTTGTTCAATGTTTCGGTTTGTGGATGGGTGTTGGTGTATGGTTATGGGTGTGCGCTGCCCCAAGACCTATTGGTGGGCTAGTCACCTTCTGACCTTAGCCCTTTGTCAATGGTTGCTTTGGACGGACACGAGGTTTACACTGCTCCCCACAGCCCCTCAAGCCGGGATCGGCGCCTCACTTGTGTTCATCGGTGCAAGAGTTCGTCAGCTGTGTACATACAGAGATGCATTCGCAGCCTTCTCCATCTGCACTGCGTGCTGTGTAACTCTTCCTAAACCTAATCCTCCTTCCCTAGGTAATCTGGGGACCTAAACGAACTGCAAAACGAAAGGGAGGCATGGGTGTGGTGGCCAAAGGTGGGGACTTGCCCCACCTTGCCTTGTCTGCGCTGGGCTCGTGCTCAGGCGTGCCGGTAAGATAACCTTACTCTTGGGCATCGCGCAGCTTGGTGCGCCCGTGGGTGGACCTGTTGCTGACATTTGTGCTGTAGTCCTCCCTGTCACTGAAAAGGACATGTTCAACCGGTTCCAGGGGTTCAGGGTCCAAGACAAACTGCAAGCGCAGGTAGAGGGGCTAGGAGGCCGGCGAAAGGGCTTCCTTGTCCGCCGACCGTTGATAGTCTTCTGTCATGGGCTCTAAGCCTAGTGCCTGCCACACTGCCCTAGGCAACGGCGTGGGTTGGGGTAACGGCGTGGGCTGGGGTAGTGGGGTGCCCGGTACAGCATAGAGTGTTGGGGGGATCAATGGTCGGTACTGATAGACTGAATGTCCCCGCCATAGACACTTTCAGCCATTAGTCCAGATGTTCACAATCGTAAAAGAACATTCAGCGTGTCCCTTTCTTGGTTGGGGTGCTCCACTATCTATGTACATCTCGTGTTGATATGTACAGTTATTGGTAATACTGGCGCTGAACAGTAGGCACTGCAAACCTGCAATCAATTGTGCTGGGTCAGTGGACCCTTCCATATAAGCGGCGCCCTAAGAAAACGGGCTGTATATGAACCATACGCTCCCAAGTCTCAGGTGCGAAGCATGGAGTGTTGGCAAGGACGGGGCTGGCGACACTGTTGCATCATGTGATGAGCTGTTTGGACTTTTTTGATCTGGGGTATTGAACAATGCCACTGCCATGGGGCAGTCTTCATCAATATCATAAACATATGGTCTATAATGTTTAGCTGGCTCCGGCGGGCTTGGTTTGCCCGGGGGGCCTGCTTTCTCCGGCAAGGGGTATAGCAGGAACGGGTGGGCTCGCCTCCCCTGTTCTGCAAGTGTATCCGCGCGTTCATTGCCTTGAATCCCCTGGTGGGAGGGGGACGAGGCCCATCGGATGGTTGCTTTGGGGACTAATGCCCTTTGGCCTTGATGTAGCCTTAGCACCAACTATGTGCTACTTAGATGGAAAATAGCACACAGACAATGGGTGCATTTTTGCGCCCCCTCCTTCATTTGTTATTTGCGTGTGTTGGGATTGTGCAGGACAAACAACCCAAGTTCCCATTAACAGGCTGAAAAGCATTGCCAACACCAAGGGGGAATCTTTGCACTGCGCGCGCACTGCACGCGCACTGCGCGCTACTTTTAGACTATGTTCCCCCCGAAGAGCCCCCAAGCACACCCCTTGGAAACGCCCTTAGAATTAGGTGACCCAAACTGACCCAGCTCAAGAAAGTTGCAAACTGGGGTACACAGTACCACTCTCGCTCCTTTAAGGGCGATCTTGGTCAACACCTTAGCAAGTTGGGAGAATGGGGGGTTAGCATAGCACAACCCCATCGATCTCCAGTAGAAGCAATAGGCGTTATTGAGGTATCGCAAACAGTAGAGCTGCATCATATGATGCTCCTTACTCGCGAACAACTCCACCTGAACTTCCTGCATTCTCGGGGGTCCCCAACAAAGGGGGACAAAATCAGAAGTCAAAACGTACGCTAGGGGTCACCATGATGCCCCTAGGGGCGGGCCCCTAGTATCTCAAAGTATGGGTCTCTAGTACGGCCAGGCGCCCAAATAGTTGCACTGCGCGTGCACTGCGCTTAAGGCTCCCCCCAAAGGAGGACCCGCGCAGCCACATTTCACACTGCTTTCCCGACGAATAGTTTTGTTGACTGGATGATCATCGACGTGCAATACCCCGTGTCCAACCAATGCCGCATCCAGCGAACACTTCCGTTTGGCCCGTAATTTTTGGGACCTAGGGGGAATGTTTGCCCGGCGCGCTACTTTTAGACTATGTTCCCCCCGAAGAGCCCCCAAGCACACCCCTTGGAAACGCCCTTAGAATTAGGTGACCCAAACTGCCCCAGCTCAAGAAAATTGCAAACTGGGGTACACAGTACCACTCTCGCTCCTTTAAGGGCGGTCTTGGTCAACACCTTAGCAAGTTGGGAGAATGAGGGGTTAGGATAGCACAACCACATTGATCTCCAGTAGAAGCGATATGCGTCATTGAGGTATCGCGAACAGTAGAGCTGCATCATAACATTGGTCCCACAAGTGTGGGTGTCAATACATTGAGTACAATAGTGCTCCTTACACTCATCCCAAACTACAACGGTGGAGCGTTCTGGCAACACAACACACACACTTCTGCCTCATCCTGTGCCTCATCTTGCGTGCCACAACCGAGCAAACAGTTGCTCAATGCGTGCCCTATACCACCCGGGCACGTCATTGTAACATTGTTGGCGGGCTGTCAAAGTGCCATTCTTTCTTCCAATGAATGGCACAATGACATGAATCCGGCTCTTATAAGCACCATCATGGCCCCCAACTTTGAAATCAAAGAAATCACCTCGGGTACGAGAAGGTCCATACCCACCCCAAATCTGCTGATGTCCCGGGGGCCAAGGGGCAAATCCATATAATGTTGCCCAACATATCAACGGCAACAGTCCACCGGTAGGGCACGGGTCAAAAAAGATGCCCGGCGCGCGCCCGGCGCGCTAATGTTCCCCCCTAATTAATTGGGGCACAACACAAACGCCTAGATTTGCCTAACATTTAGTTTTATCGCCGTCTTTATTTTCTTTTGTCCAATTTTGTAGGATTCTGTGACGTATTGCTTGAATCGATATTATGGTTGTTTTCAATCACAGGGGGCACAAAGATTGGAAACGGTAGTGCAACAAATTGTATTGATGTTCTTTTTAGTATAGACCAAAAGCATGATGTCAGCATGAATGAGTGCATGTGACAACACTAGCTTTTGGCAACATCAATAAAGTGTAGCACTGCAAATTATGAATTGTGCAATGGGTCTTGTGAATTGCATTGGTTACTTTCACAACTGAGATGTATGTATGTCAATTCACATGTACTGCGGGGCTCAAAAGAAATTGGGAATCATGCAGAACGTATATAATTTTTCTGAAGATTAAATCAACGGTATCACATGTGTGGAAGATATGAAAAAAAAGCCGATAACGTTACCACCGGTCTAGTCACAGGTGGGCGGGCTGGGCTTCCCCAGGACCTTGTTGGCTTTTGGGGCATTGTTCACGCGGGTTCTTCTCCATGGGGTTGGGGTTGACATGGCGAGCCTGCAGCTTCGAGAACCAAGGTGTTTCCTTTGCATCGCCCCCCTTGTCCAGCCCCCCCCCCCCCCCCCACCACCCCAGCGGGGAACAGTGGGGAGCATCACTTGGCCCATGAACAATAAGAAATCAATAGGAAATCACAAGCACCGAAGGCGCTGAAGAAAAATCACCTCGAAGAGAGGTTGTTAGATCAAGCGCAGGCGCGGGCGTCGTATACCCCCCTTTTTTGGGGTCATTCGCGTAGCATACCCCAGGGCATGATATTGGATGTCCAACCCCTTGTAAAATCATTATTTTGCCCAATAAGACCATCCCCCAATGGATTTTTTTGATTCTGAGGCCTCTATCCCCTGAAACTGGATATCACTTTTTTGAGGGGGGGGGGGGGTGGGGGAGGGTCAAAAGTTTTCGCTCAGAAGGCTCCAAGCAGTGGGGAAGCGGATCGCTATCACAAAACCGCCGGTCGAATGGTAACGCAGCCAACGCAAACTTTTCGGTCGGCGGTTCGAGCCCTGGTCGGCCGACTGTTGGCGGCGGCGGCGGCGGCGCCGTATTTGGCCAACCGGGGTTCGAACTGCCTAGCAAAAAGGCTGCAGTCAGCTGCACTACCATTCGGCCACTTTTTGGTTTGCAGTGACTAATCTCCCCACTGCTTGGGGCCGCGTCTGCCACTGACAAAAAACCCAAACTGTGTGTTTCTGTCTGACTGACTGCTGGCCTGGCTAAGGGACTGATTGGCTGACTGTCAACCTCTCTTCGAGGTGCACTGCCGAAGGCAATAGAATTTTAGTTGGGTTGTACTAGAATTGGCAGCTCGGGAGTGGTGTAGCCCCCCCCCCCCCCGGGGGGGGACCCTGGGGGAGGGGCTAGACAAGGGGGGGGGGGGGTACCTGTTCTGCTGTTTCGGCATCTCGTGGTGGCATGGGGAGTTGTCCCCGGAGGGTTGTCGCCCCCATGAGCATATGACATTGATGCCATGCCACCCTGTAAAGTAGGTGTGGCCTTCACTTTACTGGGATATGTTCGATGAGGGACTGTAGGACGTGTACATGCCCAAGATGGTGCATGTCTACGGATTTGGCGGTGTCCCTCACTGTCGCGTTTGGTCTCGACCAAAGTGAGCTGGCATACCCTGCGCATCATATGGTACCCGTAGTGAGCATCAGCTGAGTCTGAAACCAGGTGATGCAGTGGGAGACTGCCACGCCCATGCGCTTTCCAGTGCGCATGAGGCACAATGGATTCGCCGGTGTGCCTCACAATACCCATACACCCCGTTATGCATTGCTTACGTTACCCACACACCAGTTATGTGTCCCTCACTTTCCCTGCACGGTGTGCACACAGCACCAGAGTCAAGGATACTTTCCCTCGAATCAAGAGCTTAAAGCGCCCTCCAAGAAGTACCAAAGCTCCACCCCACCAGCACAAGGCGGCTGTGGTGATGTGGGGTTGATGCGACGTGTGAAGATCACAGAGTCTCTTTTCTACACAAGCTTGCTATCATTCAAACAGATGTTTCGGTGTGGTACTCCCAATAATACATGTGCAGCTTGCAGACTGTACTTCTGGTTCTCCCCACCTGAACAGAAGCACAGTGCAAATCCTGTCAACCGTCATATCCACCGTCTGTCTGTCCGACTCCACAAGCACATGCAAATAAAACTGAAAAGGCCCTGAGCGATAGTTCCAAAACTCATGTTTGTATATAAAACATTCGATAGAGCCTTGCTGGCCCCCTGACCCTGCAATTGGGAATACACTCGCATTGTGGGGCCACACTTCAGATTCTCGAGCACGTACCCACGTCGACAGAAAATGCGGCGGCCTTAAACAAAAATATTAGAAAACAGCGCATCGAGAGAGCACCAGCATAGTACAAAATCCGGGCTGTAGTCACATGGCAGAAGGTCTCTACAGACTGCAGTCCAGGGGCACCATTTCCAAACACCCCTCAATCATCTGGCACCTGACTTATTGGCCCCGTCTGTGGCAGCCCCCTTTCCATTTAATCACAGCTGTCTCCTGCCAATGCCTCTCTGTGGTACACATGCCGCCTGATCTGCCTCAGTGAGAGCTCCAGTGTCTCGCTTTTATTTGCTCTCGCTCTCGCTCACTCTGGTTCCCTCGCACACCCTCACCTTTCTGGACATGTGTTTAAGACCTAGAGTTCCACACCCGGCTTGCTTGACGCGTGCCAATTTTTTTTTGGCTCAGACCAAGATGAGCAGGCGTAGCCTGCTCGCGTCACAGTAACTCGAGGTAACCCCTCGGAATCAAAGTTCAGAGCTGTCCGGTGCTACGATGATCCCACAAATGACTGTGGTAGCGTTGCTTGACGTGTGCCAAATGGAGAGGGAGATAAGCAGAGCAGAAGGGGGGGGGGAGGGTGACAAACAGGAGTTGGGAATGTCACAACAGAAGTCTGAGACGGGATGGGAAACATTCGCGGTATGCTTAGTTTGGTAGTTTGGGCAATGCCCAGGACGTTGTGGCTGTCCATGAAGCGACTGGGTCGAAGAGGATGGGCGGCTGTGGAGACAAAGATATTGGTCCGCGCCAATGAATGAAGGGCGTAGCTCAATGGGAAATGGATCCTCCAGTCCGACCGGGGGGGGGGGGGGGGCTGGGGAGCAAAGGGATAGACAGTCGGGTACCTGTGTCGCTTTGCTTTGTTAGGCAGCAGGAAAGCAGCTTGCACTTCAGTCCCCCCCCCCCCCTCCCCCCCACAGGCACCAATGGACTGAACACCCCCCTTCACAACCAAATGACAACCATCAGCAAAAAGATCCGAGGAATCCTTCACACGCTTCAGTTCAATTGTTCCAACGCCCGAATAGAGGCGCACACAGGCATCGGCGGGTGGACGGTCAAGTGTCTCCTGCCAACGCCCCTGTGTGGCACACATGCAGCCTGGGCTGCCTCAGTGAGAGCCGGCGTCCCCTCTATGGCTAGTGCTCGCTCTCGTTCCCTCGCACACCCCCACTCTCACTTTCTGGACATGTGTTTCAGACCAAGGTTTGCTTGGTTTGTGCCCAATGGAGAGGGATATAAGCCTAATGGCTGGCGGGGAAGGGTGACAAACAGGAGGTGGAAATGTCACATCAGAAGTCTGAGACGGGATGGGTAACAGTCGCGGTTTGCTTAGTTTTGTAGTTTGGGCAATGCCCAGGACGGTCCACCGGGTTGACGAGGATGAGCAACTGTGGCAAAAAAAGCACCGGCCCGCAGCAACAAGACTCGGCAGGTGCGACACTGACTGGCAGGCTTCAATGGGAAACAAGTCCTCCAATCCCCACCCGGGAGGTGGGTTGCATTCCACGTGCCTGTGGAGCATCGGCGTTAGGACACGCCGTACCACGTGGGGAGCCTGTCATCTGCATCACAACGTTGTCTTGTTGCTGTGATCAACGGCAGTGTTCGGTCCAGCAATACAACCGCTACGCACATCATTGTGCACCTGCTTTCAGCGTGTGCACTGTGGCCTGGGAATGGCATGGAACCGTTCCCATCCCCAGACGATGTGTTGGACAGCATGACCTGCATGGCCTCATCAACAATCTATTCCCACTGGAACTCTAGGTCGAAATCCGTGGAGCCCTCCTGCCAGTCTTCTTTTCTTTGTGGGGGGGGGGGGGGTCAGCCCAAGATGAGCTGGCGTAGCCCGCTCACTTCACAGTACTCGAGATGACCCCTCGGAATCAACGTTCAGAGCTGTCCAGTGCTACGATGATCCCACAAATGACTGTGGTAGCGGATCTGACACGTAGTGAGGATTGGCTGAGTCTGAAACCAGGTGATGCAGTGGGAGACTGCCACGCCCGTAGGCCCTCCTGCCAGTCTTCCACGAAAATCAGCAGATCCGCCGGTACTGCACCCCCAAGCCAGGCAACTGTCAGGCATCCTATGACCTGTGTGGCCATGGCTCCTCTCAGTGGAGGCCAAGCTTGCCACCCCCGCCCACCTCAGGGTAGGGGATGGTATCTTGGGGGGTGGGGGGTCATTATGGCCCTCCCGGGTGAGATGGTTGCAAAAGGCCCTGGTCTACGTCTACCTCGGATCATACCATGTGCCCAGTTCATATTGTCTACAAAAAGCGTGAAAATAGGGTCCAAGTACTTCCAGCAGGATATTAACTTTGCACCACGAATGCACTTTGGACATTAGCACCCCCTTGACATTTGTTTTTATACATCAGCCCTGTGCTGAGTGGCAGTAAGGCGCTCGGGTTGCCCGGTCTCTACACCAGTGCTGCAGGGCACAGTGCAGTCACGCGATGAATCGTGTGCCCCGTGGGGAGAGCATGTACCTGTGCCTGCCAGTTACTCTGGTGCATGGTAGTGCAGTGGGTACTGCTACGCCGAAGCAACCCAAAATCAATCTGTTGCATATATAGTTGAGAAAGCCAGGTGCCATGGTTGGAATGGACAGTACTCGAGACCACCTCTCGGGATCAAGGTTCAGAGCTGTCCAGTGCTACGATGACCCCACAGTGGCTGTGGTAGCGGACCTGACACGCAGTGGGGACTAGCTGAGTCTGAAACCAGGTGATGCAGTGGGAGACTGCCACGCCCATGCGCTTTCCCAATGGATTCGGTGGTGTGCCTCACGATACATAAAAAGATTCCCAAAATCCGGCAGTGTGGCGCACCGGCAGGTTTGTGGCGTACCATCTCCTGGGGGAGGCAGCACAGCCCTACGCGCAGCCTCGTAGTGTTTGTGGCATCGCCGGATGTAGCTGCTCAGCCTAGCCCCCCCTTGTGTGAGTAGGTGGCATGGGTTGAGGACTGGACAAACTTCGCGTCTGCACTGGTCAAGGGCGTGCATCGGTGTAGGAGGGTCGGTCTGGGGGCGGCGGCAGGCGGGACATGGTCTGGTCCCTCGAGGTAGTCCATGAGTGCATGTCGGTGGCGGGTCCCTGTGGGGACGCCAGCAGCACCCCCTTGACATTGTCGGCACACAAGAGGCAGGGCATGGGGTTTGACCTGTGATATGTTGGCAAGATGTGATTCCTGGGATTACGCATCATCGGTTGTTGCTAAACCAATGATGGGTTCACCAGGAATTCGAGGCGTCCACACTATGCAGCATATGGGCAGTTTCTCCAATCAGCTTTGTGCTTGGGAGGAAAGAAATGGCATTCCGGAAATTGGAAAAGCAGGCAATCATGGAGCGCCAAATACACAGCGGAAAAGAAGCGAACGTGCTCCATTGTCTTGAGTACCTGGCAGCACCAGCTGCACTGCAAGCATGCAAGCAGGGGATTGAGCACTTGAGGCAGTGCTTCGGCAGTGGAGATTGTGCCAGTTGGCTTTTTTTTTTGGTTGGCTGACCTTCTGAGAAGTTGGAGAACTCGCTGGTCCGAAAGGACTTGAGAGCAATCCCGAATCCACGCATATTGTACCTTTTTTTTTGTAACTCATGACCGAAGTTCCACGAATAAGACAGACCACAAACACAGCCACGAAATCATGACCAGGACCCAAGTGCCCTGCGCGAGGCACCTCAGGTAAAGTCAACTTGGGGAACACCCCACCCCTGGCGTTCGATAGCCCCCCCCCCCCCCCCCCGCTGCTTCGCCCTCTTCTTCTTTGCCCCCCCCCTTGAGGAGGGGACAAAAGGCGTTCCGTCTTGAGTGGTCCTGGACGTGGCCGGGGGGGGGCAGGCCCTGTTCCTTTGGTTCTGGGGTTGTGGTGCATCTTCGGGGGGGGGGGGGGGGGCGGCGGCCCGGCACTTGAGTGTGTGCACACGGGTTTGACTTTGCAGCGGGACATTGTCTACAGTCTACATGACCTCCGTTGTCTGGGGGATTGAGGTGCAGCTTCGGCGTGTCATCACAGCCCACTTACCCCTTAGCCTTCCACATGTACCATGTCGTACCTGTGGTGCGCCCCATGAGTAAAGCGGCGGTGTGAACAGAACGCAGGCTGCACCCGCCTCTTGGGTGGGGGCTCTGTGGCCCTGGCACCACGAGGCATAGTCGACGGACCTCCGTAATGAGTTCTAGCAAGCGTTGAAGCAGCACACTGCGATTCATGACCCCCTTTTCCGTGGTCAGGTGAAGTCAGGATTCGAACAGGACAGTTTTCCCGGCGTGTGGAGCTTGTACCAGGGTGATGCCGGCACTGCGGGGAAGTGTGGGGGGGAGAGGGGGGGGGGTAGAATACAAAAGTGTGTTGCAGTGGGCTGCTTCTTGATTCTTGCACTAGCCTCTCAACCAGTGAGGTATGTGAGGGCATAATACGGTGCATGTTAGGGCATGCGAGGATGTCCTACATTGTGCGCCTCAAGAACCAGGGAATCAGACTACGCATGCGGTTGACACAGCAATTATCCATCACACTCGAAGGTGGTAGGGCATTGCTGCACTCAGGGGCAACACTAAGCTTCATCGGGGGCAACCCTATGATCGAACATGCGGTTGTAATTCAGTAGGCATCCAACTCAACATCGCATGCCTCAAGGGGACTGTATCTTTTTCCGGGGGTGGGGGGGTCCAGGCCTCGGTACACTAGCAAAGGGAAAGCTCTCGGCACTCGAGGAGGGTCTCGGAATCAAGGGTCACAGATGTCCCACACAGCGTTGTGGTTGCGGATACCACATGCAGTGAGGACGAGCTTCCCCTGATAACGGAGGGGACCGCCTCGCCTCCCAGTGGACAGACCGGAGGCTCACACTGTGTAGGGTCAGAGGCGGATGAAGGCAGTGGCAGCATTTCAGGGGTGGGCCCGGGCACTGCTGCGGAGGCCTGTCACCTCTTGTTCAGCGAACACCCCCTTTGATTATCTATGACCATCTGCACTGCGGTATGGGGCTGTGGGGACAGGAAGATGCAGTGCCCATCGACAGCCCCCCCCCCCCTTTTTTTTGGCTCAGACCAAGATGAGCTGGCGTAGCCTGCCCACTTCACAGTACTCGAGATAACCCCTCGGGATCAAGGTTCAGAGCTGTCCAGTGCTACGATGATCCCACAAATGACTGTGGTAGCGGATCTGACACGTAGTGAGGATTAGCTGAGTCTGAAACCAGGTTATGCAGTGGGAGACTGCCACGCCCGTAGGCTTCCCAGTGTGCGTGAGGCACAATGACTGTGAGGCTGAAGAAGACAGCGGAGTGAAGATTGAAGGCCGAAGATCGACAGCCCCCCCCCCCCTTTTTGGCTTCTGCCAGTCCAATGTACGCACAGCCCCATCAGGGGAGCGGAATCATGGCTACGCCACGGGTCTGTGATTGTCTGTCTTGCCGGTCTTCGAGGCGTTGAAAAACACCCCTCGAAGTTCCGGTATTGGTACAATCAACCATCAGGGGATGCCTCTAGGGGGCGTTTTCGGGCACAGCGCGGGCACAGCGTGGGCACAGCGCCAATCATTACGGTGTTCATCCCGGGAACACCCCCTGCAAACCACCCCCCCTACAGAAGTGGGCATGATCCATTCAAAACAGCATCGGGGGTGCAGAGTTCAGGACCCTGGGACCCGTGGCTACTGGTGGCGGAAAACAGCCGACTTTTCGCACAGCGTGGGCACAGCGCACGGTGCGCCCCCCCAGGCCACACGTCATCTCTCAAAGGCTGTTCACCTTGAATGATGTTTTTTACGTGGCTCTTTCTCTCTCTCTCCATTCACGTCTCCTGTGCGCTATGCTTCATCACCACTTGGTTCTCCTCCGTTTTTTGGCCCCTTCTCTGATCTCTTTGGGCACCGCCCCCTTCCGCTTATATATGCAGCAGGCCTGAGACCACGCAATGGGATGCGCCGCAGCACAACCGTCACCTGAGGCGGCATGCGGTGTGCCTGCGCAGCCGCTGCGCTGTGTCCCGCCCATGCCGCGGTGCACCCCCAAATGCCTTGCTGGTGGGCTGTTGGCTGGCAGCGCCGTGTGCCCTCCGAAGCAGTGGGGGGGCCCTGTGCCCTGATGGCCCTACAACGGGGGCACGCCCGCCGGAGGCCGAGGGTGGTGGCATGCAGAAGGCTGGTCCCCCCGGACTACATGGCACGTTACAGGCCAATGCAAGTCGCAGCGCGGGCCGTGCCCGCAGGGGCACTTCCACGCCCATTCGACATATGGGACGGCCCCACGCTCCACCCCCCCATGGCCCTGCACCCACTGTCTCTACTGCTCCGTTCAGCCCCGCCACCCCCTCAGCACTTCCCCCCTTCCCCCTTCCGCCCATCTCCCCCTCCCAGTCCCCCTTGCCCTCAGGGCCCTTACCGTAAATCGCGTTGTCCAACGGGTCCTTCTCATCGGTCGAGGGCCCGCAGGCCATTCTACAACAAAGAGTTGCGGGGCATCCGCCACTTCGCACCGGGAGTCTGTCAGGACCTGCAATCAAACTTTGCCCGTGGGGGAGGGGGGTCAACTCTTCTTCCAAAGCGGCACAGATCAAGGATTCGGCCCTCAGGACGAAGACCCCTTTCCACTTCAAACCACTGTAGATGTATTGTCAGGCTCCATCGGACTCCCGTCGGTCCTTGCGAGCAAACAGAAGGGCTCTGCGGTGCGTAGTAGTGCGGAGAGCGCCCGGCTGTTGGGCCAGTATCGGGGCGCCGCGCGTTCCGGACACAGGAAGAGGCAAGAGGCAACGACCCCCGGGCGGAGGCCCATGGTGCAGCCCGGCGACATGGCGATCATAACGATGATTCTCCTTCTTGGCGTTTCGCCAACCCAGCATCAACTGTGCCAAACTATTGCAACTGCCTGGGAAATTGTGACGTGGTGGTTCACCATCCATGGCCCATTCCACGAGCCTGTGCAATTACTGTCAGCGAGGGGCGATTTCATGACCCTCTCTTGCGCAGTACATTGCTCCTTCAGAGCATGAGGCATGGTGCATCTTATTCAAATCCTTGATTGACCCCCATCACCACCCCTCCCTCCAAAAAGATCTGTGCTATTTGGTTGGACAGGGCCACACGCCATCACCAGCAGACCTTCAGGCAGCCCAAGATGTACAGCAACGCAACCAAACCTCATTTCCCGCCACAGCAAATGCCACACTACCCGGTGGTACACCCCTCAACCCATGGTGTCACAAGTGCCGAAAATGACACCTGGTGTTGTTTGCACAAGGCTGTGTCATGTGTAAGTGGGGCACATTACCAGCAAATACCATTCTCATGACATCATTGTGATGTGCACCTTGAGCAGAAAACAATATTGACCTCACGTAGCTGCTGGGTGCTACACAGCACCGTTGCATCCACTTTGCACGTGTGCACACAGTTGAGTGGGCTTCATAATGTGGTGCACCATGTGACGCCCAAGTAATTCAAGTCATGCTCAAACTGCGAGGTTCGACATTCCTACGCCCCCTACAAGACACCAGCGAAACCATTAGTCCAGAGTTCTTCTCACCTCGCTGGCAGGCCATCCACCAGCACACTGGTTGACAGCTTCGGTGTGTGTGTGTGTGTGTGTGTGTGTGTGTGTGCGTGCGTGCGTGCGTGCGTGCGTGCGTGCGTGTGTGTGTGTGTGTGTGTGTGTGTGTGTGTGTGTGTTGAAGTCCTATCTTGTTGCCTTTCCTTATCTGCCACAGCACTGGGGGCGCGCTCCATACCATGGGCCATCGGGAGGGTGGGAGGAGGGACTGCAACACTGCTGTTCAGGCTATCAGCACATAGTGTTTCAGCGAGCTTGAAGCACGTCTCAGACTGTCTGTGTCATGCACGATGGCTCACATCCACACGGGAGGGCACACACCAAGGAGGAGGGTATTGTAGGTTGGCACTGCCAGCATGGCACGTGTCTACAACACATGCATCGCAGTGGAAGGCAGGCCAAATGGGTCACAGATCAAGGATTGCTTGGAGTCACGGACAGAGTGCGGATGATGTCATTCGGTGGATATCGGTACTGAGTGGGCAGATGAGCTCGCCGAGCAGGGTCGCCTGTCTTCTCCTTTATCACCGTTGTATCCAGACGTCCCCTGGCTTCACCAATACCGATATGCAACCACTCACAGCTCGCAGCAATACCAACCCACTCAGAGAGCAATTCAAATACTGCCGCAGGGCAGCCCTCAATCCGACTCAATCTCTAAAACTTTTGTTTATAAATCTGCAAAGAAAAGCCACCGTCCCCTGATGCTGCGAAGGAGTATTCAGTTTGTCTAGGGACAAAGACACCAGTCCAGGACGAGCAACGGGGCTGCATGAAGCAGCCGTGGTCGTTGATTGAGCTTGCTGCGTACAATGCAATCTTCCAATGAGATCGGCTTACAGTCAGAGATTTGGTCCCAGTGCAGGAGAAGGACCGTGGCCACCTGGATGGGGGATTCCACCACTACGCCCCGCAGCATCAAGCAAGCAGACCATCTTTTTTCTTTGGTTGGCACACTGCTACATAAGTCAATCAGTTTGGTGTCTTCGTTGTTCGGGAGAGACAGTACTCATCTCTACCTGAGACCTGCACACCGGGTGAGATTGGTCCTTCAAGCACAATGCAGCCCTCAGGCTGACGGTCTGCGTGTTCTGTACTGTTTTCGCGGCAGGCGAACTCCGGAGTGGACGGGAGCGGGATCAAAAATTTCGTTTCCGAGAACAAGGACAGGGGAGGGGGGTGGGGTTACTTGCTTGCTCCTGCACAGGTCAAAAATGGCCGATATAACAGAATGACACCGAAAAGAAACAAACCAAGCCCGAAACAGGGGAAACAGGGGAAAACAACAAAAACAGTGCTATTTCCAGTTGACGGGTGGTTGCAGGGCATCAAATGAGCGAAAATTGAACCAACCAATGGATTGAAATAATCAAAAAACCATGCCAAAAAAATTACAATCAATTACAATTACAATAAAGAAAAAGGAACACCAAAAATAAAAAAAATAGGATATTTTCTTTCAAAGAAATATGTGGCCCTGGGAGAAATTTCGCCCAGATTACAAGAAATTCCCTTGGCAACCCTTTTTTGACGTAGTACAATTGAAACACAACGCTACCCTGTGTATTACGCTCTGCTTGGTTGGTCGGACCGGCTATCTCTTTGTTGCAAATGGGGAGGAAACTGGACTGGAACCCACATGCCTCCATGTGCCTCTGCATGGGCCCAGGTCCCCTTTGACGATTTATGGGCACGGCGGTGACGGTGTGGCGTCCATGAGCACCAGGTCCCATGCTGCAACACGGAACACCCGAGGGACCCTCATCCGCAGGTGTGCCCAACAGCACACGAAATGGGAAATGCGGTGTTGTCTGGGATGGCGGGTGGGGTGGCCACTGCCATCCCGCGGGGGCTGTGGCATTCTCGATGAGACATGGTCCTCCTGACCCTCTGCTTGCAGAGCTCTTTGGGGGATGGCAGAGGGACCAGCATGGCGCTGGCTGGTTCTTGGTGGTCTTCGTGCCAGTGCTATCAAGGGGGAGGGCCTGTGGCATAGAGCGAGGGGGCGTCTGCGGCGCTGGAGTGCACAGTGTTGTAACTGAAACACCCTGCCCCACCGAAACGGCGATCACCCCCCCCCTTCAATGACCGCATCCAGGGCCAAATGGTGATGGAAGGCTGCTGCACCACTGCAATACACTCCATTTGGAGAGTAATGATGCACTACGCAGCCGTGGGCGCACGGTGGAATATTTTGCTACAGTACCCGCAAGGCTACCCATGCAAAGCAAAGCCTGAGGTAACTGAAACAGCTTGCACGAGCACACCCCCCTTCAGTGACCATATCCAGAGCCAAATGGCGACGGAAGGCCGCTGCACCACCCCTTCTAATGCATCCCTGCCCCCCCCCCCCCCAACGCCCAAGAGGCATCACACGGCCTCCGCGGGGGGCAGGGCGGCGGGTTGCAGGTCCGGGCCCCCGGCGGCGGGGGGCTCCGGGAGAAAGTCCTTGGGGCCCACGGCCTGGGGCTGCACCGGGCGGGGGCTGCTGGACAGCAGGAACGGGGAGTACTGGCCCGGCTTGGGGCTCATGGCCTGGAGGGGCAGGGCCTTGGGGCTCGAGAGCTGCGACGCCAGCTCCAGCTCCGGCGCCTGGTACCAGAACGAGGGGGACACGGGCCGGCCCCCGGGCAGCTTCATGGCCGTGGGCGAGGGGAGGTCGTAGCTCTGCCGGGGCCAGTCCATCTCGGGGCCCATGAACACTTCGCCGAGGGGGTTCGCCCGGCGCATCTTCACGGGGCTGCCGCGGCGCTGCACGGGGGACCCCGGGAACAGGGAGGCCTGGGACGCGGTGGTGTGCCGGAAGGGGATGGCGCTGTCGAGCGTGGGCTCGAGCTGCAGGGTCAGCCCCGCTGGGACCTGCATCAGCACGCGGGCGGCGATGCCGAACTCGTTGGCGCCGAACATCTGGATGTCCGCGTTGTCCAGCGACGAGAAGTGGCCCAGGACCTTTGGCGGAGGGAGGCGGATGGGGGGGATGGAGGGGGGACAAGGGGAGGGGATATTATGCACGCACGGGCCTTGGATGATGCAATGTACAACTATTCACAACTATGTACAACTATGCCCAACTATGCACAACTATGCACAACTATGCACAACTATGCCCAACTATGCACAACTATGCACAACTACGCACAACTATGCACAACTATGCACAACTATGCACAACTATGCACAACTATGCACAACTATGCACAACTATGCACAACTATGCACAACTATGCACAACTATGCCCAACTATGCACAACTATGCACAACTATGCACAACTATGCACAACTATGCACAACTATGCACAACTATGCACAACTATGCACAACTATGCACAACTATGCCCAACTATGCCCAACTATGCACAACTACGCACAACTACCCACAACTATGCACAACTATGCACAACTATGCACAACTATGCACAACTATGCACAACTATGCACAACTATGCACAACTATGCACAACTATGCACAACTATGCACAACTATGCACAACTATGCACAACTATGCACAACTATGCACAACTATGCACAACTATGCACAACTATGCACAACTATGCCCAACTATGCCCAACTATGCCCAACTATGCGCAACTATGCGCAACTACGCACAACTATGCACAACTATGCACAACTATGCACAACTATGCCCAACTATGCACAACTATGCACAACTACGCACAACTATGCACAACTATGCACAACTATGCACAACTATGCAAAACTATGCACAACTATGCACAACTATGCACAACTATGCACAACTATGCACAACTATGCACAACTATGCACAACTATGCACAACTATGCACAACTATGCACAACTATGCACAACTATGCACAACTATGCACAACTATGCACAACTATGCACAACTATGCACAACTATGCACAACTATGCACAACTATGCACAACTATGCACAACTATGCACAACTATGCCCAACTACGCACAACTATGCACAACTATGCACAACTATGCACAACTATGCACAACTATGCACAACTATGCACAACTATGCACAACTATGCACAACTATGCACAACTATGCCCAACTATGCCCAACTATGCACAACTATGCACAACTATGCACAACTATGCACAACTATGCACAACTATGCACAACTATGCACAACTATGCACAACTATGCACAACTATGCACAACTATGCACAACTATGCACAACTATGCACAACTATGCCCAACTATGCCCAACTATGCCCAACTATGCACAACTATGCACAACTATGCACAACTATGCACAACTATGCACAACTATGCACAACTATGCACAACTATGCACAACTATGCACAACTATGCACAACTATGCACAACTATGCACAACTATGCACAACTATGCACAACTATGCACAACTATGCACAACTATGCACAACTATGCACAACTATGCCCAACTATGCCCAACTATGCACAACTATGCACAACTATGCACAACTATGCACAACTATGCACAACTATGCACAACTATGCACAACTATGCACAACTATGCACAACTATGCCCAACTATGCCCAACTATGCACAACTATGCACAACTATGCACAACTATGCACAACTATGCACAACTATGCACAACTATGCACAACTATGCACAACTATGCACAGCTATGCACAACTATGCACAACTATGCACAACTATGCACAACTATGCACAACTATGCACAACTATGCACAACTATGCACAACTATGCACAACTATGCCCAACTATGCCCAACTATGCACAACTATGCACAACTATGCACAACTACGCACAACTATGCACAACTATGCACAACTATGCACAACTACGCACAACTACGCACAACTATGCACAACTATGCACAACTATGCACAACTATGCACAACTATGCCCAACTATGCCCAACTATGCACAACTATGCACAACTATGCACAACTACGCACAACTATGCACAACTATGCACAACTATGCACAACTATGCACAACTATGCACAACTATGCACAACTATGCACAACTATGCACAACTATGCACAACTATGCACAACTATGCACAACTATGCACAACTATGCACAACTATGCCCAACTATGCCCAACTATGCACAACTATGCACAACTATGCACAACTATGCACAACTACGCACAACTACGCACAACTATGCACAACTATGCACAACTATGCACAACTATGCACAACTATGCACAACTATGCACAACTATGCACAACTATGCACAACTATGCACAACTATGCACAACTATGCACAACTATGCACAACTATGCACAACTATGCACAACTATGCACAACTATGCACAACTATGCACAACTATGCACAACTATGCACAACTATGCACAACTATGCACAACTATGCACAACTATGCACAACTATGCCCAACTATGCACAACTATGCACAACTATGCCCAACTATGCACAACTATGCACAACCATGCACAACTATGCACAATTATGCACAACTATGCACAACTATGCACAACTATGCACAACTATGCACAACTATGCACAACTATGCACAACTATGCACAACTATGCACAACTATGCACAACTATGCACAACTATGCACAACTATGCACAACTATGCACAACTATGCACAACCATGCACAACTATGCACAACTATGCACAACTATGCACAACTATGCACAACTATGCACAACTATGCACAACTATGCACAACTATGCACAACTATGCACAACTATGCACAACTATGCACAACTACGCACAACTATGCACAACTATGCCCAACTATGCCCAACTATGCACAACTATGCACAACTATGCACAACTATGCACAACTATGCACAACTATGCACAACTATGCACAACTATGCACAACTATGCACAACTATGCACAACTATGCACAACTATGCACAACTATGCACAACTATGCACAACTATGCACAACTATGCACAACTATGCACAATTATGCACAACTATGCACAACTATGCACAACTATGCACAACTATGCACAACTAATGCACAACTATGCACAAGTATTCACAACTAATGCACAACTATGCACAACTATGCACAACTATGCACAACTATGCACAACTATGCACAACCATGCACAACTATGCACAACTATGCCCAACTATGCACAATTATGCACAACTATGCACAACTATGCACAACTATGCACAACTATGCACAACTATGCACAACTATGCACAACTATGCACAACTATTCACAACCATGCACAACTATGCACAACTATGCACAACTATGCGGGCTGCATTTTGACGAAGACACGCAGGGATTGCAAACAAGAGGGATCCTGGGATTGCGATCCCCCAAAAACAGACAACACTGCACAGTCTGCAGCAGTCACCCATGCCCAGTCTGTTCAGAAGCGTCCGTCAATATCACCACTGCACATCATTGTCCACCGTGTATTGTTTGGGTCCTTTGGGCTCAAGTCCCTGCTGGAAATTGGCGTATACGTGCCTGTACTGTGATCTTGGCACCATAATTTCTGGTAACCTTCTGTTCTTTGGCAGCAGAAGGGACACCTTGTTCTTCCTCATTTTCAGACGGTGGAAGAATTTCATCGTCTGGCAAAACATCTTCAGCAGTGGAAACATGTGCAGGTGCATTTTGCTGGACAGAATTGTCCATGATAAACACAACAACAGACTGCATTAGACAGGAGGGAAGCAGACCATGATGCACGACTATGCACCATTATGCAATTTAGCCAGATTGTGAATTATGCACAATTATGCACCTGCATAATCCCCCCCGCCTGGGGGGAATTTGGGGGGGAGTACCCCCCGAACAAGGGAAGGCCTGCAATGACCCGGGAGGCCTAACATGGAGGGCAGGCTTTGACTTAGGGACATCGCAGGTTGTTGAAGACCGGCGGCCCAGCCAGCGATGCATTGGAAGGGGGGGAGCCCCCCCGTGCGGTGGCATGTGGGTGTGTCGAGTGATGATTGCGATCAAGAGAACTGCGCAAGCCACAGCACTGCACTGCCAAAAAGAGATCAGGGCTGATCACGGACCGGAAAGTCTGGTCCTGGGCGCCTTTTGCGAACGTCTGCATGACAAGCACGACGTTCGATCCCAGGAACCTGCATCCACGCGACAGCACCCGCCCAGACTGGGCCAGCCAAAACATACTGACTCCAATCCCAGGCCCTGGAACCCCCCACCCACCAGGACGCCCAGCCGATGCCCAGCCACTGTCCCCCTGACGCCAAGTGCCAGGCTCAATGGCATTTGTAACCGACGGTAACCGCCCCCAACCGCTTTGGCAACCTCCTCCAACCGCCTGCCTAACCGGCCCTGGGGCCGCCTCCGAGGCCCCTTCCTTTCTGATGCATCCCTGGGTCCATCCCCCAAAAAAGGAAAGGCCACCATCTCCGGTTCAAGGAATACGGTGTGTCTGTACGTATTTCAGGTTCAATTGTGCATGTTTTTGATGGACATGGCAGGGACATTGGCTGCTGCCTTCACAGAGGGGGGGTTGGGGGCTGGGGGGGGGCAGAGTTTTGCTCGAGGGGGGGGGGGGGTCTGGAACCCAAAAAGTCCAAAGGTCTGTGTACCAAAAACAGTCCAAATCAATATATCTCTTTTTGCAAATTGCATTTTTTCCCAAAATGAAATCTGGATCCAAAGGGGGGAGGGGTGTCAGCCCCCCCCCCCCCCAGCCCCGCAGAAGATGCTGAGTTCCGGGGGCTGGGGGGGCAAGCAGTGGCCCAGGACCTGGGCATAGGCCTCCTCCGGGATGGACAGCAGCAGGTTGCTCAGGCCGTCGCTGGTGCTCCACAGGAGGGAGGCCGGGCCGGGGGCCGGCCCGGCCTTCTGCCCGGGCTGCCGCCCCATCACCTCCTTCATGGCGATGTTGTCCACACGGCCGTAGAACTTGCCGATGTCGGAGCACGCGTGCAGCGTGGACGTGATCTCGAACACGGTGTTGACCCGGAACAGCACCTGTAAAGGGGAGGTATGCAGGTAGCTGCTTGCCCTCAGTCTTCAAGGGTGACTTCCACACCCTCGCGGCGTTTGTGGCATGGGAGAGCTGCAGTCGTGGAACGGGTGCCCTCACGACCCCCTTTGGCGCACAGGCCGCCACTGGTGGCCACCCCGCGAAAGCCGGCGGCCCACGGGCGGTGCAGCCAGTGCAGCCCCCAAACACAGGCGAGCCAGAGCAGTGACAAGGATGTGGACCTCAGTGACGAAGGCGGATGTGGGAGCGGACTGTAGCCTCAAACCCAAGAAACTGGCGTAGCACAACAGGTCAACAAGCAGACGTCATTGGCAGACTATCGATTTCGGGCTCAGAAAGCCCCTCATCAAGTCTGTGACAGGTGGAACAATCACAGTTGTTGCAAATCTAACAACAAATCAACACATGAATCAGAATCTGACAGACTCTCACCATATGCCATGACGTGATCTCGAATACGGTGTTGACCCGGAACAGCACCTCCGCCTCGTCCGGGAACCGGGAGAAGCCGTCGATGCTCTTGGCCGTCTCGCTGTGCAGGAAGAACAGCGAGCCCTCGTCGCCCTTGGAGAACTCCTCCGCCACGGCCTTGCAGCGGGACGCGCTGGAGAAGGAGGGCCAGCAGATGGTGTTGCCGGGGGTGTAGGTCCCGGTGTCGAACCGGCAGTTGATGCCCCGGTACAGCTTCCCGGAGTACGAGGGGAGCGCCGCCAGCGCCATGTCGATCTGCCAGATCAGGGGCCGCCAGAACTCGATCTCCTGGACGCAGACCAGGGCACAGCGGTGGCGCCGTTCCCTTTCGAATCGCCGAACGAAGCAACACAGCCCCGGAAAACCCCCAAATCACTTCCCCATTGGATGGGGGTATCTTGTGCCAGCGCTGCACAGTAGGCGCGACCGGCCTCTGCGTGATTTGTGTGCAGCACCGCGCAGAGGCCGGTCGCGCCTGCCCTGCCGCGCTGCACATAAATCGCGCAGAGGTCCTACAATACAAGAATCAAAATGGGTGAAGAGTTTGGGTCGATCGCCCCCCCAAAACACAACAACACAACCCACACCCTCCACCTCACCAAAGGAGACGCCGGCTGCAAACCAAACCCCCGGCCTCCGTGGACAACCCCAACATCCGCTTCGAAGAAAACTCCACAAAAAAAAGAACGCGCGTCCGTCTCCCCCGACCCGCACCCCGGCGTCGCGCGGCGCCCCCCCACCTTCTCGAGGCGCAGGCGCATGGCCTTGTTCATCGCGGCGTAGATCTGGTCCTGGTCGGCCCCGTCCTCGTAGTCCAGCTCGTACGTGTACACGTAGATGGCCACCACGTGCCGGGGGTTGGTGCCGCCGCGCTGCTGCCGCTGCATCTCCTGCACCTTCATCAGCGTGTGCACGCACATGCGCGCGATCGGGAGGAACTGGAACTTCAGCCCCAGCGCGTTGTCCGGCAGCCGCGAGCAGAAGGGCAGGGCCCCCTCGCTGTTGTAGTAGTCCTTCGGATAGAACAGCAGCTGCGGCTGGTTGCTGTCCGGGTTCTCGAGCCCGTCCGTGAGCCGCCCCCCGATCCCGGAGTCCGTCTTGGGCGCGGCCCGGGCCTCGCCCCCTTCGCCGTCCCGCCCCCAGCCCCGCCGCCCGCCTGCGAGCTGGGGCGCGATGGCCTCGATCTCCCCCACCGCCATCACCCGCGCCAGCTCGTGCCGGATCACCTCCTCGAACATCTCCGCGTGGGACGGGCAGAGGACGAGGCGGCCCTCGTCCTTGCACGGGGGGCCCGACAGCGAGAAGTCCACGACGCCCTCGTGGCAGAGCATGCCGAGGGTCGCCCCGTCCAGCACGTACCCGGCCACGTGCCCGGGGGCCACCACGATGTGCGCCTCCTCCCAGTCGTAGATCGCCAGCGGGTCGGAGGTGACGTTGAGGCTGCCCAGCGCCCGGTCGCTGTACTGGATCATGGTCAGCATCACGCAGCGGAGGCTCCGCGCCCCGGAGGCGCCCGTCATCCTCCGGGCGGCCAGGTCCACCTCGGCGCCGCGCCCCTCGTGCTGGATGGTGGCGGTGGTCTGCCCCTGGGCGCGGTGGCGCGGAGGGGGGAGCGGGAGCGCCGCGGAGGGAGGGGGCAAGGGGGTGACACGCAGGTCCGGGCTTTCGCAGGACGTTTTTCAATGGGAAAAAAAACGGCTGGAGTGTTCGGTGGTCAGCCAAACCTGCACATTATGGCCCTTGCGGTTCCACCAGGAATGTTGTATCCTTAGTCTGATGCAACCCGAATGTCCCGACTTCCTCAGTTTGCTCAGTTTGACGAATTTTTTTTCTTCAGTCTGATGCAACCCATATGTCCAGATGGTTACCCTCCAACCGCCGTCGGTTACCTGCCAACCGCCGTCGGTTACCCTCCACGTATTTTGAAATGACCTGGGCTTTCGTCGACCCCTTCCCTCGTCGTCATGCTCCGGGATGCCTTTGCAGGTCAACACCTTTTCATTCATCGCCGGCGGGACTCGGCGTGCGTGCCGGTCGTTGATGAGTGCCAGGGGCATTGTCCCCCGCCATTCCCTGCGTGTGTTGCCCAATGCTTCTTGTTTCTTTCAGGGGTCTTCTTGCAGTAGTCCCATGCTGCTTCCTTTTGTTTGCTCAGACTTACGTGTGCCTCGTAAGCGCTCGGTCGGACGGATCTGTGTGGCAGCTGCAGTACAACACATACTAATCCCGCGTGGCCGCCACATGGCGTCAAAGGACGGTGGGATGTATACTTGAAACTGTTGCACTGTCGCCAGCGGATGCAGCGGGATGCGACCGCCACTACCGGGCCACAATGGGTCAGGTTTGCTTCACCGCAATTAGCTCCAATCGCCCCACGGTCTTCATTGCTCTCAGTTCAGTGTTCCTGATCATTGTTCTCTGTGCTTGCCACTACCGGGGGGAGGGGGTGGGGGATAATCCGTGCGGGGGAAAATATGACTCTGCAAATTCTGGCACGACAAAATCTGCGCCATTTCTGAAAAATGAGCGAACAAATCATGTACGGTGCCCAATAATTGCCCATGAGACACAGTGGGCGCTTGCTGTTATCACCCGCACAAATCCTTAACAACACCGAACAAATCGCGTACAGAATTTGAAATGCAGACATTCCAGCTTGCATAACCCCCCCCCCCCCCGGTACTTGCAGTAGCCCCATCCTGTTTCTCATCGTTCCATCCGGAGTCGGACATTGGAGCACACATCGGATGCTCCATTCCTCATCGGGGCTGATCCGTGGTTCACGATCACCGCACAGCCCCCCACACCTGCTGCAGGGCCCGCCGGAGGTCGCACTGGGCCTCCTGCGGGAAGTCCTGCCACAGCCCGTGCCCGATGCTGTACTTCCAGTACAGGCACTGCGGGTACCGCCCCTTGTACAGGTCGACCAGGTACTGGACCGTCTCGGCGTCCCCGGACACCACCGCCTCCTGCAGCAGCGACGTCACGTGCGGGACCCACGACACCCGCAGCGCGTCCGCGTCGATGTACTCCACCTTCACGGCCTTGGGGTCGGCCGCGCCCTCGTCCCCGCCCCACTCCTCGTCCAGCAGCTCCGAGTCGTCGGAGTCGGTCTCGTCGTCGGAGTCGCCGCGGAGCGAGTCGCCGGTCTTCTTGCCGAACTTGAACTGGAACGACCCGATCTTCTTCAGCATCCCCTGCGATCCGGCGCGGGCCCGGGGGCCGTCGCGCGCGCCGGCCCCGTCCCGGGCGCCCGCCCCGTCGCGCCCCGGGCCCCGCCCCCCCGCGTCCCCCGCGTCCAGGGCCAAGTGGAGGGAGGAGGACTCGCGGCGGAGCCCGGACTTGGGGAGGAGCAGCCGGAAGGCCGGGGCCCCGCTGCCGAGGTGCGTGGACAGGCACCAGCCCTCCCGCAGCGGCTGCTTGTCCGCGGCGTCGCTCACGTAGTAGTAGATGTACTTCCCGTGCAGGTGCCCCACGAACACCGGCCGCCCGTTGTACGCGAGCAGGGGCTGGTGCACGTACAGGTCGTTCTCGCTGTCCTCCTCCCGCAGCCCCTCGATGACGAGGGAGTGCTCCGCCCGGGCGTCGGCCTGGCACAGGGGGTCCAGGAACGTCGGCTGCCGGGCGATCAGGGCCCGCAGGATCGCGCAGTTGCCGGTGCGGGCGGCGTAGTGGATGCCGGTCAGCCCCCCCTCCTCCGCGATCGGGACGGTGTACAGCTCCGCGTCGACGTGCAGCAGCTTCTGCACGGCGTCGAGGTTCGAGTGCCGGATCGCGGCCGCCAGCACGTGCACGAGCTCCACCTGCCGGGGGCGGGGGTGCGGGTCCGAGGCATTTGCAGTGAGTTGGGGAAGAGTGGGCCCCCCTTGTGTGACATTCCGTCGGGTGGCTGTTCCTTTACGGGGCCCTGGACAGTCACCCGTTCTTCCCTTCGCATGTTGCATCGGGTCGCTGCGTTCTGTCGGCCGCTGCTGGTGGCGTTTCCGCGTTTGTGGAGCCCAGTTGTTGGTGTGCCGGGGCTGTGCTGGTTGCGGCGGGTGCCGTTTGTGCGTTCGCGGGGCCCAGTAGTTGGAGTACCGGGGGTTGTGCTGGGTTGCCCCCCCCCCCCCCCCCGGGGTTGGGGGGTGGGCGCTTCCTGGGTGCTGAGTTCGCTGCAGTGCACGGGTTGACAAGGGGCCAAGGCGAAAAAGCGCAAGCGACATCCCCGCAGCCTGCGCATGGCCATCATGGCACCGCGCTGTCCATTCAAGTGTGGACCCAGGTACCCGATGGGGCCAAAAGAAGGGAAATGAGTCCAGGACGCGATTCCTAATGGGACGCACTTCTCCGATTGTGTCGTGGACCCACTCCACCCACCCCAACCCTGAGTAACACTGTCATGGTCCGCGGTTGGGCATTCGTGCCCTTCCACCAACGCGGGCTGCTCCGCATACCTCGGTCAGGTCGCCGTCCTGGGCGGCCGCCCAACGGGGCCCGAACTCAGGCTTGGCCATGGCCTCCTGGCAGTAGACCTCCCAGCAGTCGCCGTGGTACGGGCGCCCGATGGGGGCGTGGGGCCACCCGCCCGTCACCACCGTCTTGTTGCACTGCATGCAGCGCACGTGCCGCGTGTGGGCCTTGCGGGGCATGTCCTCCCCCTCGAGGGGCGGGAGGTACGTGCCGATGAACCGCCACCGGGACACGGCGAGGGAGCACACGGGGCAGTAGTACTGCACGGGGTCGTAGAAGGCCCAGAAGACGGACAGGAGCAGGAAGACGGCGGCGGCCCCCACCAGGACGATGGGGGCGAGGATCTGGGAGAACTCGAGGGCCCGGGAGCTGCTGGCCAGGACTGCGGTGAGGCACCAGGCCAGGGCCACCGCCAGGACGCAGGCGGCGAGGGTGAAGACCATCTGCACCCAGAACTTGCCCTCCTTGGCCTTGTCGCTGGCCCGGCTGAACGACCACTCGGTGTCCCCCTGCTGCTTGGCCCGCAGCGTGCGGCGCCACCGGATGGCCCCGAGCACGCAGACCAGGATGAGCACGGCGACCCCAATGCAGATGAGGACAATGAAGAGCATGGATGCCGCGTACACCACCTGCGCGGGTGACGGAGGGGGGCCGCGTGCACGCCCATCGCAAGGCAGCCACTGTTTCGTGTCGCTCTTTATGGGTAACAAAGCAAAAACCCCGACTGCTTTGCCTGCTCTATCCAGTCGTGAATGCATATGGTGCACGCTGCAAACTCTGATGCACACACACACACACACACACACACACACACACACACACACACACACACACACACACACAAACACACACACACACGTTGGAGAACCATGAAACAAGAACGGAGCAAGAAAAGTGGTTAAGAAACATGTGTAAGCCATGTCCGGAAGGCTTATTCCAGCCCTCTGCAGGTCTGACCTGTGGGAAGCAGCAAGCGGAAAGCAACAGACAGCAGGTGACTGGTGCTCAGGGCCAGCTGCAACTTGGGTTTACCAAGTTATCTCTCTCCATCAGTGAGCACCTTGGTGTGACGTCTCACTGTCATCCCTGACTTCTACGGGAGGCCGGCCGCTGCACCAAGGGTACAGTCACAAAACAGCAGGTCTCACAGGCCAGCACCGATCAGTTACAACGCAAGAGATGTATGTATGCATGTATTGGATGCAACCATCCAGCCGCGCCGAAACAAAGGTACAGTATCAGAGCGCCTCAGTGTGGGAGCCCAGTCCTTCACCTACGGTACTAACGTTGGACCACCTTGCACCTCCTTGAGCAGTCACTGGTGCGGGCTCCAAGGCACTCATACCTGTGTACTACCTGCCACGAGCTTCACGGAAGTGGCAACTCAGTATCACTGGCGTACATAGACCCACGCTCACATGCACACACACAGACAGACAGACCTCTGCGCAGACACACCTGCAGGATACTACTTACTGGCCTGTGTCCATTAGCTGGTTTGCATCCAGTTTGCGTCCAGCTTTCCCAGGGCGGGGTTTGCCAGACTCATAGGGTCGGCGCGCGCACACACACACACACTTAGTGCAGGGAACAAGAACCAACAGATAGCCTATGCGAATACAAATGCACGGGGGGACACACACACACACATACACACACTTGGTGAAGGGGATCGGAGAGCCAAACCGCGAGAGCGAAGCGTCAGTGTGGACGCAACACGCGGGCACGGCACTGATCACCAAAAACAAACTCATCAGGCCATTGAAACAAAAAGTAGGCAAGGTCCTTTCTGCAACAGGACTACAGCTGGAGGGTGCCCACTGCCTTGTGGGCAGTACTGGCAGTCTGGATGTGCAGCTCCACCCAGCCCTGCCCCGCCCAGCCCTGCCCTGCTGTGAAGACACACACACTATGCAAAAAACTCCCAACGCAAAACCCATGAAGGCAAACACACACACACACACACAGTTGCGAAACACAGCACAACAATAGTGGCTGAGTGTGAATCCTCGAGGCACTGCACTGCCAGACCGGCAGTTCAGCCTCATTTGGATGGGGTCAGGGCAAATCAGTCAGGCAAAACACACACACACACACACGTTGAGAACCGCGAGACAAGAACAACACACACACGCACACGCACACGCACACGCACACACACACACACACACACGCACACACACACACACACACAAACAAACAAACAAACGAAGCGCATGAGAGCAGTCAACGGGGTGCACCTGGAACTCTACGGTGCTGCTGGAATCCACCGCCCGCGCAGTGCGGCGGTTGGTGGTCCCGGCGGTGGGCTCGTAGATGACGACAATCGCAATGTCTGCGACCGACGACAGCGGCAGCAGGAACTCCTGGCCCACATCCCCGGGACCGTAGTTCCAGAGGCACCCGGCACAGTCCGGGCATCCGGCGGAGGTGTCCTGGCACCCGGACTCTAAGCGGATGGACAGGGTGCCCTCCTGAAGGATCTTCACCAGCAGGCTGCGCGTCTGGAGGCTGCTCGATCCCTTGCCCATGGTGGCGGCCTGCTTGCACTTCCCCCGGACGTCCAGGACCATGCTGCCCTGCGTCTGCACGGTGCTCCCGGCGCTCTGGACGCAGGGCACCAGCACTCCCGTGTGCGTGGGGCTGGGGGTGTTCGTGGCCGAGGGCGAGGGGGAGGCCGTCATGGTGGGGGTGGCGGATGGGCTGGGGGTGTAGGTGGGGACGTGCGTGACGGTGTCCGTGGTCGTGTGCCGGACGGTCTCAGACACGGTGCGGGATGCGGTCCGGGAGGCAGTGGGCGTGCTGGTGGGCACCGCCGTTTGGGTGGGGGACTCCGTGTGCAGGGCCGTGGAGGTGTGGGTCCTCGACCGGGTGGCGGTCGCGGAGGGGGTGCCGGTGGAGCCGGTCAAGAAGGCCGTGCTGAAGCCGCCCATAGCCATGGAGCGGACCTCTTCGCCCGTGGGCGACGGGACCAGCGTGGGGGTCAGTCGCATGTCCTCGCCCCACCCGATGCCGAGCTGGCCGAACCGGTTGGAGCCAAAGACGTACAGTTGGCCCCCCGCCACGTACCCGCCGTGGGTCTGGCCGAACGCGACGGTCGTGACGGCGAGGCCGGGCTCCGAGCAGCACAGCAGATGCGGCGTCAGCCGGTTGACCGTGTCCCCGAGGCCCAGCTGGGCCTCCGTGTTGGCCCCGAACACGTACAACTTCCCGCCCGCGATGAAGGAGGACTGCTCCCCGCCCAGCGTGACGGCGGTGACCTCCTCCTGCGTCGCCAGGCGCTGCGGGCTGGCGGCAAAGCCCCCGCGGGTCCCCCGCCCGAGCTGCCCCTGGGCGTTGCTGCCGAAGAGGTACAGCTTCCCCCCGGCGATGACCGCGGAGTGCAGGGCGCCCAGCGACACGGAGGTGATGGGGGCCTCCTCGTTCGGGGACAGCAACTCCGTCAGCCGGTCGACCGCCGCCCCGAGGAGCCGGCCAAGGCCGAGCTGCCCGACGTCGTTCGCCCCAAACATGTACAGCCGGCCATCGGCCCCCAGCACGGCGCTGTGCCGGCCCCCCGCCGCGAAGGCGCGCACCGGGGACGCCGCGGAGGGGAGCCGGACCTCCCCGGGCTCCGGGAGCTCCGGGAAGACCTCCATGGGCCCCGCCACGTAGCCGTCGTCCGTCCCCGTCCGCTGCAAGACCGTGCTCAGCTGCCCGTCGCTGGCCCGGCCCATCCCCATGAGCTGCCCGTTGTGCGGGGGCGCGCGCGCGCGGTGCAGGAACAGCGTGTGCGCCGTCCCCAGGGCCAGGGCCACCACCCGGCTGCACGTTTCATCGAGCACCCCCGACGTGCTGCTGCAGGTGTGGGGGGTGTGGTACTCCGTCCAGGCGGTGGAGGGGACCCCCACCGACTGCTCCGCCTGGGGCGCCACCCCCAACTGGCCCATGTGGTTCTGCCCCGTGAGGTACAGCCACCCGTCGTGCCCGACGAAGCCCATGTGGCTCTGGCCCATGGACAGGGCCAGCACGGCCCACTGCTCCCCGGTCCGGCCGTCCACCACCACGTGGGGCGTGCTGCGGTGCGCGAAGTCCCCGAGCCCCAGCTGCCCGGCCTGGTTGCCCCCGAACACGTACAGGCGGCCCGTGAGCCCCACCGTCGTGGGCGTGGCCGTGTAGCTTTGGGAGGGGAACTTGCTCAGCGTGGGGATCGGGGTGCGCGTCGGGGAGGCGCTGAGCGTGCTCTCGTGGGTCGGGGCCATCGTGGGCACGGGGGTGGGGCTGGCCAGAGTGAAGCCGGCGGTGGCGTTGGAGTCGACGCCCGTGCGCTCCAGAAGGGGGAGGTCGGTCCCCTTCAGCCGGACGCTGAACGCGGTCGCGCGCGCGTCGAAGATGGCCTCGTCCGTGCGGAGGGTGTAGTCCCCGGGCAGCAGGCAGACGGACACCGAGTACGCCCCGCCGGGGCCCCCGAAGATGTACGGGGCCTCCGTGAACGCGGGGCACGCCCCTTCGATCGACCACCCCAGCGTCCGCTGGCTCGCCCCGGCGTCCACGTCGACGACCACCACGTGGCAGCCGTGCACGTCCCGGGTCTCGGGGGCGCACGCGTCCGCGCACGCGGTGCACGGGATCGCCAGCGGGAAGTCCCAGCCCAGCGACGAGTCCGTGCGCAGGACGAGGATGTCCGGGGGCCGCACGGTGATATCGAACGCCGCCAGCAGGGCCTTGGAGGCATGGGCCGTGATGCGGTAGCAGCTCTCGCCGCAGAGCGCGGGGCACCGCCCCACGGGCCGCGCGGGGGGCGGCCGCGCCGCCACCCGCACGCTCCGCTGCCAGTGGTCGCCGTCCGCCGCCGTGCGCTTGCCGAAGGCGACCGCGAGCGGCCAGCCGTCGACGTCGCGGCACGGGACCTCGAACTCAAAGTCCCACCACCCGCCCCCCTCCCCCATGACCGTGTTCTCCACTTTGATCTGCCCGAACTCCCACATCACGCGGAACACCGGCTTCGCGTAGCCCAGGCAGTTCTCGTGGGTGCACGTCGCCGGGCAGCTGTAGACCGGCGTCGGGGGGGTGATCACCGCGTGGCTGCTGGGGGAGGCCCCGGCAAAGACGACCGTGGGGCCGCCGGCGCCGCCGCAGAGCTCCCGCGTCCGGGTGGTCGCCGCGGACGCGGTGGCGCTCCGCGTGGGGGTCTGCGTGGGCAGCGGCGTGAGGCTCGGCGTGGGGGTGGCCGTGGGGGCGGGGGTGCCGGTGGGCGTCGCGCTCGCGGTCGGGGAGGCGGCCGTCACCCGGAACGGGGCCCGGGCGCCGAACCACTGCACCCCCGTGGGCGGGACCAGCACGCGCGGCGCGGGCCCGGCCGTGGTCAGGCTGAACGTGCTGCCCGCGGGCCAGCCGTCGCCGTACAGGTCGATGACGTGGAGGGCGTAGGCCCCCACGCCCAGGCACAGCCGGAACAGGAAGTCCCCGTTCACCAGCCCGCCCCCGCCGTTCCGGTTCTCCCGCCACCGGGCCTCCGGGCACGCCCCGCGGACGTACCACAGGATGTCGTCCGCCAGGTTGCCCCGGTCCGCCAGCGCGGGCGGCGGGTAGTGGATGCGCAGCTGCACGTCGACGCACCCGGGGGCGTCCACGTTCGGCGCGGGGCAGGCGGCGGGCACGAAGAAGGCCCCCGAGGCCTCCACCCCGCGCCTGACCTCCGCGACCCGCACCTGGGGCTCGGCCTCCCCGGCGAGCGCGACCTCCAGAGACGCGTAGTTGTGGTTGTCGCTGCTCAGGGCATTCTCCACGGCCACCCCCAGGATGTACCAGCCGGGGGCCAGGCAGACGGCGAACGTGTAGATGGCGTGGTCCCGCATCGTGTCGCTGGGCACGCGCGCGTCCCAGCACGAGCTCAGCTTGTGGACGGTGTCCACCCCGACGCGCGTGCGCTCCCGGATCGACCAGGACAGGTCGGCCGCCTTGGCCTGCGTGGTCAGCGTGACCGTGGCGGTGCGGCAGCCCGCCACGTCCACGCGGCACGGGCTGCAGAAGGGGCTCTGGACGCAGTTGTCGTTCACCCGCACGAGGGGGTCCCCGTTGATGTGCAGGGCCGTGAGGACCGGGGTCGGGGACGCCGTGACGGTGGGGAGCGGCGTGGTGGTGGGCACGGCGGTGGGCGTCGCGGAGGCCGTGAGGGTCCCGGACGGCACGTCGGGGCTCGTGATCGCGAACCGCACGATCACGCCGAAGCCCTCGGCGTCGAAGTAGTTGTCCTTCCGGAGGTTCCCGTCGGCGTCTTTGGTGACGTACGTCGGGTCCGACTTCGGGCCCGTGAACAGCCGGAACGTGCCCCCCCCCCACCCGTCGCCAAAGCCGTCCAGCGCGGTGAACTCGTAGCGGCCCGGGGCCAGGCACACCGTCCACTCGTACTTCCTGTCGTTCTCGAGGTCCCCCGGCTGCACGACCTGCCCCGGGCACTCCGCGCGCACGTACCACCCGACGTCCGCCGCGTACTCCGCGGGGGTCTCGATGACGACGGTGACGTCCTGGCAGCCGAACACGTCCACGTTGGGGGTGCAGGAGGGGTCCGAGATGTAGAAGTAGGCCTGGTGGTCCAATTGCATGAGCAGGTCCGGGAGCAGCACTTCCGTCCCCACAATCGCCGTGAGCCGGAACTTCCCGGAATTCGCTGCAAAAGCGTGGTAGTACCCGGGGGCCAGGCACACGGTGAAGGAGTACTCGGTGTTCTCCCCCCAGAGGGTCCCGGCCGGGACGTGAACGTCCGGGCAGTGGAAATCCTTCGTGGCCTCCTGCAGGGTCAGCTCGACGTTCTGAGGGAAGGTCTGCGTGGTGACCAGGACCGTGACCTCTCTGCAGTTCGGCGCCCCGACGTTCGCCGCGGTTCGCGGGCAGTCGCGGCGGATCATGAAAATCGAGTCGTCGCGGCTGAGCGTCGGGCTCGGAGTCGGCGTCAGGGACGGCGTGGGGGTTCGGCTTGGATGGCCGGAGGCGACTGACGTGTGGGGCAGCACCACGATGAAGCCGGTGCCGCTGCGGGTGACGCTCCCCCCAGCCAACTCGACGTTTGTGCCGGTTGGGGAGGATGCGTCGTAGACGTAGAAGGCCAGTCCGTTGGCCCCGTTGGCAGGCACAAAGAACGTGAACGGCGCGTCGGAGACCATGGCGCCCGCCCCATCCATCCGCTGGACCTGGACCACCACCACCGGCGGGCCGGCGTCGGGGCTGGTCAGCCCGAGCCTCGCGAGGGCGGCGGCGCTGGGCTCGTGATTCTCGACCACAGCTTTGGTGACTCCGGATCCAAAGCCCCAGACGGAGATGCTGGACCCGGACGCCGGACCGTCTATCACCAGCGGGTCGGTCGTGACCGCGACGAACGCCCTGGTCACCCTGGTCTCCCGAAACACAACGGTGGTCGTGACACTGTCGGCCAGACGCTGACGTGACGCGCTGTCCAGGCCCTCAACAAAGCCAAGGCCAAACCCACTCAGCCCGTAGGTCGCACGCTGATACTCTTGGAGTACAGCGTCGGAGGAGCCGGGACTGGGCATTGGAGTGGGACTGGGCAGTGGACTGGGACTGGGCCTTGGGCTGAGACTGGGCATTGGACTGGGACTGGGCATTGGGCTGGGACTGGGCATTGGGCTGGGCGTTGGGCTGGGACTGGGCATTGGGCTGGGACTGGGCGTTGGACTGGGACTGGGCATTGGGCTGGGACTGGGACTGGCCATCGGGCTCGCAGACGGAGACGGTGAAACCGCCGGAATTGCGGTAGGATTGGGGGTATGGGTGGCAGTTGGAGTTCGGCTGCCGACGGCAGTTAAGGTAGTCGTAGCACTGGCCGTCGGGCTCGGAGGCGGAGATGGTGACACCGCCGGAAGAATGGCGATTGCCGTGGGTTTGGGGGTACGGGTGGTGGTGAGGCTGCCGGTGGCGGTGACGCTGCCGGTGGCGATGAGGCTGCCAGTGGGATTGGGGGTACGCGTGGAAGTGAGGCTGCCGGCAGGACTGGAGGTACGGGTGGCAGTTGCGGTTGGGCTGCCCATGGTAGTTAAGGTAGTCGTAGCCGTAGCCGATGAGGTGAGGGCCAGACTCGAAACGGTGAAAGCAGCGCTAACCCCAAACCCCTGCACCTCCGTTGTAGCAACAAGGGGACCGGATTCCCCGGCCAGGGACACTTCAAACGTCCCCCCTTTCCAGCCATCGCCGTACTCGTCCATTGCCTGCAACGTGTAGTCTCCGGGCGCCAAGCAGAGCCTGTAATTGTATTCGGAATGGGACGATACTGTGCCAGGCAGCACTGCCATCGGCGGGCATGTCTCCCGAATCATCCACCCCACATCACCGCCGTGCAGCTTCGTCACAATGCGGACCATCACGTCTCGACACCCCGAAGCGTTCACGTTGTTGGAGCTGCACGTCGCGGGAACCTGCAGGCCTACGTTGGCACCGAAACCCACAGCCTTATTGGAGACGACTGGGTCCGATTGCCCATCAACGGAAACGGTCAACGTGCCATCGTTGAAATTACCAAAGGGGACGGTCGCAGTCAATTTGTAATACCCAGGGGCCAAGCAGACGGCGTGTGCCGCCGAACAATTGGAAGTTAAGCTGCCGGACGCGACTTCGAATTCAAAGCATGATTGACTTCGGGATGCTTCCCTAATCGACCATCCGATGTCCTCCCCACGGTTTCTAGTCACCACAACCACGTGCACCAGTTGGCAACCAGCGACGTCAACATTGTTGGTCCCGCACTGCCCACCGACAACTCCAGGAGCATCGCAGGTAGGGATGGGGCTTGGACTTGCATCCGCTGAAAAGTTGCACACGACCATGCAGACAATAACGATCCATAGCGCCTTCATCGTTGCAATTATGGCTGCAAGTAGAATGTAGAAATGCATGCGCATGCACCGGCACAGTCCGCGATCATAAAGAGTAACGACAAATGCAACAAGGCCCGATGGGATTGATTCGTCGGATCATGCCTATTCTCGTTGGGGTTTCCGTGGAAAATGTGGCATAACCCCTTGATGGTTGACCCCTATTGCAAATATCCTTGAGAAATATAGTATCATGGGTGGCGACCAGACTATCGCGACCTCTCGATGTCAGTGGAGCCAACCCACGTGATGGCCAAGATCATTGGTGTAAAAAAATACCAAACGTGGCCTTGATGGACACGGGGAATGTGAAACTGTTGATAATACTCTCCAAAGAAAGAAGTCTCCGTTGACTTTTTTCGCATTGGTTTGTCTTAACACCACTTAAATGTACATTGGGTGTGTGTGTGTGTGTGTGTGTGTGTGTGTGTGTGTGTGTGTGTGTGTGTGTGTGTGTGTGTGTGTGTGTGTGCCTCCTTGTTGTGTTCGGGTTGTTCCTGTGCGACATTCCCATGCGACATTCCAATGTGTTGATTCTTTGTACTATCATGCTGCCCTTCTATGGTAGAGACATGTGTCATTATTCGTGGCGTGTGCATCTAAAGATTGTTACTTGATTGATATGTTGCGGATTGCCAAACACTAAATCAATCCTTCAAGCGACGACGGGCAAAGCACAAAACAATGAACGTTCTCAGACGGCCATGGCCTACGAGCATGGATAGTTTCCAGCGCATACACACTATCTCACTGTCCGTGTTCGCTGGGGTGGTTTCTATTCACTGTTTCCCAAAGATGGTATCGCCATTCAACATGAACCGGTCAAGTACCTGGTGCGTAGTTAGTTTGTGTGTGTGCGTGGTGTTGAAATGCATGCCATGCACATCCCTTGGTACCACGCCCCATGTCATCTCACTCGCGAGATCCATGCCTCGCATCTCGCAAATGTAACTCACGACTGTCATCAATCAACGGTGCGTGGTGTTCACTACGGTTTGGCAAACATTTGCGGGTGTCATGGGCCAAACCTATCAACACTCTGAATGACCAAGGCACATTAACATGAGTCGGCAACATGCACATGTGAATTTGCATGTTTTTTGCGCAATAGGTTGTCGTCGTCCGTTGTGATAGATGGATTTTTGTTTGCATTGACCCATTGCAATGTACAGATGTCTATTTCCCCGCTAAAATCGAAAAGCTCAATACAAACCTAGGTCCCCTCCACCTCCCATCTCCACCCTAATTAGTGCCGTTAAGGCTCAAGAATTGCGACAAACCTAGGGCGCGCACTTGACGGATTAGGTGTTGTTTGAATTGCAATCAAGCGCGGAAATGTTTCGATGTTTCTCTTTGATGCTTCTCTACTCAAGGCAGGTAGGTGTAGGCGGTTGGGATCAACTCTACATGATACCCGAAGAATCAGAAATCCGATCATCAAGGCTATGGACCATGGAACGTCGCCTATAATGCATGGTTCCCAATCCAATCAATTCCGGAGATAACTCTTCACGCGGCGACGCACACACAAGCAATGGACATTAACTCAATGCAACAAACCGAGTGTACCGAGAACGGTGCATATGTTTTCGTATCTATGGACGGTCATTTGATTGGATGGGATCAATTCAATTCAATGGGATTTAGGCAAGGCGGAGCACATAAAACAGCATGGGCTAACAACCCATAACGAAAATAATAGTCATTGACAAGATTACGACGCGAGAGGACACACACATTGGCCACCGTCATCAATGGCCATAAACAAACTACGGCACAAGTGTTTGGGAACTAGGCTCCATAGGAGTGTACTCTGACGTGCATTTCGCATGGATCACCTTTGTGTTCTATCCTGCAGAAATGCATGCCTCTGCAAAAATGCAGTTGTGTGAAGATTGTGTGCATTCATTTGCACATCCAATTTGTGCTCTTCAAAGAACCATCACCGTGCATCCTCAGTATTGTCCATTAGCAACACGAATTGATCTCAAAGGTTCAAGTATGGCACCGCAACACATATCATAACACGATCACAATACTTGAAGAAAAAGAAATCTCAGCACTTCAAGTATCGTCGTTTGATAGTCCTATCAAAGCTGAGTAGTGCAAACAACCAATGTAAGACACCTTCCCCAAAGCTAGAGGTAATTGATCTCATTCACGAGGAGGAGCATCCCTCCTTCTTCTTGACACAATTTAGTGCAAGGGAGAATCTTGTGCATGAAAGGGAGAAATTTCGTGACCATGTGTGGGTAGCCCTAGCCACTCCGGTCTAATACACATTCTATACATTGCAGTGTGTGGTTTAATTTGAACACAATCACCGCAAGCAAAACTCGTCAGATGGCCATCAAGCAATGCTGTGAAGTGACAATTGTAGTATGCATTCCATGTGTTGGTGCTCGTGCAAAGACACACCAACCATGCACCATGTCATGCGTCACTTCCTGCACGCTTTGTGTTCGTCGCTGCTTTCGTTATTGCTCTTGTTTTACATCTATGATGTAGGCTCATGTATAAACGAACGTCCCACATGTGGCCCCTTGGCTTCGGGATGTGGGGCCTCTTAGTGGTGAGAAATCCAATATCCAAGGAGCGCGTCAACAGGCAAAAGAAGACATGCAATGCACACTTTGTTTCCTTGTAATTGTTTTGTCCAACAAAAATGTGCGCAAGAATTGTCGTACCTTAATGTAATGGGCGATGCACGGTTTTGTTTGTGTTCTCAGTCTCGATGGAGGATGTATTCGAAGGCGGAGCACGTCAACAGGCAGAGAAAAACATATGCAAGCGAAAAAAAAATAGACACTCAGACAGACAGACAGACAGACACTTTGTGTGTTCTCAGTGGTGAGAAACCCAAAAACCAGGAGCGTGGGTCCCCATCTCATGTACACGGACCCAACACATTGGCACGTCCACATTTGCATGGACCCCTCCCCCAATATGCTTACACGGGTCCACCGCATTGACATGCGCCCATTAGCATTGTAAGGCTCTGTGGTTATGTCTCTTGTGCCGGTACATCGGATATAGCAGTGTTTTCCCAACCACGAAGCAGCAGAAACGGTCAAGCGGGTAGGGTGATTTGCCGAACTCCGAGCATTTTCCTAGGGGTGGACAAGGGCTGTGAGGACCTTGCGGCAGATTGCGCCGGTGCGCTTCGGCCCGGGGCCGCCTCCCACCTTGGTGAAACCCCCTTTTTGGAGGGTTTTTTACAGGTAGGAATGGGGATTAGGGGATACCTAATAGCCATGGACGGGTACGGGACAGCTGGCGATGGCCGCCGGCTGCTGCGGAAGGGTCAGTTTTGGTGCAAAATCGAATCGAAAATCGTAGTGCGCCACCAGGATGCAAGAATTTTTTTTGATAGGATGATAGAATTAGTCATTCTATGACGATTCCATGTCTCAGATCTTTGCATCCTGATGGCGCTCTCGTAATGACAAGGAAATGGTGTTGGGTGCATGGGGACAAGGTAGTCTCGACCCAGTGGCGCTCGCCGCCAGCCGAGCTACCCTTGAAACCGCCGCCACCTCATCTGAAGTGTGGTGCGAAGCCACAATGGTGTTATGTTGGTGATTGTAGGACTGAGGGTATGGCATGGTTGTCTAGATTCAAGGTTCAAAAGTTCCAAACCAAGACTTTTCAAGGACAATGTGGACAAGTTTCAATGAGGACACGCTCAAAGCTAACAAAGCAACTCCGAGTGAGGTCTAAACCCAAACTTTCAAGGTGTGACTCCTTGCATTGTGGTCATTACAACCTTGATTTACAATTTAGGCCAACAATTGTCATCATGTTGCAATCGTAGTACATGTCCCCGGTGTTCAGTCACCCATAGTGAAGCCAGGGGGGGTAATCATCATTCACACTGCATCACATTGGGTCGATGTCGCGCGCGCGCTGCCAGCCGCTGTGTTGGTGAAATCCGTGTACAAGTGCCACAGGTCTGGATACTTCGGCACCTTGTTCAGGCACCTCCACATCCAGCGTGGCAGGGAGGCGTACACTGCGTGCAATCTCCGGGCAACACAGCAGCCTGCACCCGCCTTCCCGTGGCAGCCGGCCGCAGGACGCCGCCTGCGGTCTGGCGACGCAGCCGATACACCGATCGCCCACCGCGCCGCTGGGGTGTGCAGTGGAGGGAATGGCACAGAAAAAGTGCCGGTGTCCCCGGTCTCAATGGGTGATTGAGCCCGGACCCCTACCGCACCCCGCATTGCGAGTGACGCCTTCGGAAGCTCCGTCGTAGATTCCGCCGCAGCTGCACGCCACCCATGCACCCGTTGCGTGGCGTGGGGGATTTATCCGGGAGTAATCGACACCTTACTGGGGATCCGAAAATTTTTTAACTGGGCTGATTTTTCTGCTATAAATTGTTTGTGGTGGTTCATGTGTCAGTTACACAGCGGTTCGCGCGCGCGCGACGCCCGGCTGCGGCTGCGGAGTTCCACGCTGCATGCTGTGAAATGCAGCTCCAACAGCGCGCATCTGGGAGCATAGAGAATAGGGGCATCCAAACAGGGCTCTGTTTTAGGCACTTCATCACGCAATCTTATCTCTTAATTCTGTTTGGCAAGAATGGTGCACACAGTGAGCAAAACTGCACACAAATCCAAAGAAACACTTCAAACACACATGTTCATGCCTGTCCACCTCCACAACGCGGCGACAACAACATGCATTTCATGCACTGCATTCTGAGTTACCTTACGGATGTCACATTCACAGATCTATATTTTGGTTACCACAAGAAACCCTGCCTGCTGCCTGCTGTTAATATGGGCAACCTCCAAAAAGAAGATAATGGAATGGCCCTGGGCTGGGCTGGCCAGAACTGATTTTGCCCAGGCGCGCGCGCGGCGCGGCGCGCAAAAAAATTTCCGTTTTGACCGGCAATCGATTTGGGAGGAATCGGCATGCTGAAACATGTAGGAAAAAATAGGTTTGAAGTTCTGGGTCAAAGTGGGGTACCCCCGGCACAACATATGCACAACACACACGCACGCACACGCACGGATGAAGGCAGAAGTAGGGGGTAAGTATGCAAAACGAGACCCTGATATTGCCTGCAATTGATTTGTTTTCGCCCTTTTCTTTCGCTTTGCTCTTGCCTTTATGACAGTTTCATTCAACTTTTGAACCCATCTTCCGCAATCTCTGCTGTGCATGCATGCTTTCTTTCCGAATCTTCGACGCCCTCTCTAACCCTTCCGTTCTGTTGTGTGTGCCACGCATTGGGTGGGAGGGGCTTTTCTGAATCAGGGCGGTTGTGACAGAGCGCTCGGCTCGCACTCTCACCAACTACAAGTGTCGAGTAACGACAGGACGACGTACGAGGTGCTAACCCGATACAAACCAACAAGCAAATTGAACATGCGTCACCGATTCCAACCTGACCAGTATTAACGCTTCTCCAGGTAGGAAGTATTGTGCATCATAGAACGGTGTCATTGCTTCTCGCCAGCACATTGCTTGACTCGCGATAGAATTCCCGCAGCTAGATTTAACCTATGAGCCACGCCCAGCATGCCAAGTAAGACGGCATTGCTAGCAAAGGGGGTTTCTCATATTGTGGCATTTTGGAGGAAGCCAAGCTGCATGTGGAGACTGGCTCTGCTACTTTGCTTTCCACTACCAGCAACCGCTCCTTCAAAGAAACGCGCACGTCAACAAACCACTGAAAAAGAGGAGGCAAACGGACCGATTCTTACACTTGCGAGCCCTTTGTGACCTCCACATCTTGGAATTTGTTAGACTTGTAACACCTCTTGGCAAATTGCAACATTCCACTGAATTCTACAGAGTGTGCCTTCAAATTCTTTGCATCCTTATTGTCCTTTGTCTTTCTTGTATTTTGCTCTTCACGTTTGTTTTTCATTTATCATTATTTTGTCCAAAGAGTGGTAGCCCACAAAGCCTGGCCCTATTGTGCTTGTGACAATGGTCAATGACACAATTCACAACGTGTTGGATTTGCCTATGGCTGAGTGCGGCTACAGCAGTGGCAGTGGATATGCAGGAATAGGCTGCAGGAATCGTAACATGCCCTTTTTGTCAGTGATCATTACATGGTACTCCAGAGCCACACACTCCAAGAGATTGTTGAGTGAGAAAAAGAGTGAACAAGGTTCAAATCAATCTGCACCAGAAGGTTGTTCAAGGATAAATACAATTGGGGTGGCTTTATGGTGTTTTCTGGCATGGGTGTTTTGGTAATGTTGGCTTTTGGCAGGACTGGAGACATGTTGTTGGTTGCCGTGTTGGTTGCCTCCAAAAACTGCTTGTGCGTGTTTGCAAGGTTGTAGTGGTGCCTTGTGCCCGTTTGTTTTCAAGGTTGGACCATGGTATTCAACTTTGTGTACTAATATTGCGCAAAAGTGGATCCTCATGGATTTCGAATCTAAGGGCACCACAAGTTGAGGGATCAAAGGGCATTTAGGATTTGGCTTGTTTCGTCAAGTACGGTGCACCCGTTGGTGTTTTGGGTTGCCGGTGACCCAAAAATGACGCCGGCAATTATTACCGATCCAAGTACGGCTCCACTTTTGAGGTGCCGACACTTGCTTTTCGACCTCTTTTAGGTTGCAAAGGTCTTTGGGTGACTTGAAGGTAGTGGAGGACCGTTGCAACATGATGTTGAAGGAAGCAACTATCAAAGACCTTGAGTTGGAGATGTATGAAAAGAGATTGCACGATGTCAAGATTGAGATGGAAAAGACAAGGCGCCGAATGGTTGCACTTCGGGCAATTGATTATAAGAGGAAGAAGGAACTTAAGGAAAAAAACCGTAGGTTAAGGATGTCCCACTCGCGAGTTTTGCAAGTTGTCGATAGTAGGGCAAGATGGAGGGCAAAGGCTTTGGCGCGCAATGTTGTTTCTTCTTGTCTCAAAAGACAATTGCTTCGCTCGCAAAATCCTTCCCTTTTTCATGGTGGTAGATACAAGGCAAGTGTGCGTCAATGTGCCTACCGTATGATGAGAGATCGTGCTTCTGCAAACAAGGTTGGTCAACACATTGTCCATGGGGCTAATGCATTTGGCATTCATGTTACACGTGTTCCTTGTAGACGCACGTTTGATCGTTGGCGTGTTGAGGGAGGTGAGTGGGCGAAAGAGTGCGCGGCCCTTGCTTTTGCACAAGCCAAGAAAAGTTCAAAGGACTTTGCCATGTGTATGGGTCGCGACGGGACGTCCAAGGAAGGTTGGCATTTCCAATGCAACTCCGGTCATGCAATTGATGAGTCGGGTGGGGGACGATGGATCCATGCGATTTTGCAATGCCCCCTTACTCACAACAAAACTGCCATCACACAAAGTGAATTGACAAATCAAGGTATTGACGAGTTGCACACTCTTTCACGTGGCATTGTTGGTAAGGAGGACATTCCAAGTAGGGTGACGGACACCGCTGCCAATGAGTTGGCTAGTAATCGTGCCGAAGGAGCCAAGATTCAGGCACCTTGTCTTGCCCATTGTGGACATAACACTTCGCGACATGGTGTGCTTCCAACACACACCGATGAGGGATGTGTTGATTGTGTTTGTGGTGCATGGGACCCACCTCTTGAGGCGCACGCCATCAAAGGTAAAAGAAAAAAACCTTTGGGCAAGCCATGCATTATTTCTCTTGCTCCCCCGCTATCGCCACCGGTTGTTGTTCCTTTGATCGAACCACAAGAGAGCACGCCCTTGGTTGTGGTCGGATTTTTTGGTCAACATGTTACTTGCCCCATTGCTCCTTACAACGGAACCGATTGGGTGCAATGTGATCTTTGCAAAGTGTGGGTGCATACTTCTTGTAATAATTTGAAATCCGTGCCCAAGCAGTATGTATGCCCCGGTTGCGTGCATCATGGTTTTTCCACACGTGACATACCTCGCGGTGAAGACACCTATCTCAAGAACATGGACACTCAAAGGCAGCTCATCAAGGGTTTGCTTTGTTTTTCCGCCCGTGGGTCACAGTCGCGTCGATTTCTCAAAATTTTTTTGGGATCTGCAGGATTTTTCTGGATAGATCTACAGATTGAGAGCCAGGCTCTCGATTGATGTAAATAAATCCAGATTTGGTGGTAAAAATCGCCAGATATACCGCTGGCAACAGAGCCTCACCTGGAGCCGTAACCCCCCAGAAGTGGACGAAGCCCGACGGTAAATGGTAACGCTCTGAGAAGGGTCCTACCGTCTCGAAAATGCACGGGACGAAAGGAGCTTAGAGTTTGAGTCTCGAACTACTTTAGGGCGCTTGTCCCGTGCGTTTTCGAGCCGCTATGTTGGAGAACCGACGCCGAACTTTTGGCCTCTCAGGCTGAAAAACTGACTGGTTGGCTGTACAGGTGCAACTATAAACCGGACCCTCTCGCCCCCCTCCTAAGGTAGAAACCCTTGCAAATGAGCACAAAACCACAAAGAACAAAGCTGGCACATACATATCACTCCAACCATTGCTCTAGTTGAGTGACAAGTTGCTCTTTGTTCCCACCAAGGCGCAAAATATCATCGAGAGCAGGGGACTTCTGCTTCAAAGCACGTGTTGCTTGCTTCAACACGTCCACTGTAAGGTTAGATGGGTTACCTTCCACTAATCCACGCTCCTGTAGGCGCCCTAACAAGACATCGAATCGTGCATTTGCTTGCTTTCGGGCCTCAGTTTGTTTCCCCTCCAGGTGCGAACGCCGGCCCTCACTCGGACGGTGCAAGTTTCTTTTGTCTTTTGTCTTTTGTTTTTTTAAGTGGAGTGGTCGGGTGAAGCTATGGTACCCGGCGCCTTGGGTTGGCAACACCAATGTGCCACACTCTGCTGAGCGTAAGGGGGAGCTTGCTTATGTTTCGCGATTCCTGACATATGTTATGGCCTCGTCCCGCATGGGTGACCATGGGAGGACCCATAAAGGGCAGGCGAATGAGATATGTGCCCGTGGGGTGCGGATTTTTTGCCGCTGCATGCGACCCCCAAAGTCGTGATGTTAGCGGGTTGGGCTTTGTCACGGTGGCATCACGAACGGGCTCCCAACCTCTCGCTATACTCTTGGTTGAAAGTAGAGTGCACATAGTGCCGTAAACTAAATTGCGAGATCTGGACGCACAGTCAGTGGCCCAGTAGCTCCGATGTGTGGTGTGTTTCCGACGTGGTGTATTATATTTGGGTTCCGACAAGAAGAACCCCACTTCAGGAGCTCCAAGATACCCGTAAGCTCTCTCTGAGAGCCGGTTGTGAGGTTTCTTGCTTGGTTTGGAATGATGTTATTTGTACGCTAAGAACATGTTCCCTACAGGACAAACACCGTGTGTTCATGCTGTTTCCTGGGAAAGTCTTAGTGGCAAACTAATTTTGTACATTTCTTTAAGTTCATGAATTTTCCGACCCCCGCCCTTGTGGTGGGGGTCTTGCACAGCCCTCATTCGGATCGGCTCGCACAGGTGCGAACGCCGGCCCTCACTCGGACGGTGCAAGTTTCTTTTGTCTTTTGTCTTTTGTTTTTTTAAGTGGAGTGGTCGGGTGAAGCTATGGTACCCGGCGCCTTGGGTTGGCAACACCAATGTGCCACACTCTGCTGAGCGTAAGGGGGAGCTTGCTTATGTTTCGCGATTCCTGACATATGTTATGGCCTCGTCCCGCATGGGTGACCATGGGAGGACCCATAAAGGGCAGGCGAATGAGTGCCCGTGGGGTGCGGATTTTTTGCCGCTGCATGCGACCCCCAAAGTCGTGATGTTAGCGGGTTGGGCTTTGTCACGGTGGCATCACGAACGGGCTCCCAACCTCTCGCTATACTCTTGGTTGAAAGTAGAGTGCACATAGTGCCGTAAACTAAATTCTAACAAGTTGTGAAACCGTTCAATGTAATACTTCGTGGTTGTGTTCTTCGGGTTATCGAGTCGCTTGCGAGCATGTGGCATAGCGTCCCGTATTTCCATGGGGTTAGCAATCACGGCTTGTCGGAATGAGCTACGCTTAGCCACCACAAGTGCTGCAATGATTAGGGTCCTCGTTTTTTGTTGCCTTTCAAAAACCATTCGCAAATACCGGAAGACCGTTTCTCCCCACCGGTTTGTGATTTGTAGTGTGCCTTCCTCATCGGTTATGTTCAAGGTTAGGTGCTTTTGGAACACATGGGAAAGGCTTTGGATAAAGAGGAAGACAAGATCCTTCTTTTCGTGGGGAAGGGTTAGGTATTCCGGAATGAGAAGGCGAGGATCTTGCTCCCAAGCCAACACCTTGTCCCACCATGGCTTCAGAAATTTCTGGTAGTCTTGCCCTGTGGTGGTACCAAGATGATGACTACCTTTAAGGAAAGGAAGCTCAAATTCTGTGGAGAATGTGGAAATCAAGCGCAACGCAAATAGAACCATGGGATCACTTAACCACTCACGGGCTTGCACATCCGTGTCTCTGTGGAGAATGCTCTTGATAACATCTATGTAGTGAAGAAGCCCGGTTGCCGTGACTCCAAAGGTGCAGAAGCGGTTGAAACTACACTTGACAACATTGAGTGTGTGCCCTTGGAGCTCAACACGCCCATGTGTTCTCTTATGCTCTTCCCGCCCACCCCTCCATGCCGAAGCGAGAAACCCCAACAAACGCTTTGAAATGTGTTTGAGGAGGTGGAAGGGGAGGGAAACAAAGCCACCTCGCTTTTTGGCGTGCGAGAAACTCGGGTACCTCTCTTTCGCCCAATCCAACAAGACCCCATTGAAAGCACTATACACCAATGCCATAATATGGTCGTCGCAACCTTTGAATTGCAAATCCTTGAATTTAGGGAAAGTGTCCCGCGACCCTCCTTGCACCAAGTTCTCTTGAAGGTCATGTTCCCATGCCATCTTACGAGCCTCATTCAACAATGGGGTTAGACCATTCAAATGCCCGGTGTTGACCGACGCATTATCCGCGTAAAGAGTGGAAATGTGGTACAACTTTGAAACGGAAACACTTAACTCTCGTTGTGTATTTTGCACCCGTTCCCACATGTCAAGAATGCTTTGAAGACACCCCGCAGCACCCTTGGCAACAATGTCAACCACGTCCAACAACTCCGTACCAATACCACAAGTCACATGGGCTTCAAAAACGCAGCGATCAAACCACGTGCTAGATGCGTCGCAACCGAGAGCTATGGATATTTCTTTTGAAAGTTCCGTGCACAACCGACGGAAGCATGCCTCCGAGAAACCACACAAAGCCCTAAGAGGTGTTGACTTCTCCAAAGTTCGAACCGATGCACCCCCACAAAGCAACTCGTATGCATGTGCACTTGCACGGGCCGACACGTGAGCCTCTGCTTGGAGTTGCGCCAATTGGCACAACAACTGTGCATCCGTCATAGTACCACGGTCACCAAGTGTGGGGGTATTTGTCCCTCCCTCGCACGTGATAGGTTGCACCATCGCTTGCATAGTGTTAGCAATTGCAATGTAAGCATCCGTGCAAGATTGTGAGAGAGGGTCTTCCACGTGACAGCTGAAGTGGTGCCCCGTTTGCGCAGTTCGTGATGGGGTGGGCCACAATGTTTCATTCATTGGAAGCACCCTATCACCTCTTCTAGCAATGTTAGCCAATGCATCACGGAGTGTGCCCAAGTCTTTAATGCAACCTTGACAACAAGCCACCTTGTTCACACAATAAGGCTTTCCCATCACTCTAAATCGAACCATATTCCTTTGGCTACAGGTACGCATTTCATAAAGTCCGGTCTTCCGGTCTGCCCGGTCTTCCCGTTTCGCGCAGTTTATTCTAGCAAAACTTCTACTTTACGCCGGTTTACGCAGTTTATGCAGTTTATGCAGACCGAACAGTTTATGCAGTTTATGCGGTTCGTTTTAGTTTACCAGAAGACCGGTCCAGACCGGTCCAGACCGGTCCTTGAACAAACCGCGTAAAACGATCTAAACGGGCCGGTCCGATCATTTCAAGCAGTTTATGCAGTTCACATCAAAAACAGGTATAAACAGGTCGAACCGGTCGGACCGCCCAGTTTAGCGCGTTTTATGCAGTTTGTTCAAAGACCGGTCCGGACCGGTCCGGTCTGGTCTTTACACGAAGTGAAATGAACGGTTCGGTCCGGTCGGTTCGATCAGTTCGTCTCGTTTTATGCAGTTGGCGCAGAAGAAGTAAAAACCTTGTAATCCTTGTATCCCTTTTTCGTTTGAGTTCGTTTGAGTTGGTACAAAGACCGGTCTAGACCGGTCTTGTGATCTGCCAAACTGGTCTACATGCAAAACTCTAATCCTTCGTTGAATCATCAAAAAACACCAAAACCACAAGATCCGCCACATGCAAATACCCCTGACCCAACTTTTCACACAAAAGTCACAATTTGCACAAAAATCCAGACCGGACAAGACCGTTGTGCTAGTAGCCAACGTGACAGCTGAAGTGGTGCCCCGTTTGCGCAGTTCGTGATGGGGTGGGCCACAATGTTTCATTCATTGGAAGCACCCTATCACCTCTTCTAGCAATGTTAGCCAATGCATCACGGAGTGTGCCCAAGTCTTTAATGCAACCTTGACAACAAGCCACCTTGTTCACACAATAAGGCTTTCCCATCACTCTAAATCGAACCATATTTGTTGAAGCAAACCCAATGTCCCCCGGCCCCAAAACTTGGTACACTTTGTTGTTGTCACAAAGGTCGCACATGGGTTCATCCGCAGAGCCTTGACTGGTTGGTGTTTGTGGTGTTGTAGGTGGCGTGGGCTTCAACCTCTTGTTGCGAGGAGTGAGAGGTAGTTCATCACCCAAATCCAAACCAACAAGGTCCCAACACTTTTTGCAACAAGTATAGGCACCATTGTGAGCACGATACTTGTGTTCAAACTCTGGCTTGAGTGGTGCCCAATACGACAAATTCTTGCCTTTTGGGTTCTTGCACACCTAAGGGAACCAAGATTTAGTCAAGATTTAGTGAAGATCGTAAATGCCTACAACACAATCAAAGTTGACGAATTCGAAATTGGACATCCAAATCGAGACGGCATTGGAGGAGGTACTTTACGAAACATACCACACAAAAGCCTTCTTTTTTGCCATGCCTAACATCGCCAGGAAAGGGACCTTGCATGGTGATTCATGAGGCAAATGCTAAGAAGTGAGTGACATAGAAGAGGACACCAAACCTATTTTATGAAAGGCGAAAATTAGCGTCCATGCATCGAAGGTTGAAAACCGACACAGGATGATACCAAACAACAAGACGACATCATGCGACACTTATCTTGACCATGAAAAACAAACGAAGAAAAATAAACGAAGAGTACCGATGAAGCGACGGATGCAGAAATTACATCAACAGAACCGCATTGATCTGAATTATTGAATCACCTTCCAGAATTCAACTGTCGGCGCAGAAAAAAATGTCTCTTTCTTGAAAGCCTCAAAATAATTCGGTTAAGTGGGCCGACCGCGGCAGTTGGCTCCAGCTGAACAGAGCGCCCTCAGGGGATGCGCTAAATGCGGCATTTGCCAAATGGCGCCACAGGTCACAGTGACGGCTCGTTTGAGCGCTGCATAGCACCAAATCTTGTAAATCGTGGTTCTACGGGTAGCTACGGACCCAGGCTAGGTAGGAGGGACGGATCCTGTGGGTTTTTTCTGGTTGGGCTCTTTTTCTGCCTTGGGCACTGGTGGTACCTCGTGCTTTTCACTACGGTCTTCTTGTTTTTCCTAAGGGTGTCCATGGAAAAAAGCCACCTTGGTCTTGATGAAGGACAGTTTTCTTTGTCCTTCAAGTGGACAGATTCCACGAGTCTCTGGTTGGCTCAAAAAGATCCTTTTGTGGCTACTCTACTCGATGAAACGGAGAGTAGTGTGGGTTTGAGCAGGGAGTAGTCAAGCAGTTCAGAGGGACTGCTGTTTTCTGCTAGTGAGGTTGAAGAGTTGGAGAAAAGTTGCCATTGAGGTATTTGCAAGGGAAAGATCGAAGGATGAGCAACGTTGATCGTGCCGTTGCTCGAATGATTGGTCAAATCACGATTCATCAAGTGTCCCGGCATCATACAACTAAATCTGCGGTCCGGGCACGAATGACAAGGTTGCGGAACGGTCTAAGCACCCCGGGCCGCAAACCAACCTTGCCGCATAGTATTGAGCAAGCATTGTTCGAGTACGTAGATGAGCACCGTTGGCGTGACAAAAAGGCCTAGTGAGAGCACCCATGCGTCGAAGGTATACCCTCCCTCCTTTAGTGTAGCAGACCCCATTTGTGGCAGCATGCAGATTTCAGCTATATCTACATGCGCTTTGGGGTAGATGTGTCCATTTCATGAAAAATTGGTGTATATGAGTAGGGTGGATCGTCCTCTACAAGATGACCAACTTGGTTTTTGCGTGGTGAGCCAATGAACCCTCTTCGAAGCGCGACCGTGACCGGTACTAAACAGAAATCAGCAAAAAACTGCAGCTGGGCAGTGAATTCCTTAGCAAAACCCTCTCCCTCCATGGGGTAAATCGTGTCAAAACACACCAACGAAGGCATTTCTGAATAGCCTGGGTCAAGCCCTACGCGTACATATGTTTAGATTTTGCCAACTCATCGGTGACATCACTCACTGAGCTTGACCGTGACCCGCGCAGTTCTGGACACGTCATTTGGCAACTGCTAGCTTATCGGCAAATCACCCTAACCGGGCAGATAACGGATTTTCAAATACACAGGGCTGGGTAATTCGCGGCATGTCTCTGGACAGCGCCGGTGTTGTAGCGTTCCTGTCAAATTTCTGGTAGATTGATGCGGCTTCTGCATCAGCCGCATCAATCATCTTCCCTGCGTGCGCGCCATGGTGCATTTCTTCCATAGTGCGCGCAAATTTTGAAAAATATGACCTTTGTAGCGCGCCTATTGCGCGCGCTCCACCGCGCTATATTGTCCCGTTTTTCAAGTTTTTCAAAACCGGAAAATGTTTCAAAACCATGCTTTTTCCAGTGTCCTGTGTTTCTCAAAAACCCCTTGCTTTTCAAAAACATTCCCTGTTGCTCACCCATCCCAAGACACATGCAAAAACACTTCCTGAAAGGTCTGAAAAGCGTGCAACACTACAAGTCCTCATGGGCAACAACAGTGTAGCGCGCGCAAAATATTTACAGCGCGCGCTATGGATCTTACGGCGCGCGCTATACCATGTATAGCGCGCACTATCATCCAGTGATCTCCTTAATGCTTTCGACCACCACTTCGGCCTCCCACTCCTTCTCCCATTCGGGTCTGTGGTCTTCTGCCCCAGCGGCAGCTGGGGCTGCGTCCCCTTCTTCTTGTGCACTTGGGTCGCCTTCTGGGGTTGCTCCTTCTGGTGCCTCTTCTTCTTTCGGGGCTGCTCCTTCTCCTTCTTGTGGCGCGGCCGCTGGTGCCTCTTCTTCTTGTGGTGGGGCTGGTGCGTCTTCTCCTTGTGCAGCTGCTGCTGGGGCTGGTGCCTCTTCTTCTTGTGCAGCTGCTGCTGGTGCTTCTGCTTGTGCTGCAGCTTCGGCAGGTCCCTCGTCTTCTTGTGGGGGGGCTGGTGGCTGGGCTGGTGGGTCTCCTTGGGGCTGCTTCTTCTTTGGGGTTGGTGGCTTTGACGGGGACATCCTCATGGTCTTTGGGTCGGGGTTCAGGTCCACAATTTCATCGGGCTCGTACGTCTCCCACCACGACTGCCACTTGTCCAACTCCTCATACGCTTTGCTTTTGGCGGAGAACACCTGGCAGCTGGGCATGAACTCCGACCAGTCGTCCTCTTCCTCCTCCTCCTCCCCTTGTTGGCTGGGGCTCCGCTGATCGTTGGGGATGATGACGGCCACGTGGTCCTGAGGGGCCCTCCTGGCGCCTGCTGGCTTGATTTCGGCTCCTTCCACAATCATCGGCGCGATCGCAGTGGTGCAGTAGATGATCCACCGAGGCTTGTAGCCGTCCTTGTAGGACCAATCTCGGCGCTGCATGAGCTCATCTCTTGCCACCTTGTCCGCGTCGGCTTTGCTCTGCTGCTTGGCCTTGGGAGCCGTATTGGGTGGGGTGGAACCGCACGTACCTCCTTGTTCTTGTGGTTGGTCTGGGACTGGGACAGGCTGCTTCGGTGCTGGCTTTGATGCTAGCTGCGGCTGGGGTGCCTGCTGCGGTGCCTTCTTGCTTGCCTGGAAAGAGAAGCGCAGAGGCATAGCACGCGCAATACAAGGCATAGCACGCGCGACGAAATGCATAGCACGTGCAATGACACCGATAGCGCGCGCTGCATTACCTTTTCTGCTTTCTCCTCCTCTCCTTTCTTCCGTCTCTTCTCCTCCTCTTCCTTCTCCTTCTTCTTCCTCTTCTCTTCCTCTTCCTTCTCCTTCTTCTTCCTCTTTTCCTCCTCTTCCTTCTTCTTCTTCTTTGCTTCGTCCTCTTTCTTCTTGGCCTGTTCCGCTTGACGTTGGACCCTCTGCGCCGCCTGTGCCATCAGCTGCTGGTCGGCGGTCTTCTGGGCAAGGACCTTGCCAGGCGGGTGTGGGGGCTTAGCGGTGTGGGAGGCGGAGATGGCTGGTGGTAGGTGGCTGGTGGCTGCTGGCTCCTCGGTACGCTTCTTCTTCTGCCTTGGGACTGTCACGGATTCCGTCTCCGGCACGGCAAAGGCGTCGGCCCAGTCTACCTCCAGCTCATCCATCTGCCGCTTAGCCCGGGCCAGCACCGGGGAGGGGCCTTGCTCCTTCCGTCCATCAAGCCAGTCGGCCGCATGCTTGGACTGCCCGGCAATGTCCGCGGGCACGCCGTATGGCCTGAATAGTGACTGTAGCATCGTGCAACATCCAGTTAATATAAGGTGATTTTTTTTCGGGACAAACCCACCTCTGGAAAGCCTGGGCAACCTCTGGAGCCTGCAATGCTCCCTCTTCAAACATTGTGCCATACATGTCCCCCAGTAGTATGTACATGGCAACCTCTGCTGTGTGCATCCTCATGTCACCCCCAAGGAGGGGGGCCAGGTCCTCCCAAACCTTTAGAAGGCACCAAGTCTCTTCCCCATCTGGCTCTGCCGTCCCCTGTAGTGCTATGTGACAACCCGACCTGTGAAGAATAGCCTGAACAGAGACCCTAGTACTGGGACGCACAGACTTGGCCAATCTGCGTACCAAGGCAGTGACCTGCCTCCCTACAAAAATCAGAAGGTGCAGAACACATGGTATGAGGTGAAGCCGCCTCAGAGGCACCTTCAACAACCTGCTCTGGACAACACCAAATATATCCATGGGCCTGCACTTGGCCCCAGGTGCAATAAGCCCTAGCAACTGCTCATCTCGCTCGGTGGTTCTATCCACATCCTGTTGCAACCATGTTGCACTGGACTTGCACCACGTCATGTAAGTGAACAGACTACCTACCATCCAATGTGTAGTGACACCCGACAAGCGACGCAGCCAAGGGCTATCCCCACCGCAGAAAATCCTGCAGCGTCTGGATGCACCCCGGATGGGAACCACACCACTGTCAATGGCACTCTGGAGAAAAGCAAGATTGTTAGCCCAGACCTGGGACAACACAGAGGTGGACTTCTCACCACAAAGGGCGACGTTAACAGTCCAGTAGTAGGACAACGTCCTTGCCAAGTGACCATGGTTGGCAAAGGAAATGGACATCTGGCACCACGATTCCCCCCCACAAGGCAACCCATCCCCCCTCACAATGATCCACAGCTCTCCTTGGCACTCCCTGGGGTATTGGAGGTTAGAAACAATGGAATCAAAGGAAAATATATAGTCAAAAAAGTGCTGCAGGGGCCACTGCGAAAAGACCGTGACGCCATCTGTGTGCACGTCAACCTGTAAATGCTGCCTACTTGCAAGCTGGTTCCATTCTGTGGCGAAACTAGCATAGGACGGTAGAGAAAAAAGGTGTGTGGGGACCTTACTTCGGGTCCAAGTAATCAAATCTTTGTACCTGAGGAAAATAGCGTGCGCAACATGAGAACGTAGCGCGCGCAGAAGTCAACGAAGCGCGTGCTATGAGCGGAAGTGCGCGCGATGTCACATGCAAAGCGCGCGCAATATTACCTTCTTCTTGGAATCTTCAGGAGCAGGACCAAGTCCACCACCGACAGAGGTGTGACGGCGTTGGCAGCCTCGGTCCTGCGACGCTTCTTCTCTGCTTCAGACACGGGGACCCTTTTTTCCAACTTGGCCCACAAAGACCGTTGGACGGCAGACCCTGAGCAAAAAAACTCAACTAGATCCGCCAAAAGGTCCTCGTTCTTCCACAAGGACCACCCATAGTGGGGGCCCAAAATGTTGGCAATCTTTCCTATTTCTTTTCTGACAGGCTTCGGACTGCCCATGCATCAATACAGTGCCTGCTGGAGAGGTTTGTGAATTGCCAAGCAATGCAGAGATCACAATGAGGGGTTGTGGCCTTCCACTGGGCACCTTTAGATTGGGCAGGCTGGGAAGCGAGCCATGCTGACACCGGGGGCTGGGGGGCGAGAACCCATTGTACGCTCAAGTGCATAAGAGCTTGGGGGGTCCCTCCAAAACGAAGTGTAGTGCTGGTACCCGAGACGGGGTTGCAGCCCAAAGAGCCACTTATGCCATGTCACGCGCCGATAATTATGGTTAGATGCCTCGTTCTAGAAGGGCCCCAATGTCTTTCAACGCAACCCCTTGAACGGAATGGTCAAGCAGACCTGTGCATGCAGACACAATGAGTCCTTGCTAGTCCAAATGCAGGCGTTCATGACCAGGAGAGAAATGGGAACGGAGGAGCATTCCCACAAGTCCAACTTTATTGGGCCGCCTATTGTACTACCATCCATGTCCAGGTCTTTTTTGTCATGTCTGATCCCGCCGAACTTCCAGAACCTCTGTTACATTGATCCTACCAATTTGTCCCACCAGAAATTCAGCCCCAAAATGCAGCCAATATAACAAAGCCCAAGCCCAAGCCCAAGTCAGCGGCATGGCAGCTATCCATGGTTGCTGTCCTGGCATAGAAATAACCGTATTTTACGGTCGTGATTCATGTTATCAAAACTCATACTCACATTGCAAGCACGGCCTTGGGCTTGGATATTTTCCTTTGCCACACGGCACCAGAGTTGTTCACACCTAGCACTGCAGTTCACACGGCAACACCTTCTCTACCTCATCTCAATTGTCTCTTATGCCTTGCCGGCTTCCCAAATCTGCCATGTCTGTCCTGCTGCTTGCCAGCAACACTTGCCTTCTATAAGACCACCACTTGGGACGCGCAGACGGTCCTTGGAACCGCCATGAGTGAATGGGCTAGGAGCGTAATGTGTTTGACTGAGCCATCAACTCTTTAGTTATAAAGTCGTGGGCAACCTGGACAGAAACGCAAGCTGGCAAGAGGTGCCCAAGATGCATCAAACACCGATTGCGCAAGGAAGGAATGCATCACCTGGGAGCACCATTCAGATTAATCCGTCGCATTGACGGAAGTCCATGCAGCCCGCAGGAGGGTGAAGGTATTGCGACAAACTGGGCTCTCGGGGGAGCACCGTGGGTAGGGACTCGCTTTTGGTCACGTTCAGTTGGCAGGTGATCAGATTCAGTGCATGGCGAACCATGGCAGATGTGCGGGAGCTCGGCCCTTTTGGGCTGAGGCCAGCGATGTCGTCGACATAGTGGAAAAGGAGAGACGATAGGCACCTTTGTTTGACCCCGTGTGTCGTCTGGAAGACCGTGTGGCCTGCCCCTTGAAGGAAGGTGGTCCCTTTCTCAAGTACCAGAGAAATCAATTGCAGCAGCTCGTGGGGGTTGCGCAGCCTGTCCAGGACGCTACCGATCAACAGTCCAAGGCATGATACATGTGGAAAGCCACAATGGCCTCGATGCCCCACATTCTGTCAAGGTCGTTTAGCAACGTTTGTGTGGTGTGTAGAGTGGAAGTTCCCGAGTGGCCGCCGGGTTTTTAGGGTTGGGGGGGGGGGGGGCAACAGGGGGTAGACATCTGGGTAGACGCATCGCGCGGGGTGCCTATAAATGTATTTTTTTTTGTGCATTGCGATGGGCCCCCCACCTCTCCGGGTCCTACCACTGACCTTTTCCCTAAAAAGGCAACAGGTATCAGATATCAACCATGAGTCGTGCAAATAGCCACTGTTATCACACATGATCAGACGTGTACTGTGGCAGTGCGGAACGGCTGGGCCAGACCCCCCGCCCCCCCACCTCCTGAACAGGCACTACTCTGTTCTCTCCAGGTGTTGTTCTCGATCATGCCGCTCCATGCAGAAGAGCGTTCCCCGGGCCCATGGGCTAGGGCACGGGCGTGGCGCCAGTTCAGTCAAAAGAAGCTCAGTCGACCCCACGACAGCGAGGAAGTCCAGATCAAGAATTTGCTAATCTTCTTCGTCACCTTTCTACTGATTGCATTTGCCATCCCAGCGTTGGCGAGCAGATTCATTGCAGTGGGCTTCCTGTGGGCACTTGTAGCCGTAGTCCCCACCTGGCTGGCATTGAACATTGGGCTATGGCACATGCTGATCACCAAGACGCCAGTGCTTGCCATCCATTGCCTGGTCTACGGAGTGGCGTATTTATGTTTGGGGTTTGTGCTGTTGTGCGGCGGAGTGGGGCGAAGCCACGGGATGGTGTCGTTTGCCTACCTTGCGCCCATGATGGTTGTCGTCTTGGGGAATAGCGTGAAGCAGGGCGTGTGCCTTGTCATAGGGATCGTGGTGGTGACCCTGGTGATCTTGCTCGTCGAGCTGACAGCGGGTCCGGAGAGCCTGACGCCGCAGGTGCTGACCATACCTCCGGAGGTGGCGGCGATCTTCCATTTCATCCAGGCCAACTTTGCGGGTTCTTTCTTTTTCGTCCTACTGACGGCAGTGCTATCGCAATTGAAGGAGGCCAGGCGCGCTCTGCAGAAGAAACACAGCCGCGAAGAGAAGCTCAACAAAACACTGGGCAAGCAGAAGCAGGCGCTGGAGTTGGAGCAGAGGCTGTCCCGGAAGCTGATTTCCAACATCTTCCCCCTCAGAGTTGCCGAGGCCCTCATCGCATTGTTCGAAACCTGCGGGGAGAGCAGCGACCGTTCGGCTTCCCTGGCCACGCAGGCCTGGGACGGCACGACGGATGTTGCCGACGACCCGGGGGCGGATCCGCAGCCCGTCGGCTGTTCCTACCACGTGGTCGATGTCGAGGCTTACAGTCCCACGGGCCCGGCCTCCATCAGAGACGAGTTGGCCGCGAGCCTCAGCCCGAGACTGCACCCGCGCGCCGTCATCCTCTTCGCGGACCTCGTGGGCTTCACCGCCGTCGCGTCCCAGACAACGCCCACGGCGCTGGTCTGCTTCCTGGACCGGTACTTCGGCGACATCGACATGGCGTGCCAGGCCCAGCAGGTCGACAAAGTGAAGACGATCGGGGACGGCTACATGTGCGTGGGGTGGACCGAGCACCCCGCCGACCACGCGGACACCGCCCTGCGGGTCCTGAGGGTCGCCGACCACATCCACCGCGCCAGCCACCGCACGCTGCTGGACGGGCAACGGCTGCAGGTGCGGGCCGGCGTGCACACCGGGACGGTGGTGAGCGGCATCATCGGCAAGACGATGTTCGCGTCGGACGTGTGGGGGGACGCCGTCAACGTGGCGTCCCGCATGGAGAGCACTGGCGTGCCCGGGACGACGCAGGTCAGCGCCGCCGTCTACGAGCTGCTGAAGGGCCACGACTTGGGCTTCCGCCCGCGGGGCCCCGTAGAGTGCAAGGGGAAGGGCAAAGTGCAGACGTACATGGCCCCCGTGACGGCCCCCGCTGACGCCGGTACGGCCCGGTCCCCCCATGCGCCGGGGGAGTGCAACGTGGTGAATGTGCTGGCCCAGTTCGTGGAGGGGGCCCTGCAGGCCTGAGACTGCCCTGCGGTGGCGATGGCCTTGTGTGGAGCGCGAGGCGGCGGCGGCGCCCGCAACGCAACATCGCGGGTTCGATTCCGGACGCAAAGTGGGCCGTCGCGGTCGGCCGGCGGTCCGCAGCTTTCGCTTGCGGGGGCAAGTGCACGTAGCGGTTCTTCAGATAGCATGCCCTAACCCTGGCATAAAGGAAGCATCAGTGAAGCCTCTGATGGTACCCCTACGTGAAGTCCCTGCAAAGGCAACGTGTTCAGGAGAATATCAAAAGCAACCGCTGCACCTCTAGCATCAACACAGCCAGCCACTCCAGCAGAGCCAGCCACTCAAACGTAGATTCGCTTGCCCGGGAAAGTGCACGTAGCGGTTCTTCAGATAGCATGCCCTGGCCACCCTGCCAACCGTCCCCGGCCGTGTTGGTCCCCTTTCTTAATGCCAGCCCTGAACCGTTTCGCCCGCTCCCGACCGTGCCTGGCGCCGCAAAGCACACTGGCAGTGCCAAGCATGGGCTGGGGTTGGTTGCGGCGTGAGGAAGGCCGCCCGGTTTGAGGGCGATCGCCTAGGCAAGACAGTGGAAGCCAACAGGCCCAGACTGTGCCCGGGGGGCAGGTGCATCCAAGTAGGGGACAGTAGCCAACTGAGAGGCGCCGGTGCAAGCACGCACACAACACATCGCAAAGACCATCTATCGGGTTACGTGAATTTTCACGGAGCCCAGATGTTGTCATTTCCAGGAAGCATGACTTATCCAATTGGATTGGTGTGCTCGCGCGATTGACCTTCCCCCCCCCCCTCCGCCTGTTGGAGAGCTTTCTCCGCGCCCCCACCCCCCGCCTGTTGGAGAGCTTTCTCCGCGCCCCGCTGCCTCTCCGCGGCCCTGAGCAATGAGACTTATGTCAGGAACGTGCACGCGGTGCATGACGCGGTGCAGGACGCGGCGCAGGCAGGGCATTTGGGGTGTTTTGTGTGGACATGAACCCACTTTCCGCTGTTGCAGCCACTCCTGCAGGGAATACCAGCCTCCCAGAGTCGTAATCAGGGTTCGTGGAAGGGCGGCCTGATCGGGAATGTGCACGGGGAGGCACACTTGGATTGAATGCTGCCCAGAGAGCGCAACGGGAGCGACCACATGGGACTGTATGTTGGCCCCTTAGGCCACCGCGGCCCTGACGTTGTTCAAATTGGGCAATTCCTGCAAAAGCAAAGTTCGACTACTTGCACGCGGTGGCACGGTGGCACGGTGGCATGCGGTGGCACGCGATGCGCCTGTTTCTCTCGCTTCTCTGTGGCCCCAAACCACCATGAATGTTTTCCTCGTGAAGGACAGGCTTTAAGGACAGCCCCCGGGAGACCTCTTTTTACTGAGGCCGACCTCGGCCAACCGTGGTGTCACGATGGTGCCGCCCCACTTCTGATTTTGTTCCCCGCGCTGAGCCTTGGGGACCCCTGAGAAGGCAAGGGCTATGCAGCCATTGCCCAGTTTTGGCCCCCCGATAGGGCAGCGGTTTGGCAGCCACTTCTGATTTCTATCCCCACTCATTGTCTGGAACACAGCTCCCACCATTTTACACGGCAACGCCTTCCTCCGCTGCAGGTCTGTGGGTGGCTGGTGCATGCCGAGTCAGTGGATCACCCACACACAACCAGGCCTTGGCTCTCTCTAGACAACGCATTCTGCCGGAGAGGTGGCGGTAGCCCAGGGCGTCCGTGTGAGGACACAGATGGCGGGGTGCGCTGCAGGGCCGGCGCAGGTCCGAACCCGCACTGCACCCCCCCCCCCCCTTCATTGTGGTTGTTGGAAGCCCCTGTCAGGAAAATTATCCTGCAGATGCACACCCCAGCGCGCACAAGTCAGGGCTGGAGTCGGCAACTCTGACATGGACTCGGAGTGTGCATCTGGATGCACCTGGTGAACGGCACGGGCAACAGCCCGTCTCCGGGACAGCCAACCCCCGGAGTAGTCAAACAGGACAAGTCATCCGGGGGCTCCGTTGACACAACCAAAACACGTTCGGACCCCCAGAGCGTCGGGATGTGCAGTGGCGAGAGGCCGATAGGCGCCGCCAACGGCACACAATCAAATACCGAGGCCTTGTGCCAAACCCCCCCCTCCTTCTCCCTCCCTGTTGCAGTCTACCACGCTGCGAGTGCACGCCAACAAAAAAATCGCATACTCCACGGGGCCTGGGCCCAATTGTGTGGACCATATGGCATCAACTATTCATTTTTCCACTGCCGCTATCCACATACCATATCCTAAGCAAAAGATGTAGGCCCCAAACCAATTGGGATAAGGCACTCTAATGGCAAGCCAACGTTGACGGAGGCCAAACTAGGGAGCGAGGTGGTCTCATTACCCGCCCCGTGCAGCCTTCCCATAGGCTTGTTTTAGGGAGCCTCATTGACCTACGCACGGTGGAGGAGTGGCAAGAGCCCAGGGGGTGTGCCTGCACGAACATGTGCACCGAATCCTTCTGTTCTCCTGGATCTTTGCGGCCCAGGCGTTCTCATCGGTTTCCTGGCTTCTTCCCCCTGTGAGTAAGCCACACCCCATCTACTTTAGGGACCACCGGAGTGTGACAGAGTGCTGTCAGCTGAGAGACTGCTGCTGTCGAAGTGTCGGCCTCTGACATCTTTTCCAGAAGCCACTCACCTTTCGTCGTCGTCCTTTGTGTGGGGCATGTGGTGGTGGGCTCCCCAGCATTCGCCGATTTGTGTGTCTTTGGCTTCGAGGGGGTGGCATATGCGCATCGCCATTTTGCAGCAGGGGGACAGGCATCATCGTGATGTAGAGATCAGGCCGTACCCCCCCTCCCCCTTGCGCAAGCACGGCCTTATCTAAGCACGGAGTGGGCGTTGAACCGCTGTTTTTAGGAATTTTTGGGACCACTGTTTTTGTGGTCTCAGATGTAACATGGGGTTTAAAAACCTTTTACCGCACATTGCCACCCAATGATGTTTGTTTTGATGTGATTCTTAGCCATTCCTGATATTCCCCTTCCACAGCCTAACACCATCTGCATCTGAGGGCTCTCCTGGATGTGGGCAGTTATGTGTGTTTGCCGTCATGTGTGCCACACGGAAGTACTGTCTTGTCTCAGCGCGGGGGTGGGCGTTGAACCGCTGTTTTGCCTGGGTTTTTGGGACTGCGGCCGTGCTTGCGCAAAGGGGGGGGTTACCTTTGCCAAACCGGGGGTGCATTTGGTGGAGAGAGAGATCGGCAGTTCATGCTTCTCAAGGGTGACTTGTCAGATTTGCCGGTGAGATGGATGAGGATTTGCCTTTAATAGCGTCTACCTCCCAAATGGGGGGGGGGGGTCAAAATGACATCAACCCCCCCCAGGAGGTGACACCCTCACTATGTGAGTGTGACGACACTAACCTGCTGCTTCCATGTGTCCCGACACCCTAAATGTGCTGTTGTTTCGGGTGCCTTGAAACCTGAAATTCATTAAAATATATATGACGCCTTGAGACACACGTGTAAAGAGTATATCTTATTACTATTGGCTTGTGTTGCACAATTGAATGATTCACCAAACTAAACTTATGGAAGTGTTGAATGATGTAAATCGTCGAAATATCATACCCCCCCTCCCCCTTGCGCAAGCACTGCCTTGTCTAAGCACGCGGGCCCGTCTGACCGTCGTTTTCCCGACCGCTCTTTTAGGTTTCCTCTTATGGGCCCTGCATTGTCTAAGCACAGGGACCCGTCTGACTGTTGTTTTCCTGACTTTCAGCGTCGCTTGCGCAAGGGGGAGGGGGGGTATGGAATAGTGCCATAGAGGCATTTCTTTGGCAGATCCTTCGCAAATCAGTCTGCACTGGAGATCATGCACGCTTCAAAAGCGTGGGATGCCAATCTCGAAAGGATGGATGTTTATGTTGTCAGCCTCATCACATGATGAAGGACCCAAATGTGTGGTCTCAGATGTAACATGGGGTTTAAAAACCTTTTACCGCACATTGCAACCCAATGATGTTTGTTTTGATGTGATTCTTAGCCATTCCTGATATTCCCCTTCCACAGCCTAACACCATCTGCATCTGAGGGCTCTCCTGGATGTGGGCAGTTATGTGTGTTTGCCGTCATGTGTGCCACACGCAAGTACTGTCTTGTCTCAGCGCGGGGGTGGGCGTTGAACCGCTGTTTTGCCTGGGTTTTTGGGACTGCGGCCGTGCTTGCGCAAAGGGGGGGGGGTGGGGTACCTTTGCCAAACCGGGGGTGCATTTGGTGGAGAGAGAGATCGGCAGTTCATGCTTCTCAAGGGTGACTTGTCAGATTTGCCGGTGAGGTGGATGAGGATTTGCCTTTAATAACGTCTACCTCCCAAATGGGGGGGGGGGTCAAAATGACATCAACCCCCCCCAGGAGGTGACACCCTCACTATGTGAGTGTGACGACACTAACCTGCTGCTTCCATGTGTTTCGACACCCTAAATGTGCTGTTGTTTCGGGTGCCTTGAAACCTGAAATTCATTAAAATATATATGACGCCTTGAGACACACGTGTAAAGAGTATATCTTATTACTATTGGCTTGTGTTGCACAATTGAATGATTCACCAAACCAAACCCCTGTTTGTCTTGTCCCCTTTTCGTTTACGAACAGGGGATCACTTCCACTGTTTGTGTACAGATTTGTTGAAAATTTATTGTGTTTTGTGAAGCAGCATGCAGGTCTTCCGCTCCCCGTTTAAGAGTGCGTCGTCTAAGGCCCCAGATCAAGGAGCTTCGGGCTCTGGGGCGGACGCGTCGGCGCTGGACACCAGCCAGATGTCGCCTGAGGAGCTGCGCGCGTTGCTGCAGTCTCAGCAAGAGGCGATCGGACATCTACAAGCTCGGTTGGAGAGCCTGGCCGTCGCGGAGAGAAATACGGTGCCGGACCTGACCACAGAGGCAGTGGAGCAACTGCTGGGGGGCGACAAAGTGGCCAGCTGGATGCGCCAGTCAGGCGAGGCGCTGCGGGACTACGTTAGAAGCGCGAGTGCTGCCCCGGTCAGGCCATCCGACGTGATGGGCAATGCGATGGAATGCCCGAGGGGCGACAGGCTGGCCTACAGGATTTGGGGTATCATCCTCGACTCCCAGCAGGCGTACGCCCAGAGGTTCACGTCGGACTCCAACAGTCGAGCGGACCCGTCCAACCCGCTGGATGCGATGAGCTGGCCAGATGCGGTCGAAAACGGGGGACCGTCCTTTAAGTATAAAGGCATCGACTTCGCCATGCGACAAGGCGTCCTTCATGGGATGTCGAAGAAAGGAAGGTGGGTACCAATCTCAGCCCGCCCGTCTGGTGACTGCCAGAGATGCGCAAAAGAGGGTGTCCCATCGGACCAGTTGAGGCACTGGCATTTCCAATGTCCCCACTGGTCCTGACGGGACTGCCTCCACTGCGGCAAGGCGGGGTGGGGTTGGCCCTGTTGGTGTGAGGATTCCAGGTCCACACGTCCAACCCCCACCCAAGAGGCCTCACCTGCCGCCAGAGTGACCTTCAGCGCGGCGGCGGCGGGGTGGGCAATGGCGATGGCGGCTGTCGGATCGTTTCGGGTGGCGGCCGTGGGCGTTCGTGGATGGGCCCCCAAGACACAATCGAGATACCATTCCGCTCTGTCCGCGGTGGCGAAGTTTGAGGGTACCAGAGCTTTGCGGACGCCGCTTACTGACACGCTGTCTGAATTCTTGGCGTCAAGGGTCTCCATGGGACAGGCCAGATCCACCCTCAGGGGGTATGTGTCCGCGGTTCGGGCGGCAGAAGATGTCAGACTACTCCCGGGTTGTGTCCAGGCCATCCACTGGAGGATTGCGAAGTCTGGAAAACCGACACCGGGGCAACCATACCTGGGGCCGGAGGGTCTCTGTCTCCTGTGGGCCAGAGCAGATTCACCGGTTGAGCAGGCAGTGGCAGCATTGGCGAGCCTCAGTTGGCTCCTCTTCTTGCGAGTCTCTGAAGCGGTGTCCATCACGCCAGCGGGGTTGGAGAGTGATTCCGTGGTCCTGTTCGTCACTACCAAAGTTGGTGGCCACAGGGAAGTGCGACGGCCGCTTTATGAGTGGGGACGGTCGTGGGTCCGATTCCTCAGATGCTACGCCGAGGCCAGCTGCATCCCTGAAGGTCAACCGTTGGTTAGGGGAGGGGTTGAGGCAGTGGAGAGGATCTTCGCAGACCTCCTCCGTGATTCCCCATATAGTGGCCACCGATGGCATTCCCTGCGGCGGGGGGGCGCTGCGGCCGCCTTCCACCGCTCCCCAAATGTGGCTTACTTCGTCTGGTGGGGGCGGTGGAAGAGGCTGGCCACAGCGTTGGAGTACGCTTTGGGCTACTCTGACCCTGCGGTGGTTGGGGCTTTGGTGCTTCCATGGCCTGTTGGTGGCCAGGCTTCTGATGAGCGTTTGGCTGTGCTGTTGGCCGCCCTGTGGGGTGACCCCATGTATGCAAGCCCTGAGCGGAAGTCCACGAAGGCGACAATGGAGATCTCAGTCCCGGTGCCTGCGGGCCCTGTGGTATCTCTTCCTGATATGGATGTGGCGACGAATCGGAAGGAAGTGGACGACGTGGGGTCTGATTCGGATTCTTCGTCCGTCCCCTCGGAGTCTTCGGACTCAGATGTCTCCACAGCAAGTGCCCGTACCATCACCACAGGACCCAGTCCGTCCACTGGTCCAGGGGAACGCCCTCAACAATTCACGCCGGGATCCAAGCCTCAGGTTGTCGGGAGCGGCAGGAGGAAGCTGCGATCGAAAGGAGCCGGCAAGGCACCGAGAGGCGGCGCAGCAGAGGTCGACGGCGCTGAGAAACCGAGGCCCATGCGGCGAGTCGTTGGTCTGGGCGGTCCCTTATCTATCCAGCGGCGTCATGCGACGAGCGCGCAGGTGGGCCTGGGTAGTGCAAAAGCCCGACGACCTGCCTCCAAGAGGCGGCATCCTGATGGGCCTCCAGTCGGGCCTGCCAGCAAAGTGGCTGTGCGTTCCCCGCCGGAGTGTAAGAATAAGGGCGGAGGAACGGAGACCGGCAGGGGGGGGGGGGTCGCCTAGAAATTCGCCCCCCGCGGGGGTGACTCGCGAAACCCCATCTGCCTGTGACACGTCGGTTGGTGGCCCAGTGCTGAGTTCGGCGCAGGGATCGCTGCGGGTGATCACATTGGCGGATGGTGGGCCCCGCCCTCTGACCAGGGCAGACCTTTTGTATGTGCGTTCGGAACCAGTTCCGTTATTTGTCCACTTTTTGCAGGCGTTCTTTTCTTTCTTGCTCTGGCTTCACCGGCAGGGCTATGCGTGCGCCAAAACCTTGGCGAGCTTGGCGAGTGGACTTGCTTTGGCTTTGGCGAGTAAATTTCCCATAATTCCTAAAGGGGTACTGTGGGAGTGGTTCTCGGCCAATGGCCAATGGCCGGCGCGTAGGGACCGTTGGGTGGAATTATGGGGAATTATGGGGAATTATGGTTCAACCATGGGCAATTATTGGGAATTATGGGACAATTTTGCTTCATCCTTGGGGAATTATGGGGAAATTTGAAGAATTATGGGCAATTATGGGCAATTATGGGGAATTATGGGGAATTATCGCACGTTATCCATCCCGCACACTGCCGCCGACGTTGAGCGGTGCAATAGCTTTTACAAACTTACCCGCAGGGACAAGCAACACTCCTTGAAAGATGCGCATCATTTGGGACGCTTAAGTTTCGTGATGAACGGTGTTGTTCCGCTGCCTATGGGCGTTTGACATGAGGCCACGTGAATGAATGTCTTCCGGACTTGTGTTGCACACGCATCATGAAAATTCCCCATACAACCCCATACAACCCCATACAACCCCATGATTCCCCATACAACCCCATACAACCCCATAATTCCCCACAATTCCCCATATTTCCCCATAATTCCCCATAGAACCCCATTATTCCCCATACAACCCCATAATTCCCCATAGAACCCCATCATTCCCCATAATTCCCCATAATTCCCCAAAATTTCCCCATAATTCCCCGTAATTCCCCATAATTCCCCATAATTCCCTATAATTCCCCATAATTCCCCATAATTCCCCATAATTCCCCATAATTCCTATCCTTTGGCGAGCAGACGTCGTGTGGCGCTGGCGAGCGCATAGGCCTGCACCGGGCATTGCCTTGCGGGGTCTTGTTGCTCATGCGGCGACTCCATTTGTTTGTGCTGCGTTTGTTCCTTACGTGTGAGGATTTTCGTTTACGGTCCGCACCGGATATAACTTTTGGCGCTTTGTCGGAATTTACAGTTGAATCCTGGCAGGCTCCTTTGCACCTTTCTACATCCCCGGTGCCACAGGTGGGAAAAGTTGACCCACAATTGGTGGAGAGGGGTTTGGGGGCGGTGGGTAACTACACAATTTCCGACGAACTGTGGTGTGAGTTGGCGCCCCCTGATTTCGAAGCATCGGTGTCGGATTTTCATTTGGAGAGAGAAAGTCGCTCTTCTACTAGGGAGGCTTTGGTGCTACCCATGGTTAAGTGGTTGCTGCGTGAGGGAGTTGTTTCCATCATGGATGAAGGCTGCCCCATGGGGGCGACTTGCTGGCCGTTTGTGATCCCGAAGTCCACGGAGAAGGTGTCCCTCATTTTTAATTTAGTTGAGTTTAATGAGAGCTTGCATAAGCCGTTGTCTTTTTCGCTGGATGGTTGGGAACAAATCTCCCAGAGGTTGGCGGAATGGCCGGCCGATAGGCCGTTGTTTTGTACACATGTGGATCTCAAAAATGCTTTTTGGAGTTTTAAGTTGCCTAGACGGCACGAGAGGGCCTTTCGGTTCCGGATGCGTTGGGAGGGGGTGGAGAGGGTGTTTTGTATGTCGTGGATGCCGTTTGGGTGGAAGCACTCCCCGCTGTTCTGTCAGACGGCGTTGGGGAGGATAGTGCGTCCCCTGGTACCGGAGGGGTACATCCTTTTCCACTACCTAGATGATTTTTTGATCCTGGGGCCGGATCCAGTGCGGTTGCGTGTTGTCACTGCGCGCGTGGTTCGGGCTTTGGAGGAGGCTTGGTTTATTGTGTCGGGCAAGAGTACACTGGACCCGGTTACGGAAATATTTTTCCTAGGGAAGTACATTAATTTAGGAGTGCGCACGATCCGTTCACACCCACGGGCTTTCCTCCAGATGTTCAATATTTGGCTCAGGTTAGCCACGCGGTCGAGACCTTCTTCCCGGTTGCTCTCTAAAGCATTGGGCTTCATCCATTGGCACTTTAGGCCCCGTTTGGGGGGGGGTCCGCTGCTCGCTGGGAGCTATTGTTGTGACCGATGGGGTGGGTTTGAACGGCCTACGCCACTGAAGGTTTTGCATGGACTGTGTACTGCCATCGTACGGTGTATGGAGACTTGGGAGCCGCCAACGCCGGCACGACTTGCTGTATTTCGTGCGCTATCTGCCACGCCCGATTTGTGGGCCGTTCGCCATTGTGTGATGTTCGGGGACGCTGCTTTGGACGCCATTAGGTATAGGGGGGGGGGCATTCGTACCGCGGTTGTCGGGTGTGCGTTCCCAAGTTATTCCCCCTGCACGTCACACGCAGCAAAGCGCAGAGCTTTGGGTGTTGGTGTGGTTGGTGAGGCTGGCAGTTCGGCTGGGTTGGGGTTATGTGGTGTTGGTCACGGATTCACAGGTGTCCGCTTGCCAGTTTTTGTCCCTGCGGGCCTCTACGTGGTTGTCAAGGCAGCAGAAGTTGCTGAGGGCATTGGTTTTGAGACTACTGCAGACAGGGTTGGTTGTGGAGGTCAGGTTGGTGCCTGGCGCGTTGCAGCCAGCTGACCCGCCGAGTAGGTTGGATTCTAATTACCAATCTATTATGCAGTGGGCGTGTAGCCGTGCTTTTCAACTCTGGCGGGTGTTGCTGGCGCACCCCCAAGAGGTGCTGCAGGTGGGTGGGTTGGTCCTGTGAGGCGTACTTGTTTGGTTTCGTGAAATCACATGTTTCGCACGTTCGCGATGTTCAGCACTTGTGCCATGCCTGGACGAGGGAAGCGCCGCCGCCACCGGCGCGGAGGATTTTGTCACCGCCGGTCGGCGGCGGCGCTGCAGCGCAGGCGGGACCGTGCGCGACAACACCTCAGAGCTGTGTTGGAGAAGCGCCTGGCGTGGTGGCCGGTGAGGCGGATCTGGCTGGGTCTGGCTGCAAGGCTCGTCTTCTTGCGGCCTTGCACGAAGGATGATGCTCCGGGCGTTCTGAAGCTGGCAGCACAGGACCTAGCGAACCGTTTGCGGGGAATTGCGGAGCAGGAGAAGACTCCGTTTGGTGATGTGAATGTTAAAGGCGTGGGCGGGGATCATTTGTGCCGCCATCGTTGGATCGTGCGGGTTGGGGGTAGTAGGTTGTTCCTGAGTCTCTCGTCGAACACGAAGACTGGGGGCCAGCGTCTGCCCTATATATGGGTCCAAGGGAAGCAGGTGTTGGTTTGGCGAGTATGCTTCATGTTCCACGCGTTGTGAGTGACCGCCGTTCTGGCTATGCAGTTTTTCATGGATTCCAGTAAGTTGTGTCTCGATGCACAGAGACCGTGCAGTGTTTCTGTCCCATGCGATGGTACCTGTGTGTGGGGAATAGAGGATTGGGACCGTCGTGCGCAGGCATTACACACGGAGGTTGGCGCCTGCGCCGTGGCTGGTTGGCTGCGGGCGCCTGGCACTGTCCCCGTTGTGGATTTGTGAAGGTTACCGGTTTCAGTGTGGTGAGGTTGTATGGCGACTGGTTGGGATCAAGGATGAGGGGTACCAGAGGTGAATTGTTGAATTGTCTTGGTGCTTTGTCCCCTGTGATCCCCTGTTTGTCTTGTCCCCTTTTCGTTTACGAACAGGGGATCACTTCTACTGTTTGTGTACAGATTTGTTGAAAATTTATTGTGTTCCCACCACCCGCCCCCACGCCCGCCTCCTCACTGTGTTCATCGGTGATGGTGGGGCTTGGTGTTATATTGGATTCAGGTTGGAGATTCCTGCTGTATACTTCTGCCAGGTGTTTATAATTTTTGGGGCGGAGATCTGCATTTGTGCTGCTTCACGTTTTTTTTGATCGCCGGTGTGAGTCAGCGTAGGGTTGTGTCCCATAGGCCCGGCGGGGTCCTTTTGGAGAGCGCTTACTAAGGCCGGTGGCGCTATTGGCGAGTACTGCTTTGATACTCTTGAAGGCGATGATGTCGCCAGCAACACTCTGACTCGTTTGGCTGCCAGAGGTGAATTGTTGAATTGTCTTGGTGCTTTGTCCTCTGTGATCTTATGGAAGTGTTGAATGATGTAAATCGTCGAAATATCATACCCCCCCTCCCCCTTGCGCAAGCACTGCCTTGTCTAAGCACGCGGGCCCGTCTGACCGTCGTTTTTCCGACCGCTCTTTTAGGTTTCCTCTTATGGGCCCTGCATTGTCTAAGCACAGGGACCCGTCTGACTGTTGTTTTCCTGACTTTCAGCGTCGCTTGCGCAAGGGGGAGGGGGGGTATGGAATAGTTCCATAGAGGCATTTCTTTGGCAGATCCCTCGCAAATCAGTGTGCACTGGAGATCATGCACGCTTCAAAAGCGTGGGATGCCAATCTCGAAAGGATGGATGTTTATGTTGTCAGCCTCATCACGTGATGAAGGACCCAAATGTCTGGTTTTTGCAGATGGTTTCACTATGGATACTGCACCAAGACTGAATTACCCTGTTCATCATCTCCCCTATCCCCCCCCCCTCCCTTTCCTTCATTTCCCCCATCTCTCCCATCTCCCCCATTCTCCCGTCCCCCCCAATGTGCCACTTTCAATGAACATAATGCAGGCGGCCGCAGACTTTTTGGTCGGCGGTTCGAACCCTGGTGCGGCCAATGCGGCGGCGGCGCTCCGCCGGCATCCACCCACCAGGATTCGAGCCGCCGACTTAAATTTCTGCAACAGGGTGCATTGCCATTCGACCGGAGCTGGGTGTGTCATAAGTGTGTCTCCGTAGGGACTGTAATACTTGTGTACGTAATTCATTACGTACGAAATGTAGTATGGTCACATAAGACATGGGTTTGTCATTATCACATTTGCCAATTACATAGAGTCGTGGACATATTTGTAGTGAGTCTTTGCCCACTTGAACCCACATGGCTCTGATTTTGGGGATATTAGTGCTTTATGTTCCCTTTTCTTGTACAATCTCACTGTGCAATCTTCTCTTTCTGAACCTGGGTGTCCAGTTATTTTCGTGTCGGCAGTTGTATGTTTTGTGTGCAAGCTACGCCCTTGTCCAAGCTACAGTAGGGGGGTGGTTTTATGTTCGTCTCGGAGGTACCTGTCAGCTCAACCCAGTTCCTGCTGAGGGTAGGGAGGGCGACCTGACCTATCCTGAAGAACTGTGGCGGCGCCTCCGGCGCCGTATCCGAAGGAGAGCTGTGGCGCTTCGCTGGACAGATGGGACAATGTGTGCCGCGGCTCCGCCGCGTGATACTTGCTGATTGAGGGCATAGGTCTGTCGGTGGGGACCTATTGCTGAACTTTCCACTGTTCTATGGCCAAGCTACAGTAGGCGTAGGGACCGTAATATTTGCGTACATTGGCGTAGCTTATACAAGGGGGGGGGGGCGGGGTACAACGGGGCCATAGTGGGAAATCCGCAGTTCCGAAAAAAATATCGTGAGGCCCAAAATATCGTACTTATTGGAGCCCTGTGTGAACGATGGTGTACTGTCATGTTTGTGACTGTGACGTCGGTCCTTTTTTTTGACAACCTGTGACAACCTGTGACGACCTTAGATCACATTGACCATCTGGTGGACAGCTCTGATGGAGAAAGCTTGTTGTAATCTTTTGTCCCCCCCCCCCCCCCTGCGCAAGCACTGCCTTGTCTAAGCACATGAGCCCGTGTTGCCGTCGTTTTGGTGGAGTCTTCTGACCACGGTTTTTATGGTCAGAAATGGAACATTGCGCAATTGTGCTTCGCTTGTAGAGGGAAAGGGGGGCTGCATCATGCTTCTGGTAGTTCCTCCTGCTCATACCAACATTCTGCATTGCAATTGATGTGATTTTCAGCCATGGTGCAGTTTGCTACACCTGGCATGGTTGTTAGGTACATCCGGTCCACCGGTGAACATGTCTCCGCAACAATCATTGGTCCTTCTACTCGTGGGGATGATTTCTTTCATGTGAAGTACATGCGGAATGGGCATGAGCTTGAGCATCATGCTCCTATGGACCGTGTCCTTTTCCCAATCCGCAGCCCTTCCCCAGAACCTTCAGAGCCCTCTCCAAAACGAGGGCGATCAGCAACGGTGACACATGTTTTTTTGGTACCGCTCATCGTGCGCAAGCACTGCCTTGTTTAAGCACGGGAGCCCGTGTTACCGTCGTTTCGCTGACTTTCAGGGTGCTTGCACAAGGGGGGGGCGGGGTAAGTGTCTCAACTGATAGTTCCGGCTGAAGCGCCATCAGTATTAGCGATGGTGACAGCAGCAATAGTAGCAGTGCAAGTGACAGCAATGTTGGAGGGCAACAGTGACAGTGATCAACAAGCTTTGAAAATCAGTAAAAGCTGCTTGCATGGGCGGCATCCAGGGGGGCCGTCGCAGACTGGGTAGCCGGCGCGCGTGAGGGGCGTCAGCTTGAGCCCGGGCTTGGGCTTGAGGGGCCCGGGCTTGATCTCGGGTGCGCTCATTCCCATACCCACTCACTGTCAGTTACGTATTATATCTCTTCCCTACACTGCTATGCACTTTCCACCCCAAGGGGTGTGCTGATTCCACTCCTCTGCTGTCATCAGTCTTGTGTGCTCTCATAGCACATAGGGAAGCCTTTGGGCCTGGTATCAGACTCAGTTTGTCCTCCTTGTGTGCCAGGTCTGTCACTAGAATTCATGTTGGACAAATGTAGAGCTGGACAGCTCTGAACCATGATTCTGAAAGACTCTCAAGTCCCCCCCACCATTGCAATTGAACATTCTAAATGAACTCTAGTGATGAACTCGAGTGAATGGTTCAATGCCCCCCAACCACGCACAAGTTACTGGACACAAAGTCGACATAGCAATCGGAAAAGGCAGTGAAGGCCGTGAGGAAGGCAAAGGGTGGTCTTGGCAAAGTACCTGACAGCTTTGATTCCCACAGCCCCCGCGGTCGATGACACAGCAACACATTGCAGCATTGTACACCAGCATTGTACGCAAAATTGCTGTGTAAACACACCTTTGGCAGCAGAGCACCCACATCACTCCGTCAGCCACGAATGACATCCCAAGTTCAGTAATTGCTTTTAGTAGTTTGGCCACAGCGGACAAGGGAACATTTTGTGTGTGTGCGTGTGTGTGTGTGTGTGTGTCTGTGTCTGTGTGTGTGTGTCAAAAGGGTCTTGGAACCATGATGCTCCCCTCCTACACAACGTACAGCAACACGCCCGCCCTCAGGGCCACGTTTGTCACCTCCCCTCCTGCCATGAAACTGAACCAATTGTGTGTGTGCGAGCAGGCGGTTACGCTTGTCTCCAAGAACTCAAAAGCAACATGTAAACGGTGCTGTGGTAACAGGTGAATCATCTTCCCACTCTCCCTCTCTATGCGAGTTTGGTGCCCAGTGAAGAACCTGTCATGAATCAATGTTGAATCAATGTTGGGGGTAGATGATCTTCCAACTTGCTCCCCATGTCCCCATCCTCGCTACAGAAAGGCGCCTAGCCACATGTTTTGATGGCCTGATGAGGTGTTTTGAAGCGAGAGCCTTTTGACTGCCTGCCTGTGCCCGTCCACATTGGTCGTCGGTTCGTTGGTTTCTCTCACAAAGTGTGTGTGTGTGTGTGTGTGTGTGTGTGTGTGTGTGTGTGTGTGTGTGTAAACGGTGCTGTGGTAACAGGTGAATCATCTTCCCTCTCCCTCTCTTTGCGAGTTTGGTGCCTGAGGGGGGTGGCTTGACACCCCCCTGGGGCACCAACCTCAGGGGGTAGACGAACTTCCAACTTGCTCCCCATGTCCCCTTCCTCGCTACAGAAAGGCGCCTAGCCACATGTTTTGATGGCCTGATGAGGTGTTTTGAAGCGAGAGCCTTTTGACTGCCTGCCTGTGCCCGTCCACATTGGTCGTCGGTTCGTTGGTTTCTCTCACAAAGTGTGTGTGTGTGTGTGTGTGTGTGTGTGTGTGTGAATGTTCCTGTGTGTGTGTGGCGGGGTGGTGGCACCCAGCACACGATAAATCTAGGCTGTGGCAATGGTAGTGCACGAGCTCCTCCGCGGGCGGTTTTTGTGGTCTGTTGCGCGGTGCAGAACTGAACGCGGGTGAAGGGGAGGTTCGCTGTCCAGAACTGCATTTGCCCATTCTCTACCAACAGACCGAAAGCCGTCTAGGACAGCATGCAGGCAGATACCCCGCACTAACCACACGGCTGGGCTCATGAGGCATGGACGGGCTTCCCGTGAGCAAACGTAACGGGCGGTGGGAGGAGCCTCTTGTCATACAGGGCAGCAGCTCTCCTGAAACCCGCACGGCTTGCCCCTTGGGTGAATCTGGGTGATGGAATGGGCAGAAGCCCCATGGACTATTGCTCCTTAATATGATTTCCTTCCTTCCTTCCGAAAGCCGTCTAGGACAGCTCTGCTGTTCCTGAGGAGTTTTCTTTCAACCGCTTTTCTTGCTTTGTTCTTGTCTTGCGGTTCTCAACGTGTGTGTGTGTGTGTGTGTGTGTGTGTATGCAGTAGGCAGCACTGTGTATTCATGGAGAGTCGATATATTTCTGGTTTGGGCCTGGCGCAGCCAACGAGGCTTCATCATGCCCCAGCAGGAGCCAGTCACGTTGTTCGCAGAACGCAACATCCCCCTCATCCATTCATAGTTGGATTTTGACAAGGGATTGGTATGTGCTGTGCCGGGCTGAGTTGGACTGAAGGCTGAGGCGACCGGGTGAGCTGGTTTCAATACAAGCGAAACCCTGACATTAATTGAACTTGTTGGTTTGGCAATTTTCGTTGCAAATTTCTCCATGTGTTTCATGACATCCATACCCACGACCTTCCAAGAAAGAGTGGGGTGCCAAAAAGACAATAAGAGCAACAGCAAATGATGCAAATCGTCACAGGAAGCCCAGAGGCAGGAAAAAGTGTTGGGGCAGGTGGGGAATCTCCAACAGCCTGTTGTTGCCGCACACGTAGAAGATTTTTGTCTTTTCTCGTTAGATGTTCAGTCACGCTCGCTGTGTGGTTTTGGGGCATGGCATGGTACACAGAAGGGTGAGTTAGGAACAGCATACGCATGATGGAAGATTTTATAAAAGGTTCCCTCTTCGCAGGACCTAGGGCAGATTCAGCCCACAGTGTCTCTTTGGGACACGTGGCCGATAAGGCATACCCTGATGGTTGCATGTACCACTACTGGGAATCCAAGGGACAGTTTGATTAAACGCTCCGGACAGACCAGCACGTACCCCCCCCCCCCGTGTCCAAGAACCACCTTGCGCAAGAACCAACCCCTGGTTCCGCGGTCAAATTCTCGCATCACTTTTTTTTACCAGGTTAGTGGGTTTTTCATGTTTCTGGTGGATGTAGGACAGCTATTCAGGTGTGCAGGACATCATTTCATGTGTGTCACTACGGGTCCCCCCATCAGGGGGAACCCTATCAGTCACTCACAGGCGCACATACCCCAGACGTTGGGGATGTCTTTGACTCTGATGACACTTCTGACTCTGACGGGGCAGGTGATGGTGCTTCTGCGAATGACCAATGTGTGGATATCATCTGGGCAAAGGCAGCCAGGGTCTGTCTGGGGCTTGGCACATGTGTTCAACAACAAGCTGTTTTTCACAAGGGACATCATGGATGATGATGCAGTCCCCATGCATTTTAACGTCCCAGAACCCAAGCCTAAGCCTAAGCCGAAGCCAGCTCCAAAGGCGACTGCAGCACCGAAGCCTGGCCCCAAGGGGCAGCACAGACAGGAATTCAGGATGGTGTATCACAGGAAGAAGGGTTTCACGTCTCAGCCAGTTGAACAGTAGATCATCCCATGCACGTTGGAAGGCACACTACAGCCCAGTCAGCTGAGATTCACTCCTTTTGTGTTCATTTGTCAACGTGGTTAACTGTGGGAAAGGAGAGGACACGCATGTCCCGGCGCAATGCGCCGGAAAATTTTTTTTCCGCGGTACGGGGTTTCCCACGGCTGTGTGCAAGAACCAACCCCTGGTTCCGCGGTCAAATTTAGGGGGAAAAGTGTGCGCAAGAACCGACCCCTGGTTCCGCAGTCAAATATTGCTGGTTCCTGGACACGGGGGGGGGGGGGAGGGTACTACCGTTATAGACCGTGGCATTGCCATGTTTCCGCTCCCCACTGTGTTGCCTTCGGCACCGAGTCGAACTGAAAAGGCTATTATTCTCCAATTTGCTGAGGCTGAATGACAGTTTTGCTGTTTTGAAGTCAGGCACCGTAATTCAGAAGCAAAAGAGACTCAGGAACAAAGGTTACACTATTTCAGAGAAATACCCACAGCAAGCAGGGGATTTCCATAACCCAACTTGATGTGGCGGATTGTCCAAACTGGTGTAATAATTGTTTTACTTGCACCAAAAAATCGCCATGACTCACACATTTCAGAACATCAAGAACCGCAGCAAACACTGGCAAGCAAATCTGAAACTCCACCAGCGTTCTTGCATGCCTTACCATACCATTGTAAGAGCGTTGTGTTCCATAGGCGGCATCAAGACAGCAGCAGCGTGCATAGGCTTTCAAGAGCCCAACTGCCAAATGATTTATGCACAGGCGGTCACGCCACAATTTACCGCACAGCTGGCATTTTGTCTACACCTGGTGGTCCGTGATTCAATATCCTGACCCATCTGCTTAGTAATGTCAGACCCGAAGTTGCCAGAAATCAGTCTCATCATTTTTGGATGAATATTGTTGAATGACTATCGAGGGTCAGGTGTTCATGCACCTCAGACAAGGCTATGCCTTGTACGCGCTCGGGAAGGCAAACAAATGCACCAGCTGCACTAGCTTTGCACTAGAGGAGCCTCAGCATATGTATGCCTGCATATATATGTAAGCCCAGGGTGACGACCACCGTCGCCGTTGTGGCTCAGGACAACGACCCTGTGTGACCACCGTTTTTCAGGTCGAGCATGTACCCCCTGGCGCAATGAGCAGCCCCTGGCCAAACGGCTCTTGTTTGCCGGTAAACAATGTCTAAGAATGTAATGAGGGCTTGGGTGCATTGGAGGTTTGCACCTTGCACCCCAGTACCCGCACCGCGCGCGCATCGTGCCTGATACTCCCCCAGAGAGAGAGAGAGAGAGAGAGAGAGAGAGAGAGAGAGAGAGAGAGAGAGAGAGAGAGAGAGAGAGAGAGAGAGAGAGAGAGAGAGAGAGAGGGAGGGAGGGAGAGAGGGAGGGAGAGCAGTGGTTGGTTCTGGTCGACTGAACGCCCCCGCGTTAGGCACTTCCCGCCGGCAGTTCAATAGGCTGTGCGAAAGACTTCAGCCAGAAATCCTTCATGTCCAGTGGTGCGCATCACCAACGGTTGGATTCACGCGATGGGGAGGTGGTGGGTGCAAACGACAGTGCAAATGGATCGGGGTGAGGCACCTCTTTTGGCCCTGCAGCAAAAGGAGTCCGTTTGGCATAAAGACGGGGACGCCTCGTGCCCCTGACACCAGTCGGTCCACCGACCAAAGGTCATGCAGTATTGAATACGTCCCTGCACTCACACTGAGCAGCCATGCTCCCTTATCTCACACAGAGGATGCCGCTCTGAACAGGACTGTTCCATTGAAGGGAGACGCCCACAAGGCACCTGTGCATGATCTGTGCGTACCATATGCAAGAAACCCTGAAGGGTAGCGCAAGCAAAACACAGCAATTTACAGCAAAAGTCAATCCGATATAATCATGGGCCAGACGCTCGTTGTTTTGACAAATCATATGGTTCAGCCCAACCAGGGGGTTTTGAAGCACTTGTTGCTTCAAACTATCCCTGAAAACGTAACAAAATACAAACCAAAGCCTACGGGCGTGGCAGTCTCCCACTGCATCACCTGGTTTCAGACTGCTCATCCTCACTACGTGTCAGATCCGCTACCACAGTCATTTGTGAGATCATCGTAGCACTGGGCTACTGGGCTACGCCAGCTCATCTTGGTCTGAGCCAAAAAAAAAATACAAACCAAAGAACGTAGCACGGCACGTGAGAACACAGTACCAATATGTGAAGGGGGGCTGCTCCCTGCCCCACGAATGCTTGCTTGTCTGTTGAATTGGACTCTGATCTTGAACTCAAATGGCCCGGCTAGGTCGTGGTAACCACGGCTACGGCAATGGGACAGTCTGACACCAAGACTTGCCTCCTGTGGTGTCCGCCTGGGGGACGCCCCTCCCCTGTGCGAAGCTACAGGTCACAAGTTGGAGACTGTACATTATTCTGGACCACTTGTCCAAGAGTGCCGCGTGGACGCAACTTCTGTTGGAGGTTGATGCACCTGGCTAGCGCCGGAACACACACAAAAAAAAAACAATTATGTGAAAATATGAATTGCCTTGAATTTGTTGCTGCATGTGGCACGGCAGGCGCAGTAGGTGCAGAACGGTTTCCAGTGAACGGATTCCACCAAAGCATAATACTGAAGGGGTATTGTTGACCTAATCTTTGTGAAATCCTCTTTGGGAGTAGGAGGATTTCTGAGGCAGAATCTTACACAAGTCTTCCGCGCACTATGTTTTGGAAATCACTTCGCTTAAAGTCCATGGAAAATGTATTCCCCAATGTTCTTTTTCTCCGTTGCTGTTACCCCCCCCCCCCCTTGCAAAGTCCCCCCCCTTGCAAAGTCCCCCCCCCCCCCGGGACACCGTCACTTCCATGTTTTTCTAGATAACCGCCGGTCAGCTTGGAGCCGCTTTCAAAGCACACCATTGAGTTGAAGGGCAACAGTTTGCCTTGAGATACCCTTGCAATCCCCCCCCCCCCCCCGGGACACCGTCACTTGGTGACCGTCTCCCCCCCCCCACCCGGGAGACCGTCGCGCGCTACCCCGGGACTTTGCAAGGGGGGGGGGGGGTACTTGGAGCCGCGAGCAGGGGCCCTTGCCTTTCAGTGAAAGTGCCGGACTACAATCCATGAGACCAATTGTCTGAAATTTACGAAGTCGCAATTTTCCGGCCTTGGCCTTAGTTGAGCAAGGGTGTGCGGCGTTTCAATGTCTATTTTATTTCCCAGTTTTCACTTATTTGATTCGAGGACATCCTAGATCAGTCTGTTCACCCTAAATTCTCATCTAAACAGCAACCCAATCCCCATTGCTTTTTGTCGTACAATGTGGTTCTGTGTGTTCTCATCTCCTGTTGTCGAGGGAAATCACATTGCTTGAAGGTTTACAGAAAAAGATGAAAATGTTTATCAATCAAAAAATTTCCTTTTTCTGCAGAAAAACACAGGTCCTGCGTGTGTGCCAGAACATGTTACGTCAGTGTGACCCAGGGTTCGACTACAACATCAGGGGGTGGGGTGGGGTGGTGGGGGGGTAGGGCAGGATTATAACACATGCAAAACCCACTTGGTGATGGGCACAACCTGTGAGCCAGTGGTCTGCAGCAACTCACAATCATTTCGCCACCAGCTTGGACACGGGGGGGGGGGGGGACGAGAATTTAGGATCTGTTTGCTGCTCAGCTTGGTAGTTTTGCAGCTGGCAACCCCAGGAAGTGTCCGTCAAGGGACGGACTGAATCCCAGAGTCCAAGGTGCCCGGGGTCCCTTTAAGGGGCACCAAAATGAATGAAACAAACCCAGAAAAAAGCAAGCCAACTGCGGAAAAAAAAGACAGCAAAAGTAAATCACCTCGAAGAGGGTTGTTAGATCAAGCGCAGGTGCGTACACCATATACCCCTTTTTTGGGGTCATTCGTGTACGATACCCCAAGGCATGGTACCAGAACAATAAGGGTACTTGAGCACCCATGGGGACCCACGTAGTGGCCGATAGGCCTATGTAGCCCGTGCCAAGGGCCCTCCGAAAGCCCCAAAATCACCTCGCAGAGGTTGTTAGGTCAAAGCCAGGCAGGCGTATATAGGGGAAAACGCCACATACCCCCCATTTTGGGCCTTTTTGGGCCTATTCGCGTACCCTACCCCAAGGGGTTGAATTGTTGGTTTAACCCCTTGTAAAATCATTATTTTGTACAATATGCGCATCCCCCAATGAGTTTTTGGTCCGGACCCCCCCCCCCCCCAGAGGCCCCCACTTGAAACCCAATTTTTGGAGCTTTTGAGGGAAGGGCAGGGGGTGGGGGGTGGGGTCAAAAATTGACCCCCCCTTTTTTTGGGTTGAAAATCATGAATCTTTTGGCTTTTTTTTTTGGGGTTTCAGCCGAAAAACTGTTACCGGGTCCTGACTCCATGGGGTTTGTATGGGGCGGAGTGGGACGAGCGCTCCTGCAGTTTATGCACTTTTAAGCCATTTTTGCTATGTTGGCGGTTTTGGCGACCTCGGTGACCCCGTGCTACCCACTCTCAAGGGTGTGAGTGGGGATGCTGTTCTTCTTGCCAACAAGAACACATGGCATCCGAAGTTAGTGCAAGAGGTACATTAAACCGATGTACCAAGGTCACTTGCCCTTCTTGCCAACAGGAGCGCATGGCATCGGAAGTTAGTGCAAGAGGTACATGCAACCGATGTACCAAGGTCACTTGCCCTTCTTGGCAACAGGTGCGCATGGCATCAGAATTCAGTGCAAGAGGTACATGCAAGCGATGCACCAAGGTCACTTGCCCTTCTTGCTAGCAAGAGTGCATGGCATCCGAAATTAGTGCAAGAGGTACATGCAACCGATGTACCAAGGTCACTTGCCCTTCTTGCCAACAAGAGCGCATGGCATCACAAATTTCTGCAAATGGGACATGCCAGCAATGCACCAAGGTCACTTGTCCGTCTTTTCGGCAAGAGCGTGTGCACTCGGAATTTGGTAAACATGCAGCATGCCAACGTTGTAGAACCATCTCCTGCCCATGTTGCAACCTTGAAAGAATGCCTTGTGAATTCAATGCTGGAGATGCTGACCAAAGATGTGTGCATTGTCAAGCCGCGGGACTACAGTGCGCTTCGTGCAATGAATTCAAGCCAAAAACAGCCTTTACCGCTACCCAAATAGCATTAGGCAGCAACAGAAGATGCATACATTGCTCACAAAAACAAAAGAAGCCCACCAAGCGTTCATTGCAAGATGCACTACAATGCTTCTCTTGTGGTATTCAACGGTTGCATGCAGACTTTAAAAAGAGCCAATGGAAACTTGGTACCAAAAAGTGTTGTTCTTCCTGTGTTGCTTCAAAAAGTTTCAATCAACTTGACCAACATGAGAAAGGCAAGGGGCAAAGTATGCATCCCTTGCAGCACTCCTCACAAAAAGGGCTCAACGAAAAGCAACTAACCAACATTCCACCACAGACCATCATTAGTGATGATGAAGAATATGCATTACCCCCGAGAAAAAAGAGACATGCTATTCACCAAGATGAGTCAACCGGTCATCAACCCAAAGTTTTCACCAATGACGATGAAGAGCATGTATTACATACAAAGCGAGTTAAGAAGAACCATACAAAAAAAACGGCCTCATGACGATCTACACCCTAAATCTCCCCACAAGCGCAAACCACAAAAAACCCAACACACTGCATCATCATCCAACATGACCAAAGCACAATGCCTGCTTGATCTCCCCATTGCTTCATATCCAGCAATGTATGAATATTTGGACAAGAACAATTTTGAAGTTGGCATGCAATTGCTTGGGGCTACAAACAAAGCTAACATCCGCAAGCAATATCTTCGCCTATCAGTGAAGCTTCACCCGGACAAAGATCAAACCAACGTTCATGCCACTGAACAATTTGCATTACTTCTTAGGACATATGAGATGTTGCAAAAAATGCCGTAATGCCGCACACTGTTAGGCACATCCAAAGAAGTAATGGTGTGCATGCCAGTAGTCAACCGCAATGTCATGCATTACGAATGTAAGATGTGTGTCACTTGAGGTGACTGGACTCAAGTGGGATCAATGACTTGAGCTTCGCAACTAGTGGTGCCGGTAGCAACATGGTCAATGGTTTGGCTTGCCAAAGGCTGAAGGGTGATTCACATTTTGCTTTTGCAAGTCTACCTTTACAACTCTTTTTACATATCCATCAACAGCATTTTGCAACAATTACCCGTTTCCATATGCACCTATGTTATGATGTAAAACTAGCGACATCGGCTAGCAAGCGGTAGGCAAATCAAAAAAGCTTGGTGGGTGGGTGTATATGTGTGTGTGTGTGTGTGTGTGTCACTGTGGCGCAGCACCTCCATCAACAACCAAGACCCGATGCTGTGGGGATTTGGGACAATGTCCAGTCCTGGCAATCGGATTTTGGGGTCAACCTCCACCATCAACCAAGATCCCGGCACTGTGGGGATTTTGGATCGTGTCTAGTCCTGGTAGTCTATTTCTTGACCTCTTGAACACGGTCTGCATACAAGCAATACCGACGCTTTGGGGATTTTGGATCTTGTCACGTCCTGTTAGTCGTGTGCTCGTAATCCTCTATACCACAACGCCGCAACCACATACACCCACCAGCTACCTACCTGCCTGCCGCTTCCGGAGATGGGTAGGGCTACTGACGAGGACACTCCGGGGCTTTCCAAATCAAAGCCAAATCAAAAGTGTGGCCATTCAGCCCCCGCAAGTCGGGAACGACGGCAAGGCGGGGCCTCCAGGGTACGTCGGAAAGCCCGCCACTCAACCCCTCTATCCTTGGTTCTGCAAGTACGTTTTGCTTTGAGTAATTTACCATCATCTTACAACCCCAATTGGAATGGGACCAATGGATGCTCATAATAAAACAAGGCAAGTTTGTATGAATTTGGGCTATTTAATTTTCATAGCGAGATCCCCATCAACGGCTCATCACTTAAGTGTGCATTGCTCAGAGTAAATTCTCTGCGAGGTGGACTTGCCGAAGGCAATAGAATTGCTGTTGCGTAGGCTCTTTAGTGACACCTCAGAATTTTTCACATTTCGACTTTTTCCGAAACCCTTTCGTTGCCCCTAGGATGGGTTTGGGTGATCAATTGATGACAATACGGGTACTTGAGCACCCATGGGGACCCATGTAGTGGCCACTGGGCCCATCTATTTGGGTAGTCCCCAAGGGGTCTAGGGCACAACCTGCTTATGCAGTTTTCCAGCCTCAGCAGCTCAAGAATGGTTGTCCCTCTCCCCTCTTCGAGGTGCCTTGCCGAAGGCAATAGAATTTTTCGTGCCTCATCAGCCATCCAAAAACAGGTACTTAAAAATTGTGTCATGTCCGCTACCACACCGATTCGTGGGACAATTGTAGCATTGGACTGCTGTGATTCCTGATTCCGAGAACTCTCTAGTACCCTCTGGTAAGATGGCTCTGCCAGATTACTGAGGTCTGAACCCCCCCCCTCCAAAAAGAACCAGGTTCTTAGAAATGATTTCTCAGCAAAAAAACGCAAAAACAAACTGTTTTTGCTGGTTTTGGGTGCTTTCACAACATTTTGTGAAAACAGAATTCAAAGCACCCAACACAAAAATTATTATTCCACGGACGTTGATATTGGCGTGTGTTGGTGTTAGTATTGGCCTCGTTCCATCTCACTGTGCAGACTTCTTCAGTCTTTGCATATCACAATGGAGTACAAGCCACTGGTCAGCGCCCCTGCCCCTAAGCCCATGGGTGTCATGGCTGGTGCCGGTATCGGCGCTTGCCTTGGTGCCTTTGTCTGGGCCATTGCTGTTGCCATGTACAGCAGTGCTGCCATCACCACCACTCTGTACGCCCCTGCGGCCACTGCCGTCCGCCCTGCTGTTGGTGGTATGGCGGCCATGCAGGGCATGCCCGTTCATCAGGTCCAGGGTGTCCCTGCTGCTGCCCCTCGGGCTGCTGCCTACGAGCAAATGGAGCAGGAGTCCGAGGTGTACTCCACCATCCAGGCCCCTGCTGATGAGTCAAGCATGCATTGGACCTTGGTTGCCATTGCTGGTGTCTTTGGTGCCGTGAGCGGACTCTTCCTGGCCAACCGTCCCCAGAACAACGCTGGTGTGTAGTTCATGTGTCTGCTTTGCTCTTGTGGATGTTGTGTTGGGCAGCAGTAGCCGCACAAGGACAGCTGAAGGGCAACCCTGATCCAATGGGGAGTGGATGCCGTGGCACCAGCCATGATAAAGGTGTATTGTGTTCTCTGTACATTGCACAACGCCTTTTTTCTCCGCCTTCAGCCTCCCTTGTGCCCCACTAGCACACTGGGATGCCTACGGGCATGGCAGTACCTCACGACGTGTTCCGCCCGCTACCATTGTCTTGTGGGACAATCGTAACATTGGACAGCTCTGATCCTTGATTCCAAGAGTTCTCTTGAGTGCCATCTGGTGAGAGGGCTTCGCCAGATTACCATCATCCAAAAAAAAGAAACGCTGCAGTGGCACCAGCCATGACAAAAGACGGCGCAGTGCTTATGCGGAGGTCAGGCGAGGGATAGCGCAGGACTTGCAATACTTCGTCCCCCTTCGTCATCCTGATTGCACCAGGAAATACCCCTCCTTACGCCAGTTCCACCCTTTTCACCATTCACCATTCTCTCTTTATGGTCAATCTAATTTTCGGGAAGTCCGTAAGCACGGGGCAGTTGCCCCCCTGCATACTGCCAGTGACAGATTTCAAGGTCCAAATGGACGCCCCACGGCCCTGGGTGGCCTGTGGCGCTCCACACAGGACAGCCCATGTTGTACTTTACCTGCCACTGAGGTTCGGTCACGCTGTCTGAGTACTTACGAGGCACGCGTAAGTCTCAACACAAAAATAAACCCTGCGTCATCCTCATTGCTTTCCCCCAAGAATCCTGTTACAATCAGATCACTCGGCGTTGCATTTGCACTGGTGCCCCAGTGAGCCTTGGGGAAGCTTGGGAGGCAGGGAAAACCAGCAACTTTGCCATGCGTCCTCTTTGCTGTTTTGGATGCCGTCTCCGTCTTCGAAGAGTTGCGTGAAACTTAGGGCCACAGCATCCGTAAACCATCTGTTGGTATATCTCTCATCTTGTACAGGTCCTAAGGACATCGCCATGGCCGCCACGTACTCTGTGAAGCTCATCAATCCTGACGGCGAGGAGACTCTGGAGGTGGACGACGACCAGTACATCCTCGATGCCGCGGAGGACGCTGGATTAGACCTTCCCTACTCCTGCCGCGCTGGTGCCTGCAGCTCTTGCACCGGGGTCGTGACGGAGGGAACCGTCGACCAGTCTGACCAGTCCTTTTTGGATGACGACCAGATGGACAAGGGTTTTGTGCTGACCTGCGTGGCTTACCCTACCTCAGACTGCACCATCGAGACCCACAAGGAGGACGATCTGTTCTAGGCGGACACTCATGGGTTGGGTCTCATGGCATCGCAGCCGCGTAGAGCACTCCGCCTCAGACCACGTTGGTATACAGCACCATACAGTTACCCCCCCCCCCCCCTTGTCTAAGCAACGCCCTTGTCCAAGCTACAGCGGGTGTAGGGACCGTATTAATTTGGTACCTAATTTGATTCGGTACAAATGCAGTGCGGCCACATAAGACATGGGTTTGGTGACAAATTTGCCAGTCACATAGGGTCATGGACACATCTGTTGTGAGTGTTTGCCCACTTTAACCCACATAGCCCTGATTTTGGGGATATTGGTGCATTATATTCCCCTTTCTTGCACCAGCCCACCATGCAAACTTCTGTTTTTGAACCCGGTCTATGGCCTTGTCCAAGCTACAGTAGGCGTAGGGACCGTATTAATTTGGGACTTCTGCGTAGCTTATACAAGGGGGGGGGAGGGTACGTTATATAGGGGGTTAAGGTTAACCGCATGATTGAACATGGCCTACCATGTTCCACTTTGTACTTTTAGCTGCAGGTGAAGGGAGAATGGAGACGTATAGAACATATTTTTGGGACTTCCGCAGCAGAGCGTGAGCGGAAATGTAATTTCGCGGAAAGATGTTGGTGTTGTGCATCTGTTTCAGGGCAGGGCTCAATTCTGCATTGATCTGGGGGTGTAGAGCACCAGGGCATCAGGTGTTGTCATGAATACCCAGGGAAAAAGCTCACGTCGTGCACTGGTGTAGTGGGGCAAGGCTCCATAGTCATAAACCACAGATGAGGGCAGCTGCAGCGGATGGTTGCGAAAAGCAATGCGTTGGCAGGCGCTGAATGCATAACAAGGCAAGCAATTTGAGAGAGAAGCCACAAATCCCGAAGGGAGAAACATGACCACGAATGAGTGGAGAAGCCACTGCCACCATTGACGTGTGGAGGATCAAACCATTCGACCCAAAAGTAAATGGAGGCACTTTGCAGCTGACCCCAGCACATGATCAAATTCGAGACAGCCCATTAGAGGTTTGTGTCCACAGCGGTTCTCAACAAAGAATTCGTTCAAATTTTTTTGTTCCGGGAATGCGGACAAGCATTGCAATGCATTGCATTACACCGTTTCCCAATCAAAAAGGGTATCTTCTCTTGGGAATTGGCTGTGGTTGATTCAACCAGGAAGGTTGCACCCCTCCCCCCCGTGTCCCCACCTTTGTCCTTTTCCCACTCTTGTCCTTGCCCCACCCTTGTCCTTCCCTGCCACTGTCCACCCCGGTGTGCGTTTTGGGGGGGGGGACTTGTGGCGTTTTCTGAAAACCAGTTTTGATGAGGAACGGTGCTGCTATTTACAAGTAGTGCTTCAGAAACCCATCCTTACCATCCCCATGCAGGCCATGACAGTACACCGTGCTTTCATGCACGCTGTACTTTCATGGCTGGTGCAACCAGCCTAGCAAAACTTTGCCACCAGGTGCCAATTGCGCTGCAAAGGCCGATTGACAGCAGGAGATCTGTTGCAAAAGCAAAGCAAAGCAAAAGGACAATGTGGCAAAAGGATATGACAGCACTTTGAAAAAGCCTCAACACGCAGCAACATGCAACAACACACAGTGCTGGCCACATGTGCTGCCACAGTACGTGCCTCTCTATGAGGATGGTGGCAGACATGCAAAACAGTGTGTTTGACCAACCAAGGATGCGATGCTACCCTGCTTGCATTGTGATGATCAGGGGCAACAATGGTCATACAACACTGGGCCGCATACCCAACTGTTTGGAGGTGCCCGGAATCCCCCCCTCTGAAGAGCTTGCTCTAAGGCGACTCACAGTACAAAAAGTTCCAATGTTTTGGGTGGTAATGAAAAGGGTAAATTGGTTTCACACATCGCACGGAAATCACCTCAAAGAGAGGTTGTTAGATCAAGCACAGGCGCGGGTGCCATACACCCCCCTATTTTGGTGTCATCCGCGTAGCATACCCCGAGGTACGATATCAGATATCTAACCCTTTGTAAATTCATCATTTTGGAACAGAAAATGATCCCCCAAGAGGATGTTCAATTTTGACCCCTCCAGCCCCCCGTACTCTGGGACCTTTTTTGGGGGGTGGGGATCAAAACGTCTTTGCATATTGTGGCTGCTGTGCATTGATTTGGACCTTAGTCCTCAACATTCTTTTCTCGTATATGGGCTCTCTAACCCATGGTGGGGGTCTCTGAGCACCCCGAGTCAGCCCCTCTATGCGTGCTTGCCAATGAGGACTTAGTCGTTTTTAGGCTAGCATTGGTCGGCTGAAAAATTTCGAAATTTGGACTTCTTGGCGTGGGTTCGGGTGATCATTTGGTGACAATACATGTACCTGAGCACCCATGGGGACCCCCGTAGTGGCGGCTAGGCCCAAGTAGCCCGGGCCAAGGGCCCCGCGAAAGCCCCGAAATTGTTCTTGTTCACCCCCCGCCCCCCATGTCCAACGAACACTGTGTCCAACGAACACTTCCTGTTTTTTCTGTTTTTTGGGACATAATTATTAGTTGGAAACCGGGGGGGGGGGGTACATGCGGCTCCCGCTTGGAAAGCGACTGTGAGTGCTTCGCCAGGCAGCGGGGCTTGTGGAGAAGCACCTTGTTGCCGGCTCGAAGGGCAGCCGGTAGGCCACTGGCGGTCCTTGCTCCCACTGGGTGGCTGGGTGTGCACGGTACTTCGCGGCGCGCCATTAATGGCCGTGAACGTGCCGTGTCTACATCTGCGCCCCGGGGGCCTGGGTGCGGCGCTTACAAGCCCAGCGCGGCTACGCCTAGCGACGGCTGACCGCTTCCTCATGTATGATTTCCTGCGCCCGCCTGAGAGTGGCTAGGAGCTCCTCCCCTATGTGAGGTGCCCCCGCATTTGTGGGCGCCTTGCATCCCACTGGCAACAGCTGAGTGGCACCGCCGTCCGGGAGAAGGGCACGGCACAGTGGGTGCCCTATGTCGGGTGCACAACTCGCGCTCTTGCGCTCGCCGCTTCTAGCTCCATTGGAATATTGGCCGCTGCTGCAAAGACGGGCATGAGGGGCACCAGGGGCCGGTCCAGGGGTTTGTGTGCCTGCCCGCGCCGCCCAGCCGGACCTTGGGATGCAAGGTGCTCCTTCCGCGGGAGCGTGCGGCAGGGTCGGCTGGAGCGTACCAGCAAATGTATGCAGGTTGCACCCATTTCACTAAGGGCGCCGGCGCGGTCTTGGCTACTTCCATCATTTGTGTTGTTCCTCCCCTCCACATCACACAACATCAACACACACGTGCAGACCACGGGGGGGGCGGCTGGGCCCGGTCCTTGTATGCGACACCCCCCAGCCCCCCCCCCCCCCCGGGTTTTGAGAGATAGTGGTGGCGGGGCGGCCACCAACAAGTGTCCCTAGAGAAGACTGTCCGGCGCCAAAGGCGCCAATTTTTTTTTTCCTACTATGTGTTTATACTCAAAATACTCAAAATTTTGTAGAGAATTCATATTTGTGTTAAAACGACAAGACAAAAATTTTCACCTGAAGAAGGGCTACAGGAGGGCTGCAGGCCCTAACAGCAACCCTAGCCCTAATCAAGACTGAATATTGGGACCGAGCTGGTGGGGAAGGGAACATCAGCTATGACTAGTGAGGGACATCAAGAATGATTCACACATTGATGGCTCTTGACAAAGTGAAATCAGCTTGCAAGTGAACCCCATCACCACGAGGCCCACTTTCAAGGCTTTTTGGACTTCTGAAGGGCCAAAATGCCCCAAAATGGGCTCAAAACGGGCTCATTTCACCCGTTTGTGCACCCCAAATGGTCTAGGATGAGGTTTGGAAAAATGTGTTTTTGACCCATTCTTGACCCATTTTTGGTCCCAAAACAGCCCATTTTCAAGGCATTTTGGGATTTTCGGAGGACCAAAATGAGCCACCACAAGCTCAAAACGGTCCAAAAACACTTGTTTTAGCGTCGCACATTTTCTAGGATCATTTTTGAGAAAAGTCATCTTTTTGCCCCTATTGGACCCTGTTGACCCATTTGGGCACCCACCTGTTTGGGCTTGAGCTTGCAGCTTGCCGCAGCCTAGTGGGCCTAGGTATTGGGGTCTAGGCGTCCGTTTGGGCAATTCTGAGGGGTGGAAAACACAAAAGGTGGGGGGTTGCGGGTGGTGTACGTGCCCTTAGAATCGCGTTTTGAGCCATGTAGCCAAAGATATGGCCTATTCTTGGTTTGTGGCTGTCGGCATTTGGAGCTTCTGGGGGCCTTTTTGGGCCGTTTCCGAGACATATCATGGAGTTAGAGGGCCGCAAAGAGCTCGTTGACACGGGGAAGTCAAGCGGCACGTGGAGTGTACCCACTGTTTCCCTTGGTTTGGTCGTTTTAAATGTGTTCTAGGGCTTTTTTTGGCCCAAAAATGGCTGTTTTTGGCCCTAAACTGCAGTTTTTGAGACTGAGGTCCACCACTTGCGAATCCCGTTCCCGGCCGCCACCGTTGAGTTTTTTGCTCAAACTTTGTGTGATTGTCCCTCACACCCATAGGTATCATGCGCCGAAATTTCAACCAAATCTGAAGCACCACGACGGACATCTGGTTTTTGCTCATTTCGCGCGTGCTGCTTGCTTGCTTGCTTGTTGCTGCTGCTAAACCTGGTAGGTCCACCCTAGACACTAAAAAGGGTTATAAAACCAAGACTGGTTCCACCAGCTCGGTGACCCTGACCCTAACCCTAACCCTAATCAAGACTGAATATTGGGACCGAGCTGGTGGGGGAGGGAACATCAGCTATGACTGGTGAGGGACATCAAGAATGATTCACACATTGATGGCTCTTGACAAAGTGAAATCAGCTTGCAAGTGAACCCCATCACCACGAGGCCCACTTTCAAGGCTTTTTGGACTTCTGAAGGGCCAAAATGCCCCAAAATGGGCTCAAAACGGGCTCATTTCACCCGTTTGTGCACCCCAAATGGTCTAGGATGAGGTTTGGAAAAATGTGTTTTTGACCCATTCTTGACCCATTTTTGGTCCCAAAACAGCCCATTTCCAAGGCATTTTGGGATTTTCGGAGGACCAAAATGAGCCACCACAAGCTCAAAACGGTCCAAAAACACTTGTTTTAGCGTCGCACATTTTCTAGGATCATTTTTGAGAAAAGTCATCTTTTTGCCCCTATTGGACCCTGTTAACCCATTTGGGCACCCACCTGTTTGGGCTTGAGCTTGCAGCTTGCCGCAGCCTAGTGGGCCTAGGTATTGGGGTCTAGGCGTCCGTTTGGGCAATTCTGAGGGGTGGAAAACACAAAAGGTGGGGGGTTGCGGGTGGAGTAGGTGCCCTCGGAATCGCATTTTGAGCCATGTAGCCAAAGATATGGCCTATTTTTGGTTTGTGGCTGTCGGCATTTGGAGCTTCTGGGGGCCTTTTTGGGCCGTTTCCGAGACATATCATGGAGTTAGAGGGCCGCAAAGAGCTCGTTGACACGGGGAAGTCAAGCGGCACGTGGAGTGTACCCACTATTTCCCTTGGTTTGGCCGTTTTTGAATGTGTTCTAGGGCTTTTTTTGGCCCAAAAATGGCTGTTTTTGGCCCTAAACTGCAGTTTTTGAGACTGAGGTCCGCCACTTGCGAATCCCGTTCCCGGCCGCCACCGTTGAGTTTCTCGCTCAAACTTTGTGTGATTGTTCTTCACACCCATAGGTATCATGCGCCGAAATTTCAACCAAATCTGAAGCACCACGACGGAGTTCTGATTTTTGCTCATTTCGCGCGTGCTGCTGTTTGCTTGCTGCTTGCTGCTGCTTGCTGCTGCTGCTGCTGCTAAACCTGGTAGGTCGACCCTAGACACTAAAAAGGGTTATAAAACCAAGACTGGTTCCACCAGCTCGGTGACCCTAACCCTAGGGCTAACCCTACCCCCCCCCCCCCCTCACCCCTGGCCGGACGCCCCCCTGACCCCCGGCCAGACCCCCCCCGACCCCCGGCAGGACCCCCCCCGACCCCCAGCTTGACCCCCCCCCCCCCGACCCCCAGCTTGACCCCCCCCCCGACCCCCGGCTGGACCCCCCCCCCAAGTTTTGACAGATAGCTGGGGGGTATGTCGCATCAGGACCGGTTGTAGTCGCCCCCCCGTGGTGCAGACACGTATTTCAGCAATGCAGCCAACATTCAAGGAGGTTGCAGAGTGGGTGTAGTGGAAGCCCCTGGATGCTACTGCATGCGCGTTTGTCCAAGTTGGGTGAAATCTCTTGTCGGCCCATCTATTTCCTGGGCGGACAGTAGTTCACTGTCCCACCGAAGGTGATTTGGATCCTTGGATTTGTGCTTGTGTGAACTCTGCAGCAAGCACAGTTGTTTGTTGGATACTACGCAATGCAAGTTGCCCTGTATAAAGGTGCACCTTCTGTGGTAATCGGTGTACATAATGATGCAGTGCGTGCACAGCTGGGGTCGCTCTCAGGGCGGACGGCCTCTGCTGCACAACAACGCATTCTGCGTTTTTTTAGTGGCGTGCCTAGAGTGGTGTGCAGCCCCATTTCCTCAGGGTGTCGTCAGCCTGCAACCCGGCGGACCCCTTGAGCAAAATTCACGACTTCCCACGACGGTCACACGTGACCAGGGTGGTAGAACGCCACAGAAAATCGTGGGGTATGACTCTGTGGCTATTTGATGGCCTTCTTGCAAGCCGGCCCACTGCCAGGGTGCGGCTATGTAAACATAAACTTGCATTCACTCGCGGGGGTGGAATTGCGGCTTTGACTGTGTTCCTTGCATCGGTGGTTGTGGGGAAGCGGTGCACTTGCGCTATGACGACTACGGAACTGTACTTCCGTGGGAATGAAAATTCCGTGTGTTGGACCAGGGAGAGCCGGGAAGGGGGATGAGTATGAGTGTACTGCATGACTGCTCTTAGTCGAATTTATTTGTGCACCCCTCTGTCGCTTTTCGACCCTCCCGCCCACCCAAATTGTGTGTCTTGGTCCAGACCATGTGGTCTGGGAATCGCACAATTCAGCAGCTTCACACGTACTCGTGCTGAGAACTTGTGGAGAAGAAGAATTACGGCTTTGACTGTGTTCCTGACATGCACTGCATGATGCATTGGTGATTGTGGGGAAGCGGTGCGCTTGCGCTGGGACAACTACTGAACCGTTGCTGTCAAGTGGGAAGTTTGGGGAATTAACGGGTTTGCATAATGCGTCTTGCAACAATTGTTGTCAAAATGGTAATTTTTGATGTGAGGTACTACACTTGCGCATGATGACCTCGCTTGCCTACCATGGCGGACTCTGAGCTTGCAACTGGCCGGGAGGTGCTATACTAGTAGTTCCACACAACAAACACTATGCCCAATGAACACTGGGACCTTGCTGTTTGCTGGATGGGGGGGGGGGCTGGGGGTATCAACACCCTTGCGGGATCTATGGGTTTTTCTGTCGGCGCCCAGTCGAAAGAAGCAGCCCATTGATGTGCAATCCGGTTGATAATTTGGGGGGAAAGCAATCAAACCCTTGCACAAACGCAAAAAGGAATCGAAGGCTTGCAGACACTGCCATGCTGTTGCGCAATCGTATGTTCTTTCTGAGTGTCTACTTTTCGTTCATGGATTGTGGATCCTGCGACCGCTGCGAATCTGACTTTGGCAAAGTAGACCATTGGCTATCTGTGCATGGACTCAGCAAGTATGCGTCAGTACTCCGCGTACAAGAGTGTGACAATTTGGAGGTACTCATGTCCTTGCAAGACTCTGACCTCAAGGACATGGGGATGATCACAGTGGGGGCTCGACGGAAGTTCATGAGCGCCATTGAAGCACTGAAGAAGGAATCAGGCGTGCCGAATGGAGCAGGCCCTGCAGGACGCGAGCCCTGCACCCGGGGCACAGCGTTGGACGCCCAAGCCTTGCAGGCAACGTCGAAAGTGGCGGGGCCTGAGAAAGTGGCCTCCTTCTTCACGTCCATCCGCACAGCCTTGGCTGGAGATGTTGCTGCGCTCGACGACGTGTCTACGAGCCCTTCTCTTTCCGCCTCGTGCAGCCCGTCGCCATTGCCCTCTGGCAGTCCGGTTTCCAGTTCAGCCCCATCCCCTGCCCCAAGCCCCCGTGCCGTTTCAGACTACGCGGCGGCGTCGCAGTCGCCGTGCTCAAGTGTGGGGGAGGTGATCTGGGCCGAGGTCGACAAGATCGCCTCCCACTTCCACTTTGCGTCCCGCGCCATGCCCCCCTGCGCGGAGCGGAGCCTCGTCATGCTGCAGTCCCACTTCGCCCACCGCCAGACGTCCACGTCCGGGGCCGGCCTCCTCACGGACGCGGAGGTGGCGGAGCTGTACGGCGCCCTGGCACAGCAGCTGCAGGCCGAGCACCGCGTCGTCCGGCTGCCCGCGCTGGAGTTGCTGCGGTGCACCGGCACCGAGTACCGCTGCTGCACGCGGCTGTTGACGGAGCTGCGGCCCCTGGACACGCGGCTCCTGCTGTCCCTCGTTGCCGATGCGCAGGAGACTCCCAAACAACTCCAGGGCAAGGACGTCGTCCTGGTGCTGGGCTACACCGGCGCGGGCAAGTCCACCCTGGTCCACTACTTGGCCGGCTCGCACCTCCAGAGGGTCGCGCACAGCCGCATCGAGCACGTCCGCCCCGTCCCCGCGGGGGCGGGCGGCCCCGCCACCGCCTTGGCGGGCATCTCGACCAGCTGCCTGCCTCAGTCCGAGACGACCGGCATCCGCGCGGTCGACGTCGCGGTGCCGGGCACGGACCGCACGCTCACCCTGTGCGACACCCCGGGCTTCGGGCACACCCACGGGCCGGAGCGGGACATCGCCAACGGCCTCGCCATCGTGCGGGCGGTCCGGGGGTGCCGCAGCGTGCGGCCGCTGCTGGTGATCCACGCCGAGGGGGTGGGGGGGCGGTGCGAGGGGGTCGCGCAGCTCGCGCGCACCCTCGCGGACTGCGTCGGCGACCTGGAGCGGACGAAGGCGGCGTTCTCGTACCTCTTCACGAAGTTCGACGCGCAGAGGGCGCGGGGCATCCCGGAGCTGCTGGCCGTCAAGACGGCGTGCCTGACCCCGGAGGCCCAGGCCGACACGGCCTTCCGGCTGCTGCTGGCGGACCTCGCGGAGAAGACGCGCGGGGGCGCCGTGGTGCTGAACCTCCTCGCGGACGGGGCGCCGCCGCCGCCCGGGGCGCTGCTGCAGTGGCTGGGGGCCACCCCCGCCATCGACGACCCCGCGGCCGTGTTCTGCGACTACGTGACGCAGGAGTCGCTCGCCAAACTGAAGCTGCAGTTGGAGCAGTACCGGCGGCGTAGCCACAGCGCGTTGGCGACCGCCGACGCCGCGGTCCTGCGGTACACCCTCCAGCAGCTGCGGGACCTCGCGCAGGTGCTGGAGGTCGCGGAGACCAAGCACTGCTACCACGAGTGCCTGCAGGGCCTGAAGCGTCACACCGAGACAATGTACGCCGACGTGCAGCAGCTGCTGCGGACCAACCTGCAGGACCGCGCGGTCCCCAACGCTGGGGACCTCGCCACCGCCGCCCGGCACGCCGTGGCGCTGCGGCAGCTTGAGGCCATCGACGACGAGCACGATGCCGGGGCCGACGCGCGCGCCCTCGCCGCGCGGTGCCTCGAGGACGTCGCCTGCGCGCAGTCGGGGCTCTGCGCCGCGGTGCAGGAGGCGGTGCAGGAGACGCTGCAGGAGCGCCTGATCGGCGAGGGCCTGCACAAGATGGCGCTGGTGCTGGACACGTTCGCGGGGGTTGACGGGGCCCTCGCGGGGGCGCTGTCGGGGGCGTACTCCATTGCCAAGGGCTACGTCCGGGCGGGGCTGTCCAGGGCCGCGGCCGCCGCGCGCCACGCGGTCGATGAGTCCCGCTTCGACGACTTTGTGGCGCACGTGGACGACGTCTCGGCGGCCACTGAGGCCTTTGCGGCGCACCTGGACCCCGTCGCACGGGGGGAGGGCGAGCGGGTGGTCGCGTACCTGCGGCAGGCGCTGCTGCCGCAGGCCACGGCCGTGCTCGACTTCTTCGGGGCGGTGGCCTCTGCGGAGCCGGACGGCGGCTGGACGGAGCAGTGCCTGTGGCACGCGCCGCGCTTCCGGCGGGTCTGCCGCCTCCTGACCGCCGTTGTGCAGACCCGCGGGATCGCGCGGCACGTGCCACTCGCGGAATTGGAGGGGGCCCGCCTCCGGCTCATGGCCGAATGCCGGGCGTTCTGTGAGGCGTGCTGCGCCTCCGTCTGCGACATGGACCTCGACGAGCTCTCCGACGGGGGCGAGTGGGCGCAGCAGCGCTTGGCCGTGCTCGCGGCGTTCCGCGAGGACCCGCCGACCGCCGTCGCCACCCACGACCTGTTCCAGCGCCTCCTGCACGCCCCACCACCGGAACGTGCAGCGCGCGCGGGGCCGCGCCCTCGCCGTGCTCCGCGCGGCCGGCCCCGCGGCGGCCCGGGAGGGGGCCCGGGGGCTCCGGTTCCTGCACGCCGCCGCCGCGTTCCCGCCCGAGATCGCCGGGGCGGCCCCCCACTTCCGCGACACCGTGACGGAGGCGCTGGGGGTCGCGCGGGCGGTGGAGGCGCAGCTCGCGGCGATCCCGGACACGATCGCCGGGGGCCCGCAGCTGCGGCAGGCGGTCGCGGACGCCGCCGGGTTCCTGACCTTCGCGGGCCTGTGCGCGGCGTTCCCCGACAGCGCGGCGGAGGTCGCGGAGGCCACGTGGCGCCTCGTGGCGCAGCTGGGCCCCCGGTTCCGGGCGATCCTCGCGAATCTGGTCGAGGACGAGGGGTACGGCGGCCGAGAGGCGCCGGGCCTCGTGGGGCTCGCCGCGCAGGCGCTCGCCGCCTGCGAGACCGGCGCGCACCCGCCGGGGGTCGCGGCGCAGCTGGAGCAGCCCGTCGTCGAGGGCATGCGGGCGTTCTTCGCGGCCGTGCAGCGCGACGTGGGCGCGGCGCTGCACGACCTGCGCTGCGCCGTGGACGCGGCGGTCGGGGGCCCGGGCGAGGCCCCGCCGACCCCGTGCGCTTCGGCGCGGTCGCTGTGGCAGCGGCTCCGGGCGTCCCGGACCCGTCGGCCGCGCGCACGCCGCGGCGGCTGGAGGAGGCGGCGGAGCGCCTCCGCGGCGGCGCTGGGCCGCCCTCCGAGTGCAGCGCCGCGGACTGGGCCGAGGCGCAGGGCCTGTGGCAGACGACGGAGGGCGGCCCCGCGTCCCTCTGGCGCCGCGCCTCCCTCGACTCCCGCGGCGGCGCCAGCGACGCGGGCAGTGCGCGGCAGGACCGCCCCGACGCCGCGCCCCCCCTCCCCCCTCCCCCCGCGCGCCGCCGCACTCCCCCCCTCCCTCCGCCCGGCCGCACTCCCCCGCGCTCTCCGCCCGCACTCCCCCCGAGACCCCGACCGCGTCGTTCGCCGGGGCCGCGGCGTCGGATGGCGCGCCACCGGCCGTCGGTGACTCCCCCGCGGACGCCGACTGCGGAGGGCCGGTCCTCGGCGCCCCCGCCCCCCCTCCCCCCGCCCCCCCTCCCCCCGCCTCCCCCGACGCGCCCCCTTCCCCAGCCTCTCCCCCGCCCCTGCCCCCCCACACCCCCGGGGACTACTCCCCCCCGCCCTCCGCCCGCACGCCCCCGGACACCCCCCCCCTCTCCGCCCGGACGCCATCCGCCCCCTCCTCCGCCCGCACTCTCCCCGACCCGTGGCCGGGCAGCGCCGCTCCCTCCCCCGCGGCCCGCCCCCCGCGCGTGCCCCCGCTCGCGCTCGCGGCGCTGGCGCCGGGCGGTGCGCCGGCCGGCGGCGGGCCCCTCTCCGACCGCGGCGGCAGCGACGCCGGGACCCCGCGCCGCTCGCTGTGGGAGAGGCTCCGCCGCCCCGACGGCCCCGGGGGGGCGTCGCAGCCCGAGAGCCCGCGCGCGCTGCGCCCGGTCTCCGCCTCCGTCCACTGCCTGGGCCAGTGCCTGGCGTTCCTGGAGGAGGCGGCGGCCGCCCCCCCCCGCCCCAGCGCCGGCCCGTCCGGAGGCCCGCGGCTGTGCCAGCGGTTCTGGCACTGCGAGACACGGAAGCTGCACGACGCGCTGCCCGGCAGCCGCGGGCTGCTCACGGAGGTCAAGGCCCGGTTCGCCGCCGGGCTGGGCCGGGCCCGGCTGTCGGGGCCGCAGCTGCAGGCCGCGCTGGGGCTGGCCCGGGAGCTGGCGGCGCTGGACCGCCACGCGATCGGCGGCGAGCCCTTCGAGGGCCTCCGGCAGCAAATCGAGCGGCGGCTCCGGCTGTACCTCGCCAAGACCCTGAGCACGCTCCACCTGCCGGACCTCACGTTCTGGTCCGAGACGCACATGTCCGCGGCGGAGCGCCAGGAGTTCCTGGAGGCGCTCCGGGAGAAGGCGGAGGCGGTGCTGCGGCTGCACGACCACGAGATCGGGCTTCTGGAGCCGGACGCCGCCCGGACGCAGTCGGTGGCGGCGGTGCTGGCCAGCCTCCGGGAGCTGCGGGCCGTCGCGGAGCTGCACGACGGCCGCCTGCCGGCCGCCGCTGCCCCGCTGGCCCCGCAGCTGCAGGCCACGACGCGGCGCCTCGCGGCCAAAGTCAAGGCCATGGCGGACCCCGTCATGGCCGAGGGCGGCGCGGGGCTGGGGCTGGCGGCGTCCAGCCGCGCCCTGTCCGCCGTTGAGTCGCTGCTGACGCTGTTCGACGGGCCGTGCCGGGCGGACATCGAGCGGGTCGTCGCGGAGAAGCGCGCGGTGGTGCGGGCCCACGTGCGGGGCCTGCGCGGGCCGTACATGGAGGTGGTGTCCGAGCCCGAGCCCGAGGCGCCGGGGCCGGAGGAGGAGGAGGAGTACGTGTGGGTGGAGTTTGGGGCGCCCGCGGGCGATGCGCTGTCGACGGCGTCGGACGGTCACGCCACCAGCGGTGGCGCCGTCAGCAGCGAGTCCCTCTCCAGCGCATGCGACGGCCACTGACGACACCAGCACCGCGGACGCTGTTGCTCGCCACTCCCGCCGGGGGTTGCCGTCAGCGGAGCGTCACCCGCTGCCATCCGTTTGGCGTGCCGCGCCGCCGCTGCACTGTCGAGGGCCCGCAGAAGTGGCGGAGCGTTTGGGCGCCGTCGCCCTGCGCTGCCCGCGCGTGTGCCCTACGCAGTTTCTCCCACTCTTGAGGCGCAGGATGACTCATGTGAGGGGGCTGTGGCAGGGGGATGACGGAAGACCGGTCCGGGCCCAGGCGGGGCACTGCAGGCTGGTTTCGTCGCTGGCCAACCGCTGTCGGTTTCCGGTCAGACATGCCACTGGCATTCGGCAGGGGCACGGAGTTTCGTTAGGAATCAGCGCTGTGCCATCTGCCACTCGGTAATATCTGCTCCTGCCGCACCCGGGGCTCAGCAGGAACCGGCTGCGTGCCGTGGCACAGACTCAGTAGGACTCAGCCCCATCCGATCACGTCGGACCTGGCGGGCGCTTGTGGCAAGTCTGTCTCCAGTTTTCGGGTCCTTCGCACGCTGTGCCTTCAGCGGTCCCGGGTCCGGCACAGCCACGGTATCCCTGGCCCAGCGACAACAGCGCAGTGCAGGTGGAAGTCCTTGTGGACCCACATGTCTTTTGTGTCAGGCCTGCAGCTCTCGGCGGTCGCCGGATCCCGGCACGAAACGGATCCGTGTGGCGCGTCCCCCGGCGTGACGCCCCCCCTCTCACGTGTGCTGGATGTCAAATGGCTCCTGATCACCCGCCCGGCGCCGGGCTGCCCCGCCCAACCGCCCGGCGCCAGGCGGCTACTGGCCCATCACCGGCAGGTGCGGCCCACTGCCGTCGGTGGCCTCGACGTTGCCGGCAGCCGCACTCAACCCAAAAGTGAGAGCGAGCACAGGCTCAACGGCGACCGCGTGGCCTGAGCAAAAGACACAGTCCCCAAAGGCATGGGGTCGTTTGCTTGTGGTTGACCGCGCCCCGGCCTAATTTGTATTGGAATCCATTTGATTTGTGGCACTAGCACCGCCACCCCCCCCCTCCGACGGACTGCCACGGTACCGTCTCGGAGTGCCACAGGAGTACAATGCGATATTTGGTCCACATTCCCTCAGAATTGCGGTGACGGAGACGTCTCCACGTCTTCAGACGCACGGTCCGACCAGGACCTACCCTCGACAGGACTGCGGGTGCCCCTCTGCTCCGACAGCCTGGGGCCGGGGAACACAGACACAAGCACCAGTGCAGTGGTGGATGTGGAATGGGTCCTTGCATTTTTCGTTTCTCCTTTTCTCTAGACTGCAGTCCTCAAGTCGTTGCGGTCTATTTCTATCTGAAGCCCACCACATCTCTGCTGATGTTGCTCTATGAGAGCCAGTTGGTGGAAACCCTATCCCTTCCTTTGGCCGGTTGGGCCCATGGTAGTGCAGCTTGGTCCAGGGTCAGGCCTTGAGCCAACATCACCCTCTGAGCCCTAGGCCCCCTGCCCCCTCGGCTCAGTACTGGTATACGGGAGTATAGACGTCGTCGGACTGGCTCCGCGCGATGCTGTGCCTGATCAGCGCATTTTCCTGCAATTTGGCTGGTGCCAAATCAGCAGCGGGCGCATTGTGACACACCACGTGTACATATGCGCCTGTCCGCCATGCGCATTGTGAGGGGACTTGCCCCAATGGGCGCATGCACGGCAGGGGGTCCCATAAGGACAGACACAGTTTGTTTGTTTTTCTTTCACTAAGGGAGCCAGTTGCTTTTTCGGTCGTTACCCTCCAATCGCCGTCGGTCACCCTCCAACCGCCGTCGGTCACCCTCCAACCGCCGTCGGTCACCCTCCAACCGTCGTCGGTTACCCTCCAACCGTCGTCGGTTACCCTCCAACCGTCGGCGCACAGGGCAGGGCACGATAGGCTTTGGCGAGGACGGCCGTATCGGATACTCACAGTTTTTTTTTTCTGTCGTTAGGGGATCCCCTGACGCACGGCGACCACAAATTTTCCCAAAAACTACAGGTTTGCCACCTGCATTTGCCCTCGGTCGTCCTTCTTTGTATTCTGGGCGGGGGCAGTGCGGGGCGCCGGGGGCCATGGCACCGTCCCCCGGGACTCGATGAATCCTGCGGTGTGTCTGTCCGTGGTGCAGGGTGCGGGGCGGTGCAGGAGAAAAGCGAGACGACACAGCACCGCTTTTGGGCCCGCGCTGTCCAAGGAGCTGTCCAACTCCCTTCACGCCTGAATTTCTGGACGTGACTTTCCGTTGCCGGCTGCGCCGGGGATGTTGTCAGGGTCAATGGGGCAGGCTGAGCCATCATCGTCAACGCCGGGATCGGCGAAAAGGAGCAAGGCCTCTCCCTCCACGCCTCTGCCTCTCTGCACCTCTCGTGGCCCCACCCGTCTTACACCATCTACCCAATGATGTCATGGGAATGTTGTGTTGCCCAGCGTACAGTTGCACATGCCAGGGCTACGTATCCTGTGAGGCATCATCGATGCCGGTTTGGGCACGCCTCGCACGATGGAGAGAGTGGCACTGCAGACCCGGCAGGAGCGCTGCGCATGCGATGCTGAAAGCTGAGCACTGTGACTCAGGCGCCGTGGGTCCCACACACCACTGCTGCGGAAATCGGCAGCTCTTTTCACGCATCCCCAGCGTACGGTGTAATCAAATGATGCGTGTCTTGTGATTTGTAGGGGGGAAAACAACAAGAATGGAGTTGTAATCCGTCCGGTCCACGCCTGGGCCAGTCCGGGCGGTAACAGTCCGCCGTGATATACATAAGTGCTGTTTCACACCAGCATCAAGGCTGCCACATGGATGTTGATCCTCATATCTCTCTTATCTAATTCGCTGCATGGCAGTTTATGTGGACCTCGGAATCTTCAACTCTCCGCAGCGGCACCTGTTGTTTTGGTCTTTTCGCTGAAGCTGCACTCGCTCCATGGCAATGTAGCTAATGTAGCTAAAGTGGTCTTTACGAGTTTTATGTCTCTTTCACTTCATCAAAGACTGCTTTCAAGGCCGCCCTAGTCTCCCACCAAATGTCCTCCAATCGCTTGGCTCTATGCCACGGGCGCCAGGGTTTTCCTTGGCTCTTGCAGACTGCCCTGTATGGGGCTGTTGGGCTGTGGGTGGGGCAATCTTTGTGCCATTCCATCTTACGTCTTATCCAGGATACTCCTCGTGAAGAGACTCCTGCTTCGGGGTGACAGCCAAGCCCTTGTGCATAACCTGGACTGATTGCGCGTGTTTTTGTTGTTTTTGTTGTTTTTGTCATTTGTAATGAATCCGGCTCGCCTGTGCAGAAAAAGGAACCAGACCTAAACTACTCATCACCCACCTACCCCCCCCCCCCTTGCAAACCCCCCCCTTTGCAATCCCCCCCCCCCCCGCGGGAGACCGTCACTTCCATGTTTTTCTAGTTAACATGTATTGTGCTGGTTTGTGTTGCCCATCTGCTTTACGCATGGCCTTGCATTGCTTTCCTATTACTTCAAATGAAGCACCTGTGTGTGTTCTGTGATATTCTCGCTCCAAAGGCCAGCCTCCAAACGGACTGGTCTGGCTGTGCAAGCGGGCGCTAAAGCGGCTGCCAAACCAGCCCCGCACGCCATTGCCTCCTCCTTGCAGAGGTCAGCCCATGACACCCATGAATGACCTGCCCTCATCCATGCAATTTGTGTGCGCCCCAGGGCCCCACTTTCCGCAACCTTGATGCATCCCCCTTCCTCTCCATTTTGCACTGTTCTGGGTTCCAGACCTTCATGTGCTCTCCAACAAGCTGCTTGCATGGCCGATGCTTGTTTTGTTACAAGCCCCCACACCACCAGCTTGGCCCATTTTCGGAAGGTGGATGTTGATGGACGCTCTGGCATCCACTGGAACGTTTTATACAGTCCGTTCCAGAGGCTGTTGCATCACTGGTGCCCCTAAGATTACTGCTGTGGTGAAGGCATGAGCCACAGTGCTAGGTGGGATTCTGTGCACACCTTTAGTAGGCATCTTTGCCACACAGGGTTCTGAACACTCACTGCTGCAGTGGAGATGCAATGTATGTTATGATCAAACAAAGACAACATGCGTGTGAGACAAGAGAAAGAGGCTTGTTCAAGAACAATGCAGCTGCCCTGCCCAAGGAATCAGCTGTAAGACCACGGTGGTCCACATTGGCAAGAATGTGGGGATGCGCTGTTGAACCAAAAAAACCTAAACCAAGCCATAGCAACCCAAATTCAATGATGCTCCTGGTTATCCAACTGGGCCTGCACTCCGCAGTCCCAAACTCACTTGGGAGAAGTGGGGTCACACTGCAGGATGAAGCACCGGAAGAATTCAATCGAATCGTCTAATTGTCAAAAGTTAAAATGACTGCAAAGCAAATTCTCGGGGCGGCAATTGATCATTTGTAGATCCCCATGGGCTGATTCTTCTGTTGAATGTTGTATTGAAGTGTGTGTCTGGTGTGCCAGGCAGACTGGGGGGCGTGCATGGGGGTTTGCAAGATTTCGTGTGCGTGCATGTTTGTTGTCTATTGTGTGTTGTGGGTGTGTGTGGGTGTCTCTCGCTTATTTATATATGTCTACTTTTTTGTGCTGAACGCATTTATGCTTAATTGAGAATTTTTTGAGCACTGCTCAATTGTGAGTGACTGGATTAAAATTGTCATCAGATTTCCTTGGGGGACAGTTTGGGCAATGTGATACAATGCATTGATTGAGCTGCCATTTGGGCTCCCCCTCCTTTGGTAACGAGTGGCTTGCCCAATGCCTGCCCTCAGGTCAGACGGTGCTTTTTGCTGCGCTCCCCTCAGAAACCCACTGGTCGGCGGGCGATTGTCCAACAACCGCATGATGGTCACACGGCACTTTCTCCCCTCAAAAGACCCAAAGCTGGGACACATGTCATATGTGGAACCCTCGTATGTACTATATGCCCTACTCCTTGATCCAGGCTGTAGCCTGCAAGCCTACACTGCACTCAATGAACTTGTTGAGCCTGTACGAAAAAAAAGAGTGTCCAACAACTGGAAGTTGGTCAAACGGCGAAGCATTGCTGGTTTTTGCCCAAGGGGTGTTGCTGTCTTTGTTTACATGGCCAGATTTGCAGTTGATTAAGAATAAGTTGCAGGAAAGCACTCTGCTGGGTCTGATGGAATGGACAAGCTCTCATATGAAAAACTAGTGCAGTGCCTGATCAATTAAATCTCCTTCGCTGTACATTGCTGTCTCGCCGCCTCGTGCTTTTCATGTGTTGGTTGTTCCATCTTTTTTGGTTGAAGGGGAATGCCGTGCACGCAGTGCGCACACAGTGCGAAGTTTTGGATGTCGGCAAATACTGAGACCCTACTCTTGGCCCCTTTTGACAAATTTTTGGTTCCATACTGGGTTTTTTTTTGGCTTCCTATGCATTTGGGATGTGGCACATTTGAATTGTCACCCTTTGTTGCACATTTTCAACCCCCATATTGAACTCTCCCCACTATGGGGACCCCGAGAAGACAGGGGTGATGCAGCCATACATAGCTCGCGGACCTTGAGGAGTTTGTGGTACGGCGTTCATCCCCACTACATCACTGTCCTCGCTCGCCATCAACAAGTGTGTTGTGTCCACGCTCAGAATCACCACCGCCCTCCCCTTCACCCTATTCGCGGTCCCCATCACCCAAGAGACCACGGACAACGCATTCCCTGCGCTCTGAGTCAAGGGACACCTCATCGCCGCCTCCAAGAGCGAAGCCACGGGCACCGAAACACTCGAAGCAAGCGGACTTTACAAGGCTGAGTGGTTTGTTCATAGGGACAGTGGAGTACCAAGTTGAATGCAGTTTCGTTGTTCTCATGTGGGCTTTGTTGCTTCGCTGTGCAACGAGTCAGGTGACAGGTATTCTTGGGTGAGTATCCCGGCCACTGCATGCGCTGTATGCAAGCAGTGCAACAACTTGGCCAATGTCCATTCTTATTCCCCATCCTTAAATCTTTAGGCCTATGGAGAAATGAATATCCCAGCACAGACGTTTCTTTGGGAAACATTGGTTTGGCAAGAGTATTTGAAAGCACAATGTTTTCTCGATATACATTCTTTTTTTTTTTTTTTTAATTTTTGGTTTTTTCCTTTTTCTCTCTCTTTTTCTATTTTTGGAAGAACAATTGAAGAGGTTGACTGCAGTGCGAGTGCTCCTCACAAACCGCAGAAGACAGTCCCAGTACGCTCTTCTTCAACAGGGACGTCTTATCCAACTGGACCACGACACAGCTAACGCATGCCGACAAAAGACAGCCCTCTACTGGGATGCATCTAGAAAGGCACGACAGACCATATACTTCGCCAAGAAGCGACACGAGAGCAGTGGGACCCCACTTTGTGGGAGGTCCCGCTGCAGCCACTACCTAAACGACAAAAAGCGCACTAGATCCAAACGAGTGGGAATTCCCCGTGGCATGACAACACCAACACCTACGGGAAACCATGGGGCCCAAGCCATGGGCTGCAGCGCGTATGTTCACCCTGGCACTGCCAAAATCTGTACTTATTGCTCTGAACCTCGCCCCAATGGCGCTTGGCACATTTGGAACTGGCCTCTTTGATGAAAAAAAAAGGTTGACTGCAGTGCACTATCATGAGTAAAGCGCATACAAAATTGGTTTTAAAGGAATATGTTGACATGTTTCCGCATCGTTGGTACATGAAACAATGTGCTTGGTACAAGCACAACACACTTGCCCCAATAGCTTTCACTAGCATTCATGTTGTGTTCTGTTTTGCATTTCCTGCCAAGCGTGTTTCTCACACAGTTTTTGGGGCGTTTTTTGTGTTAAATTGACAGTATATTTCATCATACCAGTTGGCAAATGAAAATGGGGAGCCCATAATGCTTCCGTGAGTGTCACAGTTGAATTGGGACCACACGGGACCTGCCATGGCGGGTCCCGGGCCTGATTCTTAGAGGCCTGTAGGTCATTTCAAAAAAAGGGGTACCTCCATTTCAACATGGGTATCTCCCAATTGCCAAGCTTTTGATAGAACATGTTTTGGCACATGTTACGTTTGATATTGCTTATTGAACACATGTATTTACCACCATGTGTGTCCGTATGATTCTCGTTATTGCAGGTTGATGTTTATTGTGATTGAAACGGTTGACTATCGCTTGCTTTGCAAGAGGCCATGGATCAGCTCTGGGCGGACTGTTTCTTACGACGCATGACTTTACAAAGTCTAATCAAAGACATAGAAAATGAATTTGCTACCAAAGTCTACCCTTTTGTCCTCTCTATATGATTATGCCAAGTGCACCGAGTTCTCTTTCCAACCACAAGTTTGCCATAGGGCTTGCCGATTCTACATCCGCAGTCCCATCCCATCAACATACACGTATGCATACACGCCGTATGTACAACCGGAGTGACACCGGACGGCAACAGCAAGTGTCCATGTAACCACAAGTGTGCCCTACACTCACACCTCTAATCCTCTGTGCGAGAGACAAAATCGTGTGGTGGAGCAGAACCTGAGGATTCTGATGAAACAAGAACGAACTAAGGATTGGATACGCTTGTTACCTTGGGCTGTCCTAACCATGAACTCTCAGGTGATTTCCTCGACCGGCGATACCCCCTACGAACTCTTCCACGGGGGGCGTCCTGCGTGGTTTTTCAAAACCCCCTTCCCTGAGGACTACAAGAGCCCCGTAGGGGATTTGCTGGGACACAGGCAGGACCTGGCTATCCTAGCTAGAGCTAACCTAAAACATGTTCGAGAACGTTGGCTAACCAGGCGTAACCGCACGAGACGTCCTCCCAGTTTCAAGGTAGTAGACCTGGTGTTGGTGCACCACTCGCGATTGCCCACTTGGCCCCGCAACTGTTTGCAGGACCCTTTCTTTGGGCCTTACCGCATTATAAAGATAAGCGGATCGAGGATCCATGTGTGGCCCAGTCCCCGCCTAAGTGGAGAGCTGCTGTGTGCACCTAAACAGCTGAGACATTACCACTCTCCTGACGAACTGTCCTGGGATGAGTGCTGCCTGTCTGACAGAGAGGTCGAGCGTATCAACCTGGAGAATGCTGCCAACCCTGAGGAGGCAGACGAAGTCGAAGAAATGAATGCCGATGAGATGGCAGTCAACAGTAAGAAAAAGTGCTTTTCCAATGCTTTAGGGTATACTTTAGTTGTATTAGAGGTGCTCTAAGCACTCTTGCATTTTTATCTTAGTATTGGCCTAACCAAAATGGGTGATAACACATTTTGACCTATAGAACCAAACACTAAATCAAGATGTTGTGTGGACCCCTCAAACGCCAAGCAATGTGCTTTAAAACATCTTTTCCTGAGTTGACTGAGGCACTGATATCCTGAGGCAGAGCCTATGAATTTATCTATGTTTTCTCATGAATTCTTAGCTATCCTAGTGGTATGCACCCTAGGGGACTGGGGCACCTCTTTTTGAGAGGTCCTGGGTTCAATTCCCAGTCAGCCTAGCTAAGTAGGAATATCCCATGTGACATGGCAGTGACCTCAGCGCCACAAGCCATGCCACCTCAGCACCTATGGGACCCAAAAACAAAGAGTGCACATCTCAAGATGGCACTATGGAAGAGTGTGAGCCCTTGGGGCAGTTTTCCAATCAGTTTTTCTCAAACATGTAAAATATTTCATCCTGAGTTGCATTGAATGTTTATTGCTGTGGTCTATTGTTGATAAGCTCTCTTTATCTAACTCTTTGTGACTGCAGCCCTTCATGCTTTGATCCTGTTTATCTTCTACTTGCTTATCTCTGGCTTGCGTTATCCTGGATTGGTTGTATTTCAACAATAAAACATTTTCACCATCAAAAAAAAGCAGCAGGAACCCTACACCAGCAGCAAGTAGCAGGAGAGGCACATCAAAAACACGGTGCTGAAAACACTATAAAACTTTCTGCTAGCAAGAGGCAGACAGTCTCTGCGTACCGGCAGCAACCCCGTGCCGTACATCCAGTGCGCCGAGTACTGTCCTGAGGAGAAGGGCGAACATGGACACAACGAAGGAGGACACCGACGCGAAGACAGCGCCTCAGGTACCAGCAATGCCAGCGCCGGGTGAGCCTGGACCTGGACCTAGCCCTGTACCTTCGGTGCCCTTACATGGGCCAGTGGACGTGGTTGACGACTCGCTGGAGGGACTTCAGTCGGCCTTCAGGGTGCTCTCAGTCGAGGAGGTGAACACCAACCCTGTGAGGAGAAAGAGGGAGAGAGAGAAGGATGCAAGAGAAAGTATGGCCGACGAAGGAGTGGACCATGGGCACGACCCGACGAGCGAGCCAGCCTTCGAGGGCGCACCAAGGGCCTCTGGCCTCGACACATCACCCTCTCCTACAACTACCACACTCCCAACTCCAGACCCAGCAGCTGCAACATCCACACCCATAACCACCCCGCCTATGGCTGAGGGCACAGGCTTTACTGGTATGCCTACCTACCCTGCCTATGGTGTGGACCCATCCACCACTGCGTTTCCAGAGGCAACTACTGCCAGTGAGCCAGTGGCCTCCAGTTCTGCGCCGCGCTGGTATGCGGCGGACTATCACCATCCTCTACCCGCTACGGGAGCCTATGTGGATGTTCCTGGGTATGCAACCCTGAGTGGGCTGAGGAGAGGCCCTGAGTCATGCGGGAGCAGGAGTAGAGGATCGGGGAGATCCTCCAACAGGTACCTGACGCGGTCGGAGATCAATGAGGCACTCCGAGGAGCCACCTCTAAACTTGTTGGTGATCTCACTCTAGAGATTCGGGCTAAAATGGACCCCCTGAGTCCTCCCCAAGCGTCACCTACCATCGTGGGAGTTTCACCCCACCGAGTACAAGCCAATCATCTGGTGGCGGGGTTGACAAACACCCTGCAGAGCCTGAGGAGACGACTGATGCCGACCCCTGCCGTAATACCGAGAAGCCCTTTCATACCAAGAACGGCCTAGCCTCCCTACAGCCACGTGGAGAATTCCACGAGAGCCGAGCTGGACCGGCTAGGGCTGACAGCCCTGAGGGCAGTGGTTGATGTGGAGCCCTACGGCTCTGGTGACCTAGGCGGAGACCTCTCTGACGATGAGCCGCCGTCCATGACTTCTGCTTCGCCCTCGGAGGACGACGACCCTGAGGACCCCGAGAACCCGAGCGGGCGGAAGAAGAAGAAGAAGAGGAAGACCAAGCGTCCTGAGGGACGCAGGTCTCAGGAGGCTAAGGCAATCGCCACCTCCAAGATTGTGGTGAACTTGCCTGAGTTCACAGGCAAGGATCTCAGCGAGTTCGCTGAGAACTTTGGCCGCTTCCTCCGAATGACCGGCCAAACCCATGCTAGTGGGCGAGTCAAGTGTGATCTGCTCCTGCAGTGCTGCAAGACAAAGTACCCGGAGAAGCAGGTCAAGCAAATCGTGACGAAGTCCGCCACCTTTGCCGACGTGTTTGTTGCCTTGGAGAAGCAGTACCCTACCTACGAAACCGACCTCTCCATCAGGGCCGAGATCCAGAACCTGGCTGTGCTGCCCAACAACCCCAAACCAGCCAGGGTCTCCGAGCCACTGGCTGACCTGGACCACTCTGCGGGACGACTGACGCCCGGTTCCTACAGCAGCGACGATCTGCTCTTCTGGTTGGTGGCTAAGCTCCCTCGGGAGCTGTGGGAGGAGTGCCGGTCAACGGCAGAGCGCAAGGCTAGAGCCCTCAACTACGAGGATTTGTCTGTGCTACTCTTGGAGCTGGCGCTGGAGAAAGAAAGCGACCAGCACCTGAACGCCTACCGTCCTGGAGGAGGAGGCTCTGGGAGCCATGGCAAAGGGTATCAGGGACCCAGACCTGGACAAGGGACTACCCCCAAGCACGCCCGTATCATGGGCAATGTCTAGGAGCTCTTCTGTTGTGACGCCAGAGACGAGCATGGTCACCTGCAGCACGCCCCTGACTGCGAGCAGCAAGATTGCTTCGTAGTTCAAGGGAAGAAGCAGGAGACCAACACCGGCGCCAAGCCTAAGATGCCGGATCACTACAGGTGTACTATCACCTGTGCCTTCTGTGGGAAGAGGAAGCACTACGAGGATGAGTGCTACCACAAGCAGCGCCCGTTGGCGAAGCTGAAGGGTGAAAATCCTGGCAAAGGCTCTGGCAAGAGCGGTGGCAAGGGCAACGGCAACGACTCCAGCAAGGGCAAGGCAAAAGGTCGTGGGAAAGGACAAGACAGGAACCAAGGTGGACGAGGAGGAGGCGCTAATCGCCAGCCAGACAAGGACAACAAGAACCAGGACAAGAATGGAGGCAACCCCAACCCTAATCCAGGGGGGAACTCCGAGCGCTCTGGAGGGCAGTCTGGTCCTACCACATGCTCGCAGACACAGGCCCAGCGAGAACAAGGGGCCAAGCGTGAGCATGAAGGTGGTGATGACGGAAACGCCAAGAAGATAAGCCGTTTCATGAGGATGGCCCGCAAATTGCAGAACAAGAGGTTTGAGGTGACCTGTCCCGCGGAGTTCTGATGGGGACGCTCCGGTGGGACCCTGCACCTGGTGTTCTGGGTACGTATCCGACTAGGGGGACGTGAATACCTGGGGGTACTGGATACTGGAGCCACCATATCTATAGTGGCCAAGAAAACTTTACCTTGTGGGAGCTTGACGAACACCATGCCCACCGCGGCTATACGAATGGGGGATGGACATGTGGTGCACAGCTGCGGGGACTGTGAAGTGGAGGTACCAATGGGCTCCCGAACTATGGCCCATCGGTTCTATGTGATGGACACTGAGGCCTTTGACTTTGTATTGGGGACTGACTTCTTCGTGCAGCACTCCCAGATCTAATCCCTGACGCTGCAAGCACCCTAACTCCTCTGCGTGGACCACGGCAATGGCAGAGAGTCCGTGCCTCTGGAGCGGTCGGAGTATACCTCGAGCTACCTGAGGGTATCGAAGGAGGAGGCCTCGAACATGATGGCGCCCTCGAAAACTGAGGACTATCAACTATTGGGGGAAGTCCTAGACCAAGGTCTGAAGGAGTTGGGTTACTCCAGAGAAGACCCGAGCATGGAGTTGTTCGCCAGCGACAAGCAACATGTCCTGGACCTCCACTGCAGCAGGGGGAAAAACTGCAGCTACAAATTTTACTGGCCCTCATTCGGGATGACCTACGGGAACCCCAGGTTCAGTGAACTCCGGAAGGTCTTGACCAAGGTGGCCTCTGAACGTTCCCGTATGGTCCTGTGTTCCCCCGATTGGGGAGTCCATGGGGGCAACGAGTACTGGCGAACCCTCCTGGACAGGCTGACTATCAGCTCTGTCCGGCTACCTGATGAGGCCATCTACGTGCCTCTGGGACGCAAGACGCCCATCGGGAATCCCAGATGGGGAAGTATGGTCAGCGTGGTGGACGGGGGTCTTACCTCTATCCCCTGGGAGGACCTGGACTCAACTCTGGTCCAGGCTATACAACGAGAGAGCGATGGACTCACCCTGGGTGACTTGAAGGATCGACTACGACCTCAAGATGCTATTGAAACTATACCAGGGGGAGATGAATACGTCGTGACTAACACCAATGCCCCCAACTCTCCCTGCCATGTACCTGTTCCTGATGGAGTCTCTGAGTGTGTAATAGGACACAGAGTAAAGATCGCTACTGCAATCGCGTGTGTCGCGCATGCGTAGCATAGGCCAGATCAGAATAAAGTAGGCAAATCAGAAAGCATAATTTAGGTATGTATTTTACACTCAAAATGTTTGTACAGATTGACGGGATGATATTAAGTTTTGGTTATTGTTCTTGAGTGCCTTGCAGACGTTAGAGGGAGATAGATCAAAATGAAGGATTTCGACAAGGATGATCAAAATCAAACCAAGGACAAGCCCATTACAATCCCGTCAATTGAAAAACAATAGACACTCAGAAAGTCAGAAACAGATCTCCACTTGCTGTGTTACTGCAGGGCAGGGCAGGCAGGCATTTTTGTACAGTGTCTAACCTTTTCAGGCAGGCAGAAAATTGTTACAGTTTTTCTGACAGCCCCCCCCCCCCCTATGTCGCAGAGACATTTCTCTATACTGCAGTGCCTGCTTAGCCATTGCTGCAGGCAGTTTTTTTTCTGTTTGTGGGCAGGTTAGTATTGTAGGGTTGCAGTGTAGTCCAGGCCCACAGTTCCACCCCCGCGTCCACTCTAACTAGTACCTAGGGCTGCAGTGTGCTTTTGTACTGCAGCACGCCACAGTAGATTTTTGGGGTGTGTGTTTGACAGTTTTTTGTTTGACACCCTGCTCTGGGCTGTCTACAGCAGCTCAGCCCCCCCCCCCCCCCCCACACTAGAGTAAAGATCTGAGTGTTTATTTCCCTTAGTCAGCCATTTGCTGTGGTAAACCCCAGCAAATAGCTTGGGAAGGGACTGTAATAGGACACAGAGTAAAGATCGCTAGTGCGATCGCGTGTGTCGCGCATGCGTAGCATAGGCCAGATCAGAATAAAGTAGGCATATCAGAAAGCATAATTTAGGTATGTATTTTACACTCAAAATGTTTGTACAGATTGACGGGATGATATTAAGTTTTGGTTATTGTTCTTGAGTGCTTCGCAGACGTTAGAAGGAGATAGATCAAAATGAAGGATTTCGACAATGACAGTGGCTGTGACTTGCTTTGATTTGCTATCTCAGTCTCCATTTCATTTCGCTCATTGAACCGCCTGCCTTACGCGGTGGAACATGCGCGCTCATTTACACACTGTCATGTTGAGTTTGGATTTTCTGGTTGTATGGGTTTTGAGTATTGGTTACATCGATTAACAGGTGAAATGAGAGAACGAAATTCGTTATCTGCCGCACACGATTTCAGTTGCTTACATAGCTCAAGAATTTGTGTTCCTCACAAACACGCTTTCTACTGATTTCACGTGTTTCAGAATCGTACTTGATGAGTTCTCTTCCGTGATTTGCCTGTTGCTTTGCTTATCAAGGATGATCAAAATCAAACCAAGGACAAGACCATTACAAGTGTGGACTATCCGAGCTCCCCAGCTCTATCCACTCTGATGACGAAACTGAGCATGACGCCTTCTTCATGCAGACATGCGTGGAGGAAGTGGAGAACGCCGAGTACGTTGCCCCACTGAAACCCCTACTCTCCATGAGGGTGGAAGACCGCGTGGACGAGGAGCTGCACCCCCGATCCAGGCTAAGGGAGTACGTGGACTCCAAGAGGAGGTTGGTGGCAAAAAAGCTATGCTACGCTAAGCTTACACGCAGCTCATGGCCACTGAAGCAAAGACGTATGGGATATCTATCCCAATTGAAGGAGGACCTCGAACAAAAGATCACCACCTACCAAAGGGAGGTGGATCTCAGGCTCATGAAGAGCGCGTGGGGTGCCCATGTGGGGACCCCAGAGGAGGACTACCTCTCGGAGGAATGTGTATGTGAGCCCCCTCGAGCGTGCCTACGTTGCCATCGTCCACCGGAGATGGTTGAACGAGACCTACTATATGCCTACCAAGGGTTGAAGGATACTACCAAGGGCGAAGAGTCTGTGGAGGATCACCTCTCGGCGTCTATCACTCAGGGGGCAAGCAACTTACACCCTGACGAGGACATGGAGGACAAGATCAAGCTATTGGACCCGCGGGTGCAGAAGCTTATACGGACCTATCTGGAGGTGTTCGGGGAACTACCACCCCCAGCCTCATGTGACAAGCTGGTACAGATGGACCTCAAGCTGAAACCCGAGTTCCTGGGTCACAAGATCCGGAGGAGACCCTATCCGGCTCCTAAAGAGCAGGCCGACGAGATTGAGCGACAGATACAAGAATGTATCGACGCTGGCCTAGTCCCGGAGTACAAGGACGTGGACTACTGCCAACACTGCAGCCCCTGTTTCCTGGTGGCTAAGCCTGGGTCTACAGCCAAACGGCTGGTAGTCAACTATGGAGAGCTGAACAAGAAAACTTTGAACCACTCAGGGTCCATTCGTAATATGGAGTCAACCCTTGAGAAGATAGCCTCCTGTCGCTACAAGACCAAGATCGACAAGAGGAGCGGATTCTGGCACGTGGACCTGACACCCAACGCTCAGGAGCTACTAGCCTTCATCCCCTCTCAGGGGAGGGTGTTCAAGTGGAAGGTCACGCCCTTTTGCGTGGCCAACGCACCTGCTCTATTTCAAGAGCTGATGAACAAGATCTTGTCCATCCTACGACGAAGACCCAAGGTGCAAGAACTCATATCCCGTGGGGCCCAGATGGAGGTGCACATCGACGATGTATGCCTCGGGACCAATACCCAGGAGGATCACCTAATCCTCTTGGTCGAGTTCTTTGTGGTCTGCCGGGAGAACCACACACGACTCAAGCTGGAGAAATGTGAGTTCATGCAGGAGACCATGCAGTACCTGGGGTTTGACGTTGGCTATGGGTGGTGGACCCGAGCGGCCTCTAAGGCAAAACCCCTGATGGATGCTAACGTACGACATGAAGACCCCAAGAAAGGACTCCATGATGTACGCAGTTTCATTTGGGCGTGCAACTTCTACCGCCGCCATATCAAGAACTTCACCTACACCAGCGCCATTCTGACGGACTTGATCAAGAAGAGTACTACTTGGCGCTGGGGCCCACAAGAGCAACAAGCGTTTGACGAGCTCAAAGACAAGGGGGCCAACGCTAAGTGCTTGGGCGTGCCTAGAGCACAAGGTGGGATTATCCTCGTGACCGACGCCGGCAATGTGGGCGGTGGTGGAACGTTGTTCCAATGGCAAGCACTAGAGAAGGAGGAGTTCGACTCGGCTATTTCCCTATGGGGGACTGAAGGTCTCAACCGAGATGGAACTCTCAAGCACAGCTACCCTGATGACAAGTGGGTCCTAGTACCCCTGGGCCACTGGAACTGGAAGTGGAACCAGGCCAGGGGGAACTACTCCACCTATGAGCAGGAATTGCTCGCGGGTATGCTGGTGCTATCCTCTCAGGCAGGACTGTTGGGGAGTAGCCCTGTGGTCTGGCTGTGCGACCAAGAGCCGGTCCGCACTTTCCAGAAGGGTCCCCCACCTGAGAAGGCCAAGCTACGGCGCTGGTGGACCTACCTCAGCCAACTACGGCTGACGGTACACCATATCCAGGGAGTGAGGAACGAGTGTGCAGACTACATTAGCCGCAACAACTTCGACGCCCTGATTGGTGCCCGGTCTGAAGCGCTGGCTAAGGAGGCGTTCAGCCGTATGGACGTGCACTTGGACGTCAACATGACTATGATACGCCCCCTAGATGGACTCCAACAAGCGGAATACCTGAAGGAGTTTGGGGATATCTACAAGCGCCGGGAGAAACCCCTTGAACCCCTCCTGGTCAACCAAGAGCAGTGGAAGAGGGACAAGAGCTACCTCTGGCACGAGGACCGCATCGTGGTACCCAGTGACAGAGTCCCAGCGCTGCTGAAGTGGACCCATGAGTCCAGCGGTCATGTGCTGACCGTACCCTGAGGCTGTTCAAGCAGTGGTTCCACACTACGTGGACTGATGACCAACTGCAGAAGACCCTCCAGCCTATCGTGGACAAGTGCCCGTGTGGGTCCTACAAACCTGGGGATATCAGGGACAGGGGTCTCTACTCGACCCTGCCCATCCCCCACTGTGCTAAACGTGTTCTCTACGTTGACTACACGGAGATGCCGAAGTTTGGGGGCTACGACTTTGCCCTCGTGGTTACCTGTGGGTTGACCAGATTTACCAGGGTGTTCCCATGTACCAAGCACATTACTGGAGAGGAGACTATCAAGATACTCCTGGAGGAGTGGTTTTGTGTCTATGGGGCGCCCAAGGAGATCAACTTCGATGAGGACGTACGAGTACGCTCAGATACCGGCTGGTACAAGAGGGTGTTGGGATCCCTCAATGTCCGCGTGTCTACGGGGATCCCCTACTCTCACACGAGCAGCCCCCTATGTCTTAGGCGGCTCAAGTTGCATGGTCAAAAACGAAGGAAAAGGTAGGAAAATGACAGGTTTCCAAAGGCATAGAAAAATAGTTGTTTTGATGGATATTATAAAAGCGTCGCAAACAAGTATGGCGGATTAAATATTTCTATAAGAATGATGTGTCCCATGGGCGAGACAGGGAAAAGTATTGTTTGCTGACCATTCTTTGCGCGAGGCCTCGCGCAAAGACGTTCATTTGTGTCAGAGTAATGTGCTACAGCACGACGCATTGGGCAGGTTGTCGAAAAATGGAACCCTGTCGTATTTGTACACGTAACTTAGTACCATTATCAGGATTGCGTGATAGAGATGGATCTATTAACGGATAAACTGCAACAATGGTGTACCCAAGAATCTTGAAAAGTATAAATGTTCCGGAACAAACTGCAGTTTCAAGCGCGAGGCCTCGCGCATGGAACGGCGCATGAGAAGCATTAAAGTTTCGATGATCTTTGCGCGAGGCCTCGCGCAATGGAGGTCAGAAGCGCTCATAGAAACCAAAATTGGACAGATCCACCAACTACACAGCATGTGCGTTTCCTTGATGCGGCGCTGCTGCATGGGCGCCCATACAGGTCCCGCCGGCATCTCCGGTTTTCATACTGTGGTCACCGCTGACTTCACTGCCCAACACCGATAGAAGCGCGCCGCAACTGGGTACCGCAATCAGGATTAACTAGTGAAATGTGGGATCACCAGACAGTTACAGGTAACCAAAAATGATGCATGCGACAAGCGAATCACAGAATAATTGGTCGCGCGAAAACTGAGTGACAGGTTGATGTTTGAAATCAAGAAAGTTTTTCAAACAGCGATTTTTACGCAGATACAGTTACGCAATTATTCTTTACAGCAACAATGCCCCTGCGAAAAAAGGTGGACCTTGAGAAGACAGTGGCCGCAGCATCCGAAGTTTTCCGCGATGTCTGCTCAGAGGAACCGCCGTACCACACGGCAGAAGAACTGTGGGAAGGGCTAAAACAGGGGGACGAGGGCGCGCGATTGTTGTTTGTGTTTTTTCTGCGTCTGCGCAAAGATGAACGGACGCGTTGCTGCGTTGAAAAGGCGATTGCGGCAGAAGGGAAGAGATGGGTTGGTGTTTTGATAGAGGAGGCCTGGCGCCTTTATTTGCTGATGCGCCACCGCGCAGTTCCATACCAGGGAAAACCAAAGTCAGTTGTTGCGGTAGAGGGAAGTAGGGCGCAGCGTCGCATTTTAGCAAGGTCAGGTCTGGCGCGATACAGCGCACCTTCGCTGAAGGAGAAGGCCGCAGTCAGGTTACAGACTACATGGGACAAAATTTACCAACAGTGGGTTGTGTTGTGGATGGACAACTGGTACAACAAACATTTTACCACAAATCCTGACAAGAACGACAAAAGCCTGAACGCAACAGCGTTGGCTCTGTTGCTACTCAAGGATGCACCGCGCTACTGGCATGGTCATCCTAGCCTGGAAGACCTTGAACGGCGTGTTCCTGTTGTTGCACGCATGCTGGGAAACACCGAGGGAACGTTTGCACGTATCCTGCACGATCTAGGATTTGCAAGCACGCGACCTGTTGTGCGAAACATTAGGGCACCGCTTGACATTATTCGCCCTGTACCTGCCAAGAGACCACATTGGCGACCCCTTTGTCTAAGCAAAGAAAAGGTAAGCGGCAACCTATCGCTTCTTAACCTACTGCAATTTACTAGGGACTTGGCGCAGCACAGCCGACCAGTTGTCCCTGTCTTATGTGATGAGAACATCCATTACCGCATTTGTAAGATGATGTACGGTGAAAAAACAACGGGTTGGAACGTCAGGCTTTTTTTGCGTTCACACCCTATATTATATGGTTTCTGGCACGCGTACAAATTTCCCGTTACACAAACGTTTCGCTCATTTTGGCCGATTGTGACTTTTTTCCGTAAGGGTTTGTTGCGCAGCAGTGACACAGTCCCCTGTTTTCCCAAGCTGATCACAATGGAGATAACTGTTGGTGCACTGCTGTTGGGTATGGGCCCCCACATACGGCGCCTTAACCGAAAATGTCGTTCCCTTGAGCTGGCACGTCCTGCAAATCGGCGAAGTCGCCTCCGTTACGCTGTGTGTAAGGCCATGCAAGTTCTGTTAACACAATACTGTCCCATGTTACTGTACCTAGGACACCTCGTTAGGCAGTGCAATTGGGCTGGGGAGACGGCCAACACGGGTGTTTTTGCTTCTGAGGGATTGCAGATTGTTATGTGTCTGTTAGACCGTTTGAACATGGGGGACACATTTTTAAAATACCAACGCACTGTTGCAACTGCGCTATTGTGCTACACTGCATGGCACACAGCCATGCTTGGACAGGCTTTTGCCGAGGAATTTTGTGAAAGTCTGCTTTCCAGCCTTGTGACAAAGAAGGGCCAGAACAGAGGTGCAGTAACCATTGAAGATGTTGACGATCTGTATCAGCTCATCACTATCCGCAAAGAAGGTCACAGGGTGAACGTCTGTAAAATCCCCAATTCCTTTGTCAATTCCGTGCGTCAGCGGTTAACTGCTTACTTGAACGCAGAGCGTGTATATGTGCCTTGGGTTAGGTGGTGTGCTGAGCCTACTTGTGCAATTCAGGCGCCTTGGCCGCGCAGGGGTGTACCTAACTTTCCACCGTCTCTTCTAATTCCAAAGGGTTCTAACCACTACAAACAAGTCCTTGTGTCTGTGTTGTTGGTGCTAACGCAGCAGGGGCCACTTAAGGCTGGTTTCAAGCGAAAACTGTCGGAGCTGATCCCCCAACGCAGTGTGTTGGAGGAACAGAGAGAGGCCGACACGCTGCGAAACGTTCGAAGAAGATTGGAGAACATGCAGTGATGCGCGAGGCCTCGCGCAAACAGCATGAAACAACAGGTTAGTACACCCCCTCTCTTGCGCGAAGAAAAGTTTATAGTGTTTTCAGCACTGTGTTTTTGCTTCTCCTGCTGCTTGTTGTTGCTGTAGGGTGTCCTGCTGCTGGTTTTGGATGATGAAAAGCTTTTGTTTGTTGAAATACAGTGAAGCCAACTCAATCCAGGATAGCCCAAGCCAATAGTATGCAAGGAGAAGGTAATTCAGGATCAAAGCATGAAGGGCTGCAGTGTAAACAGTGAAAGGTGATTGGATATTCACAGAAACTACAGCTCAGGTCACAAATGAATGCATATTCACAAAGATAGCTGAAATGTTTTAGGAAAAGAGTTAGAAAACTGCCTCAGGATCACTCTCTCTCCATAGTGCCATCTTAGGAGATGTGCACTCTTTGTTTTGGGTCCCATATGTGCTGAGGTGGCATGGTATGTGGCGATGAGGTCACTGCCATGTCACATGGGATCTTCCTACTTAGCTAGGCTGACCAGGAATTGAACCCAGGACCTCTCAAAAAGAGGTGCCCAGCCCCCTAGGGTGCATACCACTAGGATAGCTAAGAATTCATGGAAAAACATAGATAAATTCATAGGCTCTACTTTAGGTATGTCAGTGGTCAGTCAACTCAGCAAAAGATGTTTTACTTCTGATTGAAAGGGGATTAAGGGGTCCACTCCATATCCTGATTGGGTGTTTGGTTCCATAGATCAAAATGTGTTATCACCACTTTTGGTTGGACCAATACTAAGATAAAAATGCATGGATGCTCAGTGCATCTCTAATACAACTAGAATATGCCTCAAAGCAATGGAAAAGCACTTTTTCTTACTCCCCCCTTGTGCTGTGGTGGCCACCACTGTCGCATTTTAGGAAAAAGGGAATTTTTCTTGGCCTTTCCTTGGTTTCCACATCTACTTTAAAATACCTACAGTCTCCCTCACACTGAAAAATGGGCGCTCACCATGGCTGGCGTCCTTTTGCTGCTCTGATTGTACAGTTTCCTACAGAAGACTCAGCGCTCATGGCGCTGCCGGGGCTCCTGTGGCTTGGTTGGGTTAGATTGGGAGCATGCCAAACATGTGCATATGCATCCCTCCCTCCAAGACGCAGCGTCGACACAACCCAAACGCAAGACACATTATACACACTCGCATGGGTTCTCGTAAACCTGCTGGCGACCTGTGACCTGTCTTAGGGCGAAGGGAGTCGAAAGAAAATCAAAATTGCCCCTTGGTGGGGTCTTGGTTCTGCTCAGTCTCTCCAGGCACCTGTGTTTCGGCCCGAACACGGCCTACTCAGCGAGGCTGCGCGTGGGTATCTGCAGAGGCAGGAATGGGAGAATTATGGACGAATCCACGCAAAAACGAAGCGACGACACCAAAATCCGTCAAATGACGGCGTAGAATTTTTCTGAAACGACACACCTGAGCAAAATCCAATTGTGCATCAGAAGCACATTTTTATAGAAATTATAGTCATCTCTGGATTTTTTAAATCCAGAAATTCATACGCATAAAATGGCGGCGCGCAGGAGCGGCTCCTAGCGAAGCGCCGGAAAATGGAAAAATAATGGAATTATAAACGTATGTATCACGTAGTCTTGAAAATGACGAGACACACATTAATAAACAAACATACAGATTCCACCCACACTAATAGAAGCTTCAAAAATTCAAGAATTCAAAAATCAATTGAAAAGACTTCAATGAATCAGGTATAAACTACAGGTATGCTTGTCTTGCATGCCGCATACACATTGCTCGTCTCGTGTCTCCGTGAAGGAGTCGTGTAGCAGCGTTAACAACGATAACCACGATAGGACGCGGTAGAGGGATTGATTAGAAAGATTGCAGATGATTAGCGGTCAGATCAGGGTGATTAGACATACACACAAGTGCATAGCAACGTTCTTCGCGTGCGCCCCTTTTGTCCTCTCACCTTGCTTCACTTCCCAGCGGTAGGTAAGGTAGGTACGCCCAGGCGGGGCCACCCCCTGGTGGAGTCAAGATTGGCGCTGAGATGGGCAGGTTTGCCCAAGTCCTTCGTGCATACTTGCGCATGCACACACGCATTAAAGGGTAGGCCACGCGAAGTGCGCACGGTAAACCTTGTTTAGGCTACCCAGGGGCTCCTCGGTACGTTCTTTCAGAGAACCTGAGGAGTCCCTTAACGCTTGCTTGCTTGATAAGGGTAGCTGCTCCATGCAGCGTGTTTGCGGACAGCGTATTATAGGGCACACTGAGAAGGGTATAATACCTGGAGTGTGCCTTGGTTCCTCCGCCGCAAACGCCCTTTCATTTGCCTTTGTTTTACAGGTGGGCAGGTAGGGTGAGTGGTGCAGCAGCATTTTTTTATGCCCTGCTAAACAAGGGCGCAGATCACACAAACAAGTAACTCCGCTCCGCCTGTGGCAGAGCAGGGAGTCCGACTTCATCGACATCTGCGCCTTGCACGCGAGAGCACTCCTTCCCTCCAAGCCCTAACAGGGGAAACGCGTTGTGGCGTCCCCTGTCAGGCCACAGTCGCTTAGTAGCGCTGTGTTCTCTTGCCATTTCACAGGAGGGTCGCTAGGACCCAAGAGAGCTTCATCTTCGCAACGCCCAGTAGAGTGTGCGTGTAGGAGTGGTAGTCCTGAGTGGGGGCTAGAGCCAGTTGCCCAGTGCTCGCCCACCAGGATGGTGCCACTGTAGGGTGTGTAGGACCTGTAGGGGGTGTGTCACTGTCCCACCCTTTTCCTGCAATTTTAGCGGGGTTGGTGGGCTGTGGCAGTGGTTAGGTCAGTGTTTTGGCCACATAGCAAACAGGCGTTTTGCATGCCTTCATAGCTTTTGGCCACCCCTCCCTGTAGTAGACAGATAGGTAGGGAAAACAATACCTGGATTAGCACGCTGGGTATTCCCCCAAGGTTTTGCGCCAGCACAGAAATTGGGCGCATAGGGGAGGGGAGACCCGGGGCGTACCCCGTGGCATCAATAAGCCAACCCTCCAGGTTCAGCAAGGGCGCAGACTTGGGTATAATTAGGACACCACTTCTGCGGCTTGCTCTCAGGACCTTAGGACTAGCACACTCACACATACGCTTTGGCAGGTAAGGGTAAGGTTCAGTCCCTAGCTTTAGTCTTGGAGGCAAGCGTCTCAGCGAGCCTCAGCAACTCACCAAGGTTGTTCTGGGACAAGTAGTCAACCAGAACTGAGTTTAGGCGTCCCTCCGGTAGAACAAATGCAGAGAAGGGCTCCCAGGTGGCCTCTTCGACTCCAAACCCTTCCCAGAGGGTGAGGAAGCGCCAACCCTGGCGATAGCGGTGGCGTAGGACAGACTTCACCACGTAGAAGCCTTCCTTAGCCATCTCCTCGGCGTTCATGTCGGGGAGTTCACCTTCAACTTCCATAATGCTGGCAGCCCCTTGTAGGTGCAGAGCGGCGATTTCCTCGTCGTTCAGCTCCCACTCCTCCCCACAGAGGTCTTCAGGATCATGGTAGCGCTTCAGGTGTTGAGCAGCGCACACCAGGGTACCCCCTAGACGGGGAGAACACCGCACAGTGATACGGTGTCCATCCACAGATAGGATCTTGTACGGCCCGAAGTATGGGTCATCGCTGGTAGAGCGTGGCCAGGCGGGTAGTCGACTGTGGTGCACCAGCACCCAGTCCCCCTCTTGGTAGGTGGCCGGTACACGGTGCTTGTTCTTCTTGTTCCACTGACGCTCCCTCACTCTCTGGAGCATAGCCTTGGCCTTGTCCACCTTCGCTTGTTGCTCTTGGACCCATTCACCCACAGAAGAATGGGTGTCCTCTGGATAGGGGGCATGCAGGAACCACGCCGGGCGCCCCATGAATAGCTCATGTGGCGAGTAGCCAGTAGCTGAACTCTCTTGGGAGTTCATCATCAAGGATATGACGGGGAGTAGTCTCACCCAGTCTCTGGTGCGTTCAGTTTTGCACCATATCCTGACGTTCTCCTTCAGGACACGAATCTGTCGCTCACATAGGGGGTTGCTCGTGTGAGAGTAGGGAATACCCGTAGACACCTGGACATTGAGGGACCTCAGGACCCTCTTGTACCAGCCAGTATCTGAGCGTACTCGTACGTCCTCATCGGAGTTGATCTCCTTGGGCGCCCCATAGACACAAAACCACTCCTCCAGGAGTATCTTGATAGTCTCCTCTCCGGTAATGTGCTTGGTACATGGGAACACCCTGGTAAACCTGGTCAACCCACAGGTTACCACGAGGGCGAAGTCATAGCCCCCGAACTTCGGCATCTCCGTGTAGTCCACGTATAGAACACTGTTGGCACAGTGTGGGATGGGCAGGGTCGAGTAGAGACCTCTGTCCCTGATATCCCCTGGTTTACAGGACCTGCACGGGCACTTGTCCACGATAGGCTGGAGCGTCTTCCGCAGTTGGTCGTCAGTCCACGTAGTGTGGAACCACTGCTTGAACAGCCTCAGGGTACGGTCTGCACCCACATGACCACTGGACTCATGGGTCCACTTCAGCAGCGCTGGGACTCGGTCACTAGGCACCACGATGCGGTCCTCGTGCCAGAGGTAGCTCTTGTCCCGCTTCCACTGGTCTTGGTTGACCAGGAGGGGTTCAAGGCGTTTCTCCAGGCGCCGGTAGATATCCCCAAACTCCTGTAGGTACTCCGATTGTTGGAGTCCATCCAGGGGGCGTATCATGGTCATGTTCAGGTCCAGGTGTACGTCCATACGGCTGAACGCCTCCTTAGCCAGCGCTTCAGACCGGGCACCAATCAGGGCGTCGAAGTTGTTGCGGCTGATGTAGTCGGCACACTCGTTCTTCACTCCCTGGATATGGTGTACCGTCAGCCGTAGTTGACTGAGGTAGGTCCACCAGCGCCGTAGCTTGGCCTTCTCAGGTGGGGGACCCTTCTGGAAACTGCGGACCGGTTCTTGGTCGCATAGCCAGACCACAGGGTTACTCCCCAACAGTCGTGCTTGTGAGGATAGCACCAGCATACCCGCGAGCAATTCCTGCTCATAGGTGGAGTAGTTCCCCCTGGCCTGGTTCCACTTCCAGTTCCAGTGGCCCAGAGGTACTAGGACCCACTTGTCGTCAGGGTAGCTGTGCTTGAGGGTTCCGTCTCGGTTGAGACCTTCCGTCCCCCATTGGGAAATGGCCGAGTCGAACTCCTCCTTCTCTAGTGCTTGCCATTGGAACAACGTTCCACCACCGCCCACATTGCTGGCGTCGGTCACCAGGATAATCTCCCCTTGTGCCCTAGGCACGCCCAAGCACTTAGCGTTGGCTACCTTGTCCTTGAGCTCGTCAAACGCTTGTTGCTCTTGTGGGCCCCAGCGCCAAGTAGTACTCTTCTTGATCAAGTCCGTCAGAACGGCGCTGGTATAGGTGAAGTTCTTGATGTGGCGGCGATAGAAGTTGCACGCCCCAATGAAACTGCGTACATCATGAAGTCCTTTCTTGGGGTCTTCGTGTCGTACCTTGGCATCCATCAGGGGTTTGGCCTTAGAGGCCGCTGGGGTCCACCACCCATAGCCAACGTCAAACCCCAGGTACTGCATGGTCTCCTGCATGAACTCACACTTCTCCAGCTTGAGTCGTGTGTGGTTCTCCTGGCAGACCGCAAAGAACTCACCCAAGAGGATTAGGTGATCCTCCTGGGTATTGGTCCCGAGGCATACATCGTCGATGTGAGCCTCCATCTGGGCCCCACGGGATATGAGCTCCTGCACCTTAGGTCTCCTTCGTAGGATGGACAAGATCTTGTTCATCAGCTCTTGGAACAGAGCGGGTGCGTTAGCCACGCCGAATGGCATGACCTTCCACTTGAATACCCTCCCCTGAGGGGTGATGAAGGCCAGTACTTCCTGCGCGTTGGGCGTCAGGTCCACTTGCCAGAATCCACTTCGCTTGTCCATCTTGGTCTTGTAGCGACAGGACGCTATCTTCTCCAGGGTAGACTCCATATTGGGAATGGACCCTGAGTGGTTCAACGTCTTCTTGTTCAGCTCTCCATAGTCCACTACCAGCCGTTTGGCTGTAGACCCAGGTTTAGCCACCAGGAAACAGGGGCTGCAGTGTAGGGGGTAGTCCCCGTCCTTGTACTCCAGGACTAGGCCAGCGTCGATACATTCTTGTATCTGTCGCTCAATCTCGTCGGCCTGCTCTTTAGGAGCTGGATAGGGTCTCCTCCGGATCTTGTGACCCACGAACTCGGGTTTCAGCTTGAGGTCCATCTGTACCAGCTTGTCGCATGAGGCTGGAGGGGGTAGTTCTCCGAACACCTCCAGATAGGTCCTTATCAGCTTCTGTACCCGAGGGTCCAATACCTTGATCTTGTCTTCCATGTCCTCGTCGGAGTGTAAGTTGCTTGCCCCTTGAATAGACGTCGGGAGGTGGTCCTCCACCGACTCTTCGCCCGAGGTAGTATCCTTCAGCCCTTGGTAGGCATATAGAAGGTCTTGCTCGACCATCTCCGGTGGACGATGGCAACATAGGCACGCTCGAGGGGGTTCACATACATATTCCTCCGAGAGGTCGTCCTCATCTGGGGTCCTCACATGGGCGCCCCACACGCTCTTCATGAGCTTGAGATCTACCTCCCTTTGCCAGGTGGTGATCTTCTGTTCGAGGTCCTCCTTCAATTGGGATAGGTCTCCCATACGTCCTTGCTTCAGTGGCCACGAGCTGCGGGTAGGCTTCGCGTAACATAGCTTTTTCGCCACCAACTTCCTCTTGGAATCCACATACTCCCTGAGCCTGGATCGAGGGTCCAGCTCTTCATCCACGGGGTCTTCCACCCTCATGGAGAGTAGGGGTTTTAGTGGGGCGACGTACTCGGCGTTCTCCACTTCCTCCACCGCGGTCTGCACGAAGAAGGCGTCGTGCTCAGTTTCGTCGTCTGAGTGGATAGAGCTAGGTAGCTCAGATAGTCCACACTCAGAGACTCCATCAGGAACAGGTACATGACAGGGAGAGTTGGGGGCGTTGGTGTCAGTCACGACGTACTCATCTCCTCCGGGTGTAGTTTCAACAGCATCTTGAGGTCGTAGGCGATCCTTCAAGTCACCCAAGGCGAGTCCATCGCTTTCTCGTTGTATAGCCTGGACCAGAGTAGGGTCAGGTCTTCCCAGGGGATGGTGGTAAGACTTCCGTCCACCACGCTGAGCATACTCCCCCATCCGGGCTTCCCAATGGGCGTCTTGCGTCCCAGAGGCACGTAGATGGCCTCATCAGGTAATCGCACCGAGCTGATAGTCAGCTTGTCAAGGAGGGTTCGCCAGTACTCGTTGCCCCCATGGGCTCCCCAATCGGGGGAACAGAGGACCATACGGGAACGTTCCAAGGCCACCTTGGTCAGCACCTTCCCCAGTTCACTGAATCTGGGGTTCCCGTAGGCCATCCCGAAAGAGGGCCAGTAAAATTTGTAGCTGCAGTTCTTCCCCTTGCTGCAGTATAGGTCCAGTACATGCTGCTTGTCGCTGGCGAACAGCTCCACACTTAGGTCTTCTCGAGAGTAACCCAACTCCTTCAGACCTTGGTCTAGGACTTCCCCCAATAGTTGATAGTCCTCAGTTTTGGAGGCCGCCATCATGTTCGAGGGCTCCTCCTTCGATAGTCTCAGGTAACTCGAGGTATGTTCCGACTGCTCCAGTGGCACAGACTCTCTGCCACTGCCGTGGTCCACGTACAGGAGGTAGGGCGCTTGCAGCGTCAGGGATTGTATCTGGGAGTGCTGCACGAAGAAGTCAGTACCCAGTACAAAGTCGAAGGCCTCAGTGTCCATCACATAGAACCGATGGGCGATAGTTCGAGAGCCCATAGGTACCTCCACTTCACAGTCCCCGCAGCTGTGCACCACATGTCCATCCCCCATTCGTATAGCCGCGGTGGTCATGGTGTTCTTCAGGCTCCCACAAGGTAAAATTTTCTTGGCCACTATAGATATTGTGGCGCCAGTATCCAGTACCCCCAGGTATTCACGTCCCCCTAGTCGGATACGTACCCAAAACACCAGGTCTTGCGTGCCACCAGAGCGTCCCCGTCAGAATTCCGCGGGACAGGTCACCTCGAACCCCTTGTTCCGCAATTTGCGGGCCATCCTCAGGAAACGGCTTCTCTTCTTGGCGTTGCCGTCATCACCACCTTCATGCTCACGCTTGGCTCCTTGTTCTTGCTGGGCCTGCGTCTGTGAGGGTGTGGTAGGTCCAGACTGCCCTCCAGAGGGCTCGGAGTTCCCCCCTGGATTCGGGTTCGGGTTACCTCCGTTCTTGTCCTTGTTCTTGTTGTCGTTCTGGCGGTTAGCGCCTCCTCCTTGTCCGCCTTGACCCTTGTCTTGACCACCTTGACCACGTCCTTTCGACTTGCCCTTGCCGGAGTCGTTGCCTTTGGCCTTGCCTCCACCTTTGCCTGAGCTTTTGCCAGGATCTTCCCCCTTAAGCTTCGCCGATAGGCGTTGCTTATGGTAGCACTCGTCCTCATAGTGCTTCCGCTTACCGCAGAATGCACACGTGATGGTGCAGCGCTAATGATCCGGCAGCTTCACTTTGGCGCCGGTGATCTTTTCCTGCTGCTTCCCCTGGACTACAAAGCAGTCTCGCTGCTCGCAGTCAGAGGCGTGCTGCAGGTGGCCCTGCTCATCTCTGGCTTCACACCAGAATAGCTCCTTCACGTTCTCCATTAGGCGGGCGTGGGCGTGTTTGGGGGTAGTCCCCTGCCCAGGTCGGGATCCTTGGTACCCTTTGCCTCCAGAACCTCCACCGCCAGGACGGTAGTTGTTCAGGTGTTGGTCGCTCTCCTTCTCCAGCGCCATCTCCAGGAGCAGCACGCATAGATCCTCGTAGCGGAGGGATCTAGCCTTGCGCTCAGCCGTCAGACGGCACTCGTCCCATAGCTCTCGGGGGAGCTTGGCGCACAACCAGAACAGCAGGTCGTCGCTGCTGTAGGAACCGGGCGTCAGTCGTCCAGCCCAGTGATCCAAGTCCGCCAACAGCTCGGAGACCCTGCCAGGTTTGGGGTTGTTGGGCAGCACGGGCAGGTTCTGGATCTCGGCCCTGATGGAGAGGTCGGTCTCGTAGGTTGGGTACTGCCTCTCCAGGGCAACCAACACGTCGGCAAAGGTGGCGGAGTTAGTGACGATCTGCCTGACCTGCTTCTCCAGGTATTTGGTCTTGCAGCACTGCAGGAGCAGGTCGCACTTCACTCGCCCACTCGCGTGGGTTTGGCCGGTCAGTCGTAGGAACCGGCCAAAGTTCTCAGGGAACTCGCTGAGGTCCTTGCCTGTGAACTCAGGCAGGTTCACCACTATCTTGGAGGTGGCAATAGCCTTCGCCTCCTGAGCTCGGCGTCCTTCAGGGCGTCAGGTCTTCTTCTTCTTCTTCTTCTTCTTCTTACCCTTGGGGTCCTCGGGGTCCTCAGGGTCTTCGTCATCCGATGGCGAAGAAGAAGTCATCGACGGCGGCCCATCATCAGAGGGGTCTCCGCCTAGATCACTGGAGCCATAAGGCTCCACGTCCACCATAGCCCTTAGGGCTGTCAGCCCCAGCTGGTCCAGCTCGGCCCTCGTCGAGTTCGTCACGTGGCTGTAGGGCGGCTGGGCTGTCCTCGGGACGAATGGACTTCTCGGTACTGCTGCAGGAGTCGGCATCGGTCGGCTCCTCAGGCTCCCCAGGGTATTTGTCAACCCTGCCGCCAGGTGGTTAGCCTGTACTCGGTGGGGTGACATTCCCACCGTCGTAGGTGACGCATGGGACGGGATCATCAGGGGCTGCAGTTTCTCCCTGATCTCTTGCGTGAGGTCGCTCACGATTTGCGAAGTGGCTCCTCGGAGCACCTCATTGATCTCCGACCGCGTCAGGGACCTGTTGGAGGATCTTCCCGATCTTCTACTCCTGCCTCCCAGAGACTCTGGTCCTTTCCTCAACCCACTCAAGGGTGCATACCCAGGTGCATACCCAGGAGCATACCCAGGAACTTCCATGTAGGTTCCAGTGGCGTGGAGTGGATGGGGATGGTCAGCCGCATACCATCGCGGCGCAGAGCTGGAAGCCACCGGCTCACTGGCAGTAGTTGCCTCAAGGAGCGCAGTGGTAGGTGGGCCCATGCCATAGGCGGGGTAGTGAGGCATGCCAGTAAAGCCTGTGCCCTCTGCCATAGGCGGGTTGGTTGTGGAAGTGGATGTTGCGGCGGCTGGGAGTGTGGTGGTTATGGGAGAGGGTGATGCAGGGAGGCCAGAAGCGCTTGGTGCGCCTTCGAAGGTAGGGATACTCGTCAGGTCTTGCCCTTGTTCCTCTCCTTCGTCTGCTTCTCCTCCAGCATCCTTCTCGCTCTCGTTCTCTCTCTTCCTCTTCACAGGCTGAGGCTGAGAGACCACTTCCTCCACCGACAGGGCGCCGAAGGCCGTCTGGAGGCCATCCAGGGAGTCCTCCGCCGTATCCATTGGCCCATGTAAGGGCTCCACCGAAGGTACAGCGTCAGGCGCCGGCCTTGCCGGTGCCTCAGGCGCTGGCGCTGTGTTCACATCGGCGTCCACTCTTCCTGGATCCATCTTAATCCGCCCTTCTGCTTGTATTTGCCTGCTCGGAGCACTGGTTGTACGGCGCGGGGTCGCTGCCGGTTCACAGAGACAGGCTGCCTCTGCTACCAGAAAAGTTTATAGTGTTTTCAGCACTGTGTTTTTGCTTCTCCTGCTGCTTGTTGTTGCTGTAGGGTGTCCTGCTGCTGGTTTTGGATGATGAAAAGCTTTTGTTTGTTGAAATACAGTGAAGCCAACTCAATCCAGGATAGCCCAAGCCAATAGTATGCAAGGAGAAGGTAATTCAGGATCAAAGCATGAAGGGCTGCAGTGTAAACAGTGAAAGGTGATTGGATATTCACAGAAACTACAGCTCAGGTCACAAATGAATGCATATTCACAAAGATAGCTGAAATGTTTTAGGAAAAGAGTTAGAAAACTGCCTCAGGATCACTCTCTCTCCATAGTGCCATCTTAGGAGATGTGCACTCTTTGTTTTGGGTCCCATATGTGCTGAGGTGGCAGGTCACTGCCATGTCACATGGGATCTTCCTACTTAGCTAGGCTGACCAAGAATTGAACCCAGGACCTCTCAAAAAGAGGTGCCCAGCCCCCTAGGGTGCATACCACTAGGATAGCTAAGAATTCATGGAAAAACATAGATAAATTCATAGGCTCTACTTTAGGTATGTCAGTGCTCAGTCAACTCAGGAAAAGATGTTTTACTTCTGATTGAAAGGGGATTAAGGGGTCCACTCCATATCCTGATTGGGTGTTTGGTTCCATAGGTCAAAATGTGTTATCACCACTTTTGGTTGGACCAATACTAAGATAAAAATGCATGGATGCTCAGTGCATCTCTAATACAACTAGAATATGCCTCAAAGCAATGGAAAAGCACTTTTTCTTACTCGCGAGGCCTCGCGCAAGGTTGACAGTCAAAAACAGTGCCGAACCCCTTTCAGTTTTGCATTCTCAACCATACTGTACTTGTATTCGCTAAAAGCACCCCACATATGCATTATCGACGACGATTTTACCCATTTTTAATGTTATGTTCCCTTCAATACAGGCTTTCCTCTTATCGCAGAATGGCAAGCCCCGCCCAAAAAACAATGACAAGATACCGACTATGACCCTGGGACCTCGGGATCGGAGGCTGGAACATCAAAGAAGGGGCGTAAGAAGAAGGAAACACCAGATCCTGGCTTAACCTTGGGTACTGACATCGAGGACCACCTGAATCCGGACGGGAGGCAGGTGGAGGTTGAGCTGGACAACGTAAGAATCGACCAGGAGAAGACAAAGGGGCAGATCAGATGGAAAGATGCGAAGTTACTGCAGAAGCGTATTGAGTCACTCGAAGCAGCATCGCCAACAGGCCCATTACACGTCGTTCTCTGGGAAGATAATAGTATGTTGCCAACCGACTTTTCGCTCTTCTCTTTGCGCGAGCCCTCGCTCAAAGACGTGTCTCATATTTGCAGATGGCGATTGTTGGTGTGTATCTGGACAGCACAGCGTGGAAGCGGTTGCGAAGATTCGGGAGAAGCGACGCACCGCGTGTCTGGATCTGCAGCAGTGGCATACTGTATGCATCGCCGATGTTCTAAAGCCTACGACACCGTGGGCCTTCCGTGCAAAGCTGGCGGGACAAGCACAAGGAAGCGCACAAGACGTTGAGCCAATTCCGCTGTATGAGGCAGCAGATAACCTCATTCGATGTGTTGAAGATCAGCGGCGGTGAGGCCTACCTGACACGTACAGCAATCTTAAGATCGCCATTGTGGATGCTGTGCAGATGAGTGCCCTGGTTCCAACCGCTGAACTGAAGCAACCTGGTCAATTCGTATGTTCATTAATCGTTGTTTCGGTGCTCTTCGCTGCGCGAGGCCTCGCGCATAACGTTGTCACTTTCAGGACAAAACGTATAAATTGTGGAAAGATTTTATGACGTTTGCCTACTATGCTGGTCCGGAAGCTGTGAAAGGTCTGCAGAAGTTCCACGACAAAGGGGAGAAAGTCACGAAGAATGCGCTGAAGAAACTAGACAGGATCCTGTTGCCGGAGTTCTACAACAAAGTGGCAGAAGTGATGCAGGAAGAAAAAACAACCCTTAAATCCTTGCAGAATTCGTTTGACGACATCATCCTTGAGCAGTGGGTCTCAATGCATCTGGACCACCCGCACAACGGCCAGTACGTTCGACCTCAGAAAGGTGTGTACCATCGACGCGACGTGGGTTCCATTTCTGCATCAGTGCGCCGCACTTTCTCCATTTCTGTTCTTTAGCCAAAGACATGCGGACCCGCAAAGAGGTTGCTGCACTTGGAAGGCCTGCCCTGAAGGTGACTCTTGGTACAGGGGGCTATTGGCGTGAGTCTGAAGGCAAAAGTTGCGGTCCATGGCCGCCATGGAAATCCATGATTCGCGCACCACTGTGGCAGGTGGCAGAGAAAGGCAAACCCGCCTCCCTGAAAATCCTCAAAGTCCAAAAACTCCTGGGTCAAGAGCCTACCAGAAGCCGTGTGGTCCCCCCACCTGCTGGCGTTACTGGTGACTTCAAGACAGTGGAACAGCAGGATCCATCACTGTCAAGTCAAACTATCACAGTTAAGGCAACCCGAATGGCAGCGTTGAACCATGAACCCCCGAAGCGGTTCATGGAGATTGACAAGAACCTGATTATCATCAACGGCGACATATTTGAACATCTTGCTCCTGAGACGATGTGCCCAGCCTGGCTGTATGAAGAGATGGCGCGTGCCGATACCCTTATCTGCGGCTCCAAAACTGTTGTTGACAACATGTTCAACGTACTGGAAACGGAAACAGAGAGGCGTCTCAACGATGATTTCAACGCGCTGCGCATTGGCCACATGTTGCTTATTCCCATCTTCAGTTGGCCAGTAAAACCGAAGCCTGCAGGGGATCTTACAACGTTTGACGTTCGCTGGTTGCTGATTGCGTCACCGGATAGCTGGTCGAGAAAGGTATAATTCCCTCATTACGTCCGCTCTTTGCGCGAGGCCTCGCGCAATAACTTCTCCCTCATTGCAGATTCCGAATTATCTGACGTTTGGACCTCCTCAAGTAGAGGAGATGGATCCTGTTGAATTTGGCGGTCACCTTCCGATAACGACGGTTATGTGGTATTTCGACACTCACCTCTTTCACCTGAAGCAGGATAAGACCTTTAAGCCTGCGTTTGTGTTCATTGATCATCAGCCGGATCTGGTGTGCAAGATCGCGTCCGTAGAGCCGGATTCTCGCATGTACCTTCTTGGTGTTACCTCCGACAATCTCTCTGATTGGGTCAACAGAGTGCAGACTCAGTTGAACCATGTATTGACACAAGAGTCGAAACTGCACGCGTCTGGTGATTGGGACCAGCAAGCCAACTGGGCAAACCGTGGTATTCCCCTTTGGGTTTGCGATGACAAGGTGGGTTATGAGGCGTTGTCGCTGAAGGAGGAAGAGACTGTTGAGAAAGGTCAAGCTGCAGAAGCACTGGCCCCTGCAAAGCGGAAGTCTACTGGTGGGGAACCAGCCCCCAAGAAGAAGAAGACTGCCTCCAAGCCTCAGGCAGCGAAGTCGGTTACCGGTGCAGAATCCGACGAGAGCGATGGGGATGAAGAGGAGGAGAGCGAGGAAGAAGAGGAGGAGGAAGCGCAGGTCTCCCAGGGCAAGGCAGCGAAGAAAGTGGCAGTGAAGCCGAGGTCCGAGGAAACCGGGGCCCGAGCTCCATTCAAGCAGCCAGCCCGTCAGTCCCAACCAAGAAGCGCGCCCGCAAAGCCACCTCCTAAGGGTAACACGTCCGTTGCTAAGGCTATGGGTTCTAAGATGCAAACTGTTCCGAAGAAAAAGTAATTTCTTCGCTTGTTCTGATATATTATGCGCGAGGGCTCGCGCTATGCATTCCCTCTTCGACGACCTTTATGCTGTCACCTTGTGCGGCACATTTTTCTCTGTGATGCATTTCCTTGCGCTGTTGTGTTGGTGTTTGCGCGAGGCCTCGCGCAAAGAAGGGGTGCCAAAAAATGCTTCCTGTCGTGCAGCGTGCAACATGGTTTTCGAAAACTGGTTTTCCAAAAGATTGAAAGCTCACGGGTGTTTTTATTGCAAAGCATAAATGGTATAGGAAACAAAAAGTCGTGGTTTTCCCAAAAAAGAACTTCATTTTGGTGGAAATAAATCTTTTTCCCGGGCAGTCGGTTTTGTTGAAAATAAAGGAAAATGGACCAGTTAATTGCTTTTCACAGGATTTTTGGTTCTTGCGTTTTACGTCCCCCCCAAAAGGACTATTTTCTCGCAGTGCCGTGGAGAGGCACTTTTGGGCGCATTTTGACCATGCAACTTGAGCCACCTAAGACGTACAAGTACGCTCAGATACCGGCTGGTACAAGAGGGTCCTGGGATCCCTCAATGTCCGGGGGTCTACGGGGATCCCCTACTCTCACACGAGCAGCCCCCTATGTGAGCGACAGATTCGTGTCCTCAAGGAGAATGTAAGGATATGGTGCAAAACTGAACGCACAAGAGGCTTGGTGAGACTACTCCCCATCATATCCTTGATGATGAACTCCCAAGAGAGTTCGGCGACTAGCTACTCGCCCCATGAGCTATTCGTAGGGCGCCCGGCGTGGTTCCTACACGCTCCCTATCCAGAGGACACCCATTCTTCTGTGGGTGAGTGGGTCCAAGAGCAACAAGCGAAGTTGGACAAGGCCAAGGCAATGCTCCAGAGGGTCAGGGAGCGTCAGTGGAACAAGAAGAACAAGCACCGAGTGCCGGCTTCCTACCAAGAGGGGGACTGGGTGCTGGTGCATCACAGCCGCAGGGTCCTGTGCAAATGCCCGTTGCCATGCCCATGGCCATGCCCATGCCAGCCATGAACGTCCACCAGATGCAGATGCCCATGCATCCCATGCAGCCCATGCAGTCACTGCACCCCATGCAGCCCATGCAGTCAATGCACCCCATGCAGCCTATGCAGTCAATGCACCCCATGCGGCCAATGCAGCCCATTCAGCCCATGCAGCAGTTTTGCTCTCCACTGAGCAACACGCAGCCCTTTGGCTTTCCTGTGTACAGGCCGTATTGAGAGCGAATTTCGTTTCATTTTAGAGGTGCCCAGCACCCTACATTTGTGCTTACAGTATTTTCTGCTTAGGAGGTGTCTTATTTGGTGACATTGTTGGCATTCACTATTTGATTGATTGCCTGCCTTTATTTTACATTAGAGCCTTTTTGGGGTCCTGTCACATGTTTTTGATTTACAGACGGTGCAGATGTCATCAGTGCATTGCTGTCAATTTGTCTGATGCGTGGACAAGGTAGGAGCATCTGTGCATTGCTGTGTTCTTCACATTTTCTGCATCCAAGGCACTGTACTGAACTCTGTATCATGCAGACCTCTGAGTTATTTTGCAATTTCAGCCATGAATGTTGTTGGTATTGGACCCCCCCTATTTTGGGGGCGCTGAATCCAAAAAACATGCTTTTGGAGTCCAAAAAATTGCTTTTGGGTACCCTTTGAGTAAAATTGTATGCAGGTAGTTTGTGCCACATCTGGTGAAATCTGGTAAACCCCCCCCCCCCCCTCCGGGGCCATTTTTTGGAAAAAACGGGTAAATGAGCCTTTTGAAAAAATTTTTATGAGGACCCCCCGTATTTTGGGGGCACTGAATCCAAAAAACATGCTTTCGGAGTCGAAAAAGTTGCTTTTTGGGTACCCTTTGAGTAAAGTTGTATGCAGGTAGTTAGTGCCACATCTGGTGAAATCTGGTAAAACGCCCCCCCCCCCCCGGGGCCACTTTTTGGAAAAAACGGGTAAATGAGCCTTTTGAAAATGTTTTCATGAGGACCCCCCCTATTTTGGGGGCGCTGAATACAAAAAACATGCTTTCGCGGTCCAAAAAATTGCTTTTTGGGTACCTTTTGAGTAAAGTGACGTTTTGGCCCGTAAAATCCTAGGTGACTACCAGCCTGGCCACGCTCTACCAGCGATGACCCCTACTTCGGGCCCTACAAGATTCTATCTGTGGATGGACACCGTATCACAGTGCGGTGTTCTCCCCGTCTAGGGGGGACCCTGGTGTGCGCTGCTCAGCACCTGAAGCGCTACTACAATCCTGAACACCTATGTGGGGAGGAGTGGGAGCTGAACGACGAGGAGATCGCCGCCCTAGACCTACAGGGGGCTGCCAGCCCTATGGAAGTTGAAGGGGACCTCCCCGACATGAACGCCGAGGAGATGGCTAAGGAAGGATTGTACCCGGTGAAGTCTGTCCTACGCCACCGCTATCGCCAGGGTTGGCGCTTCCTCACCCTCTGGGAAGGGTTTGGAGTCGAAGAGGCCTCCTGGGAGCCCTTCTCAGCGTTTGTACTACCTGAGGGACGCCTAAACTCAGTTCAGGTAGACTACTTGTCCCAGAACAACCTTGGTGAGTTGCTGAGGCTCGCTGAGACGCTTGTCTCCAAGAGTAAAGCTAGGGACTGAACCTTACCCTTACCTGCCTAAGCGTATGTGTGAGTGTGCTACTCCTAAGGTCCTGAGAGCAAGCCGCAGAAATGGTGTCCTAATTCTACCCAAAGTTCTCCCAAGTCTGCACACTTGCTAAACCTGGCGGTTGTCTTACCGGTGCCACAGGGTACGCCCCGGGTCTCTCCGCCCCTAAGCGCCCAGTTTCTGTGCTGGCGCAAAACCTTGGGGGAATACCTAGCATACTAATCCAGGTATTGTTTTTCCTACCTACCTGCCTACTACAGGGGAGGGGTGGCCAAAAGCTATGAAGGCATGAAAACGCCTGTATGCTACGATGGCGGAAATCTAGCTTAACCACTGCCACTGCCCACCAACCCCGCTAAACTTGCAGGAAACAGGTGGGACAGTGACACACCCGCTACAGGTCCTACACACCCTACAGTGGCACCAGCCTGGTGGACGAGCACTTCCTCAACTGGCTCAAGCCCCAACTCAGGACTACCACTCCTACACGCACGCTCTACTGGGTGTTGTTGAGGACGAGGTCACGAGCCGTAATGGCTCACCTGTGAGATTGCAAGAAAACACAGGGCTACTAAGCATCTGTGGCCTAACAGGGACGCCACAACGCGTTTCCCTGCGAGGGCTTGGAGGGAAGGAGTGCTCTTTTGGCGTGCACAGCGTGAATGTTGAAGAAGTCGGACTGCGCTCGGCACTCCTGGGTGAGTTGCAGTTTGTTGTTTGTGTGATCAGCGCCGCATAGTTTAGCACAGCTTGAAACTGCACCAATTCACCCTGACCTTCCCACCTGTAAAGCAAAGGCAGATGACTTGGGTTTGCGGCTGAGGAACGTAGACTACCTCCACGTATTATACGCTTCTCAGGTAGCCCTATAATACACTGTCCTCAAACCCAAGTACAAGCAAGCAAGCTTAAGGAACTCCACCCGTTCTCTTATAGAACGTGGGGTGGAGCCCCTGGGTAACCTAAACAATAGTTGTACCGTGCGCACCACGTGTGGCCTACCCTTTAATGCGTGTGTGAATGCACGAGCATGTAGGTTTTCCAACAACCTGGTCCAATCTTTCTCTTTCCTACCAATCTTACCCCACGATCATGAACTCCACCAGGGGGTGGCCCCACCTGGGCTTACCTACCTTACCTACCGCTGGAGAGCAAAGCAAGGGAAAGGAAAAAGCGAAACACAAGCGAGCAAATCAGGGCAACAAAAAGGGTGGTTGTGCTTGTGTGCGTGGTCGTGGTTGTTGTAAGAGCAGTTGTCACGGTTGCCCCGCATTGCACCGCAGGGCAGGACCGGTAGCCCCCCGTGACAACCACTCCCTGGCCGAAGGCCATCTGTTTGTCCCTAATTTCACCTCTAATCACCTGCAATCTTTCTAATCTAGCCCTCTATCGTTTGTTAGCGCTGCTACAAGGCACGTTCACGGAGACACGAGACGAGCAATGTGCATGCTGCATACGAGACGAGCACACCTGTGGTTTATACCTGATTCATTGAAGTCTTTTCGTTGATTTTTGTATTCTTGGATTTTTGATTCTTTCTGTCAGTGTGGGTGGAATCTTTATGTTTATTTATTTATGTGTGTTTCGTCATTTTCGTCATACGTAACATACATTTATAATCTTATTAATTCTTTATTTTCCGGCGCTTCGCTAAGACCCGCTCCTGCGCGCCGTCTTTTTCTGCGTGGGAATTTCCTGATTTAAAAAATCAGGAGATGACCACAGTTTTTATAAAAATGTGCATCTGATGCACAATAGGATTCTGGTCAGGTATGTGCTTTCAGAAAAATTCTACGCCGTCATTTGACGGATTTAGGTGTTGTCGCTTCGCGTTTGCTTGGATTCGTCCCTCATCCTTCCATTCCTCTGTTGTACAGATATCCTCGCAAAGCGTCGCTGAGTAGGCCTCTGTTCGGGCCGAAAAGCAGCAGCAGGAGACTGAACCAGAACCCAAGACCCCTCCAAGGGGCAATTTTAATTTAATTGTCGCCCCCTCGCCGCAGTACCAGGACAGGTGTCTCCATCAGGTTCCATGAGACTTAGATCGAACGTCCTCTGAGAGTCTGGCGTTGGGTTGTGTTACGCTGCAGCTTGGAGGGAGGGATGCATATGCATATGGTCTTTGCATGCCCTATTCTAACCCCACCAAGCCACAGGAACCCCTGCAGCGCCAAGAGCGCTGAGTTTTCTGTTGGAAATCGTCATGAACAATGCAGCAAGAGTCGCTGGCCATGGTAAAGCACTCTTTTCCAGTGTTAGGGAAGCTATAGATATTTTAAAGTAGGTGTGGAAACCAAGGAAAGGCCAAGGAAAAAATCCCTTTTTCCTGAAAATGCGACATTGGTGGCCACCACAGCACAAGGGGGGGAGTAAGAAAACGTGCTTTTCCAATCCTTTAGGGTATACTTTAATTGTATTAGAGGTGCTCTACGCACTATTGCATTTTTATCTTAGTATTGGCCTAACCAAAATGGGTGATGCCACATTTTGACCTATAGAACCAAACACGAAATCAGGATGTTGTGTGGACCCCATAATCCCCAAGCAATGTGCTTTAAAACATCCTTTCCTGAGTTGACTGAGGCACTGATATTCTGAGGCAGAGCCTATGATATTATCTATGTTTTCTCATGAATTCTTAGCTATCCTAGTGGTATGCACCCTAGGGGGCTGGGGCACCTCTTTTTGAGAGGTCCTGGGTTCAATTCCCAGTCAGCCTAGCTAAGTAGGAATATTGTAATGGAACTCAGCACGTGCGCGCAGACCGCGATCATTTAGTGAACGCGCGTGCGTGCATATGTAAAGCACAGTGCAATGCAATTCAATTATTAAACTATTGAATCAAATTCATTTTGTGTACTGTGCAGAACACTGGGATGAAACTATGTAGTGATTTATGAGATCAATCACGTGCTGCGCCGTTGCCGTATTCGCATTTGGATTTCGAAATCACTAAGGAGATCACGGGGAAAATAGCACTCAAAAGAGAAGATCTCCAAGATCATTACAATCCCAGTGTTCGATTTCCGTGAAACTCTCTTTGGTGATGTCGGAGTCATTTCTGGAGTGATTGAAATTCGCCGAATTCGCAGTATTTGACGATCGCCAGCGGCTGCAGGTTGGTTATTGACTGTCGTTTTGGGAGCTGAGGCCAAGAGTTCACGAAGTTTGAGAGCCAGTTTGTGAGACTCAGCAAGATTTCTATGGCAGGTTTGCGAAGCAAGTACGCTGTTCGTGACTATAGAGAAGAGCCTGTTCCTGATGCCTTGCCAGGAGATAAGCCTTATATTTGGGCTGAGATAGAGCAAGCTGCTCGACCGTCAAAGGTGCCTTGGGAGGAATTCAAACTTCAGCAGCTTGCTTACGCTGATTGGTGGTTTGGCAGTGTGCGTAACGCGGCGGAGTGTCGCCGAAGTTTTGAGGCCGAGATCAAGCAGCACCCGCAGATGCTGTGGAATGTGGAGGAGCTGTTGAGCTATCGCGATAAAGGAGTGCCTTGGTGTGACTGCACGTTGAGTTATGGTTACGAACACGTCTGGGCTTTGGAGTGCCTTGAACGTGAGCCATCATTTGTGCGAACAGTTCGTCTCGCGCTGCTGAGTTCTTCTGATGAAGAGAATACGAAGGCTGTTGGCTCCTGCGCGACGGTTGAGGATGATGATCCATGCCAACGCGGTGACGAAAAGAAGAGACACGCCACGTTCAAGCGCCGACGCTGTGATCGCCCACGCAAGCGCGGGCAGGGAGGGCAGTAGTATTGCTGGGCCTGCATGAGGCTTGCTGCGTGTGTTTTGGTTTTAAGGACTGATTTGTTTTGCTCTGTTTCGTCTTCTATGGCGCTGGGCCTGAGCGCTGGGCCATGGGCTTGCCTCTGAGGGGCTCGCCACTGGTTTGGTACGCTGGGACATGTTGGTCTCGCACCCTTCTGCAACACATGTTATTCTTCCTGGTTGTTTCCTTGCCTGCCATGCGTGGATGGCAGTGCATCTGATTTGAATGTGAAAATTGAGTAGGTCAGTCCTGGTCTCTTTGCCTTCGAAGTGCAGTTTTCTGTAAAGTAGCCGTGGCTCTGATATGTACCTTTACTTTGTTTTCTTGCACTTGTGTCGGTGGCTTCGCGCACTGACATGCCTTTTTACGAGCACTGTGGATGCGAACCCAGTGTGGGCAGCACAACAACATTCTGCACGTTGCTTTGCTGTTGCTATGTTTCTGTTTGTCTTGCTGTATTTTTGTGAAACTGCAGGGTTTTGGAAACGCAGTGAAGGTTTTCCCCTAGGGTGGAAACTTTTGCAGTGTCTTTTCAAAACTTTTGTGGTAAAACAAAGCCAGCAAGCGGTGTAAAGTATTTCAATTTTCTTCTCTTTCTGAGCAAGCACGCACTGCTTTGGCACTGTGTGCAGTATAGGGTAGTGTTTATACATTTCAGTCAGTGTGCAGCTTGGTATAGCTGAAAAGATTTAGACACTTATTAATGATCTAACTCGGATCCGATGCAGTGCTGAGTCCATCATGCTCTGTATCAGCCCTGTGCTAGGTGCAGTGCTAGGTGTAACGCTTTCTGAGTGTCTATTTTGTGCACTGCTGAGGTCCATCATATCTCTTGTCAGGCCCTGTGCCTGGTTCCTCAGCACCCTGCACATGGCTTGTGAAGGGAGTGTAATGGAACTCAGCACGTGCGCGCAGACCGCGATCATTTAGTGAACGCGCGTGCGTGCATATGTAAAGCACAGTGCAATGCAATTCAATTATTAAACTATTGAATCAAATTCATTTTGTGTACTGTGCAGAACACTGGGATGAAACTATGTAGTGATTTATGAGATCAATCACGTGCTGCGCCGTTGCCGGATTCGCATTTGGATTTCGAAATCACTAAGGAGATCACGGGGAAAATAGCACTCAAAAGAGAAGATCTCCAAGATCATTACAATATCCCATGTGACATGGCGGTGACCTCAGCACCACAAGCCATGCCAACTCATCACCTATGGGACCAAAAAACAAAGAGTGCACATCTCAAGATGGCACTATGAAAGAGTGTGAGCCCTTGGGGCAGTTTTCCAATCAGTTTTTCTCAAACATGTAAAATATTTCATCCTGAGTTGCATTGAATGTTTATTGCTGTGGTCTATCGTTGATTAGCTCTCTTTATCTAACTCTTTGTGACTGCAGCCCTTCATGCTTTGATCCTGTTTATCTTCTACTTGCTTATCTCTTGCTTGGGTTATCCTAGATTGATTGTATTTCAACAATAAAACATTTTCATCATCAAAAACAAGCAGCAGGAACCCTACACCAGCAGCAAGCAGCAGGAGAGGCACATCAAAAACACAGTGCTGAAAACACTATAAAACTTTCTTCAATGGCTACTACACGGTTGCAGGTATTGCACGCCACGAGTATACACAGGGTGGGAAATTCCTTACCCTGTGGGATGGCTATGGACTATCGGAGGCAACCTGGCAGCCCATGTCAGCCTTTGTACAGCCAGATGGGAGTAGCAACCCCATCTTTTGTTCCTACCTCGTTGAGAACAACGAGGGACTTTTGCCTTGGGAAAAATCAGCAAGGTTTTCTTAAACAAATACAAAGAACAAGCACAAGTGTGGGCGAACAAGAAAACGTTTCTGCACCTACACCACACAAATCCAATGTGTTTGTCCGTATGGTGTTGCACCTGCAGCCTTACCGGTCATATTTCCTCCGAAAACCATTACATTACGTGATCGGAGTGTGCGAGGCCTCGCGCACTCACGACGCCGAATTTTGTATTTCATTTGCACTGTAGCGTAGAAGTGCTGTACCGAAATATGGGAAGTCTACCTTTCATATACTGTCATTCTTCTTTGTCAGTACAATATGAATTTTAATAACCCGTGACAACTCTGCACTTCCATATACCTCCAGTCTCCGCTGTTTGTGTGATGCCATAGCAAACTCTATTTTGAATATCTTGAGTGCGCGAGGCCTCGCGCACTGAGATCACCGTAAAATAGAAAAAAGCTGCCCATTGCAAAACACTGAGTTGTGTAGTGCCAAAGAAAAACAACAATTCATTCCACATTGCCCAAAAAAAACATCGTCAATTATCCCAAAAAATAGTTTTTTTGCTGTGTCGTGAACCGGTCCTTTTCCGCGCGTTTCATGCGAAAAATAGGGTGCAGCTTGCGTGGGCTAAGGTGCCATTAGTAAAAAAAATAAACTTGTTCCAATTGCCAAAAGAGTGCAAGACAACAAAGAAAACATCTACAAACGTCATAGTCTCACTGGGCGTCAATGAGCAAACGCTCTTCCAGTCCAACCGCAACTGATTCAAGATGATGGTGTCCATGGTACGCTTTATATCCTCTGCCGGACACACTTGAACTATGGTGATATGTGTAGATCGGAAGTTGCAAGATATTTGTCCCTATGGTCCTGCTTGCACTAGTGCGTTAATGTATATGAGATAGGGTGTAGCACCGCCCGCCCCGGTCCGTTGGGAAAGAGTGAGACCCGGGTGAGACCCCATTGGTAGGATGACCGGGGATTGGTAACGGGAAAGTTCGAGAAAGATGCGCTCATGGAGAGGATCATGGATCACTTGGCCTACCAATGGGATGGTCCCTATTTGTCCAATGTCCCGACATGGGGTTGTCCGACAGTGGGGAGAGCTCTGAGGCGCAAGCCAACAGAGGTTTCCGATGCATAGATGTGCGGTTGGAACTCCGCATCCATACAGCTAAAATTTTGGCGGGTTGGAGCCTGATTGATTATCAGTTGTACAAGCAAAACAAAACTCATTCAAAGGCCATATGACTTCCTGGTGCGTCCCACCCTGCGAAGCGTTCCGCCAACACTAAGAGACAGCCCCCACAGGACACTGTGCAAGCTGTCTGTCCATAGCAGTGCGTCCCTTGGGCAAATCTGCAATCCATACAGGGCAAGGGAGGGCGGGAAAAGCCTGCAGGGAAGGAAACCTGTCCCAAGCTGCTAACCCCGCCGCAGCGAAGTCGCCGCCGAAATCACCGTCAATACGGGAGAAACAGTCAGCCGGGTTGAGATCACCTGGGACCCATTCGAGAAAAACAGTCGAAGCAGACCTCTGGAGCAGGTAAAAGGCTCTGCGCAGGTTCCTGTTATGCCTCTTTAAACCAGACCGGGCGCGCATCCCCGCCAATTGGCCCAGGGAGGAGGCATTGTCCCCAACCATCCTGAAGACGGGCCAGCCCACATTGACGATGAAATTAAGGCCCTGCAACAGGGAGTCCAACTCTGCCTCCTGCTGCGTCAAAACCTCGAGCCCACAGCGAAAAACCCTGCCCCCCAGCGCTGGACCCCAGAGACCCACCTTGAAGCGGTCCAAATCGAAGGCCGCGTCGACAAAAACTAGGCCTCTGCCCGCAGAAGAGGGGGAATCGACACATCTCGGGGTCCAACCACGTCGTGACATGACAAGGCAATGCAGGAGGCTATGCACCAGCTTCAAGGGGGTGGAAGGCAAAAAGGAAGAGCCCCACATAACATGTGACCACCAGCCAGCCAAAAAGGGGCAAGCGCCCACCTGGGGTCTCAGGGCCCATGAAAAGCGGCCTATAACCCGCCGAGCGAGCTTCCGGGATAAAGGCAGCAGCGCAACGCTCAACCATAGACAAAGCAGGACGATCCATTGGTTGGAGACCACAAATACGCCCTGTCCCGCTCCCGACGGCACCAATTTCTTACCTAACCAGACAATGGACGGCACAGGCTCAAGGATGCTCTTGGGGCTGATGATCGCCCCTTCACGACCCAACAGGTCACAGAGGCGCGCAGCCGCCAAACGCACGTTGCCTGCCCCGAAACCCAAAACAAGAAAATCATCGAGGTAGTGCAAAACCAAGACCGAAACCAAATCCAGCCCCTGTAGCAAGTAGCCTAACACGGTCTGGCAAATTACCGGAGAGTATTGCCATCCGAAGGGCAGGCAATTGAAGGCGAATGTCTGTCCATCAATACTGACCCTGAAGGCCTGCCTGAAGTCATCTGGCAAACGCAAATACCAGAATGCATTCTTTAAATCAACATGGCATGCCAGCAGGGGGGCCCCCTCAGGTGCCTCCAAACGCAGGTCATCGAGTGCGCGCAAAAAAGGGTCGCACAAATAGCGGCCCACATCCTCAGAAAACGCAAGACACCCCTGGCCCGCCCGCAAGTAAGGCAATTCAATGAGGAAAGCCAAATCTTCCACCACCGGGAGGGTGAAGGACGGCGGGCGGTTGGCATGCTGTTTATTGAACTGCACTAAATGCACTATCATAGATGCTTTCTCCGAATTTTTGGGAACTGGGAACAGCCAGCCATTAGGGGGAAGGTTGGAAGGGCACCGTGTCAAAACGCCATCCCGCACCAGGCCTCTAGCCATCACCAAACCCTCAGGGGAAATACTGCGGATGCCCGGTAACGTGCGCGTGGACACCAACAGGACATCATTTGAGGCCACTGCGTGCCAAATGAAATCCGGTATGCGAATGCTACCCACCTCCCCAATCCCCCTTTCCAGAACATCCAGGGACAACCCCACCAGGATCGGCTTTGGAGACATTCAGGAAAAACCACCGGACAAAGGTCTGGCTCCAGGCGGTCAAGTGCTGCAATAGCCGCCTCCAGAAAATCAAAAACCCCCAAATCCCTCGCCACCATATTACCGCTCATCAATAATAATCGGATCCGGGACCTGACGAGACCCCTGTCCGCGAGAGGCACCCTTAAGCCTTCCGACACGCGATCCAGCCATTGCTGTCCCCGGCGGGAGTTCAACAGGAGCTCCGAGCCCTCTTCCTCAAGACCGCAGGCGAAGAAGTCCAGACCCGCCGCCTCCTCCTCGCACAACGGGGGCGGCTCGCTGGTGGTCCCGGGCCCGACCCCTGAACTTCGTGGCGACGGACTGGCGTTGGGGGAACCGCTGGCCCCGACCGACGAGCCTGACTCGGGGGCTTGTGCGGTGGTGGAAGAACCGGGGGCAAAGCCCCCCCCCGTCGGACCTCCAGAAGGGGATTCTTGGGCTGGGGAGGGCGGATCTGTGCGGCGTCCTGTGGTGGATGCGGACTGCGGGGTAGCCACCGACGGACCCGAGGGGGTCGACTGTCCTTGTTTCCGCGAAGGCTGGCGAGGCGGCGCGGGTCGTGAAGGTCGCTTGGCGGTCGGCGGCTGCATAGCGTCCCCGGAGTCGTCCCCTTCCACCACTGCCTCGGAACCTCTGTCGCGCTTCGATCCGGTGGCCGGGAGCTTAGCGGGCCTCTCGTCCGGCAAGCAGAGACCCATGAGCGATGAAGGCCAGAACTCGGCTGTGTCGGTGGTGATCCACTTGACCCCCTGACTCGTTGACCACGGCAGGCGTGAGCTCGAGTGGAAGGTGAAGTCCTTTGGTGCCGCTGCGTAGAAGTGCGCCATGCGCACACTGGCCCAGCGTCCCCCCCAGCATAGGTAGCGCCAGGGGAGGCCACGGAATGGGAGGAAGGCAGCCCCCGCGTGACGCCACGAGTGCCAGCGGTAAGCCGCGTAAGGGCTGCCTTGGAGCAGTCGGGCCATACCCTCTTCGAGGACGGCGGCTCTGTCGACCATGACCTCCCGTCCAGGAAACTGGCGCCGCAACCAGTGGGCCCATTCGCCCGGAAAACTGCCGAGGTCAAAGGAAACCCAGCGCAAGTCATGTTTGAGGCCCCAGAAAGCCACCGCCTTCCCCCGCAGGCCGGAGCGCCGGACAGACGCGATTTCCCCCACGCGGTTGAGGCTGCTGAAGGAGAGGACGGCGGCGGCGAAGACAGCCCAGTCCTCCGGAGTCTGGCAGGCCTCGCCCATGACCTGCAGAACTTGGGGGCCTGCGTAAGGGCGGTCTCCCGGGGTAGCCACCGGCGCACGGGCGAGGCGCCAGAGGCGTTCCCATCGTAACGGTCGGATCCATCCCATGACCCATACAGCGTGTAATGCCGACACGGCGCCCCGCAGCGTTGCGGGTCGATATCCCGACCGGAAGAGGAGGAGCAAAATACACTCCGCCAGGCTCTGCGTGTCCCCCGCCGGTGCCGACCCATGGAAGAAAGCGATTCGTCGAAGGTGTGAACCATAGGAAATCCGTGTCCCCTCCTTCCAAGTGCTGATGAGGCATGTCTGGACGTCGTCCGCTGGATCCGCATACCCGAGCTCTCGCCACAAGGCCGCGATGGACCTCCAATCAATGGTTTTTCCGACCCACTCCGAAACCGGCGCCACTGCCACCGCCGGACTCGCCACCTCCAAGATCGGTTCCAGCCCCCCCGGCGCATCTCGTTACTCAAGAAAGGGACACCTCCAGACCCAGTGACAGGTCACTTCACCACGAGCCTTGCAGGTCTTGCGCGGGCCGACGGGATCCTCAGTTGTGCGCACCCACTCGTTTTTGTGAATTTCGAAGAACTGCTCACCATCGACGATCTTGAAACGCCGACGCATGGCCTTCTTCAGGCGTTTGCCCGCCTCCGACAGGCCCTCCTCCAGCCGAACATCCGACTCCTTTTGAGATCCAGAGGTTGATGAAGAACCAGACGTTCCCTCGTACCGCTCCTTGTAAGAGGCCGTCGCAGAGAAAACGAGCGTCCACAGAGCGCGGAGTCAGACGCGTCCATGCTGTCAGACCCATCTGGGTGTTTACGGTCGGTCCATGGCGTGTCGTCCCTCTTGTCCTCGTCAGTGAGGCCCAGCATGATCTCCTTAGCCGCGGCATCGGACATCTTGGGAACCATAGTGACTGTGGAGGCAGGGACGTTCTCGAACTTGAGCAGTCGCACCAGGAGGAAAAGGGCACGATTAATCCACTGGGGATGGTTGGTAGCCGTGTCCGCATCGTGGATGGCCCTCAGTGACAATGCAGCAACCTGCAATTGGTCCTTTGGTGGCGCCTCAGTGATGCTTTGGACCTTGGCGGTAAGGGACTTGATGAGCTGACCCTGGTCCTCCAGCAATTTAAGGATCGCAGGGTCCACTGGCCCAGGCGCCGGCACTGTCGGAGCTGCGGGGGAAGACTTTTTGAACGCCCCAGTGGCAAAGTCTAGGGTGACATCCTCCAGAAGCATGTAGCCCACCAAGCGGTCGAGGAACTTGTCCCGAGAACCCGTGAACGAGACGGTGGATGCGAAATTCTTGGCCCAGGCCCCCCCCTCGTCAGGCATACCCCGGAGTTCACGCATCAGGACCAGCTTGCGGCGCGTCCAGGACTTGGTCTCCGCCCCAAGTCGAAAATCTCCATGGGCGTCCCCTTGGATGTAATCCGCGAACGACAGTGCATCCTCCATTTTTATATTGCTGCTTGGCCACCAATTGAAAATCCACGAAGACAGAAGGAACAGCTCTCAAAGGAGTGGAAGCAGATCAGCTGTTTGGCCTGAGCAGCAAAAGAGACAGAACCTTCGTCCGAAGGCCCTGTTATAGTTCATAAAATTCTGAATTGAACAGGGCATCACAATGAACAAAACAAAGTATGGTGTACAACTACTGTTACTGGGGAAACAGCAGTCAGAAAATAAAAACATACAGCAAACCCTCACCACTGGTCTAGAGTAAAAAAAAAATCGGTACCTCGTTTTTGAAAACCGAATTGTTGTAGCGGAGTCTCGCATTGATTGGTGGCTATACTTGGCACATCTCAGCCGATATCACACTCGCGCTAATCGCTTAGTGGAGGTTTTTTAGGAAATGATTCCACTCCCAATTAGCCCTGTGTGAATTCAGGTTTCCTATGTGGACGGACGATTGGGGGTGCTTGCGGCTGCCACGCCGGCAAGCAAAGCGAATCTAGAGACAAAGGGCTGGTCTCCAGCCTCCCCACCTTCTATTGTGCTAACACCCTACTTTACGTGGATTTGCCCTAGTTCGGAGGCTATGAAAATGGCCTTGCGGTAAACTCTTCCTTGCCGTGGCCAAGCGCTCTGCTATTGCGTGACTGTGTTGGAAAATGGTGGCAGCCTTCCATGGACATACGCATTCTGCCCTGACCCGATTGGGGCCCAATTGGTGTTTTGCTTCATTGAATCTTTTGGGTTGCATTCCCCATTTGGCCCAATTGGTAGCAATATGCAGCACTATTGGGCAGTTCCTGCCGCGCCGTGCTACTGATTCGCGATGATGTGAGGGTGGGGATGAAAGGTGCAGTTCCGGCTCATAAATCCACAAAATACATTGTTTCCGAGAGATAACAAAGCAATAGCCATGAAAGGGGTGGGGGGGGGGGGCTTTGGAGTGTGTAGCAACCCACATGAATGTACACGACGTCCGGTGATTCACTATCATCATAATCCACCATCCACATATGACAAAGAACATGCGGCAAAAACCGGGTAAAGATGGGCAAAAATGGCTGAAAATGGGTGGCAATTCAAATTTGCCACATCCTCAATGCACGAGCAGCGTAAAAACACCTGTTATGGGACAACAAACGTGTGAAAAAGGGCCAAAACTGGAGTTCAAGTAGTACCAACGCACAAAACTTTGCGCTACGTGCACGGCATTCCCTAAAACATGCCTGCATGGCGCCAAAACGGAAAGATTTGGGCCCTGACCTTCTTCCCCCACATTTTCCCAGTTTTTGCTCGGTGCTTGCAACAAGAAATGGAGTGTCTATCCATTGCAGGACCCCGGCTTGATTGTGAAATGTTTGACTTTTTCAGCACTTGGTCCAGGAGGCACCCTGTTACTAGTTTATGGGTGCTTGGGTACATCTCGTTGCTCCAGACCAAAGGAAACAATGGGGCCAACCTTTTGCACCCACGTTTTCTGACTCTCATTTGGTGCTCGCAACAAAAAAAGGGCCGTCTATCCATTGCAGGACCGCACTTCAATATGAAAGTTTTGACTTTTTCAACCCTTGGCCCAGTAAAGTAACCCTGATATTGGTTTATGGGTAGTTGGGTACGTCTTGTGGTGCCACAGCAACGGAAAGAGTTGGGGCCGAACCCTTCTAACCCACGTTTTGTAAGTCTTCACTCCCTGCTTGCCACAAAAAATGGGCTGCCCCAGTGCATAATTGATCAATCCGGCCAGCAGCCGCCCGGCCCAAGCTCCCGGTGAGCAGCCGATGGCGAAACGCCCGCCGCAGCCCTGCAAACGCTTATGAAAGCAAGTGACGGAGTCTCACCCGCTTCTAACCACCCCGAGGCAGACCCCACCTGTAGCTTTGCAACGTGGCAGAAAAGACACGGGAAAAAATCAGACAGTCAGAAAGTGTTGCTTGGACAAGGGCAATGAATCATTCACCATGTGGCAAAATACCAGCGACACAACAACCAATGCCGATGAACATGCCTACTGTTGGCACTTCGTGCAAACATACCCAGACTGCAATCATGCGACTTGGCACAGACTTGTCAGTTGGCCATAAATCAGCGCTGGTCGGTACCCTCCAGAATCACTCTGGCATCTACAACAGAATGGTTGCTTGGACAGGGGGGGTGGGGCAGGCCACCTTCATACACACAGCTCTCATTCGAGCCGCTGCATGAAACCGCAATGACTGGGAGGCATTGGGTATTATTCGGGGCAGCCAATCAGTGTGGGGTGGTTCGCGCTACAGATCCGGTGCTGAAAAGCAGCGAGCACAACATTCTGTGGGTCAATTAGATGGTGGCCAGACGGATTCCTCCCTCAGCTTGACCTCGCATCGTCAACCCAAGGGTGGTGTGTGCAGCTGGGGCACAAGAACTGACGAAGGCCAGGGGAACTTACCCTGCAAAGGGGGCAGTTCGGTGCACGGTATGCGCAGGGTGCCAATGGTGTGCAGAAATTGGGCCTACTGCGCTCAGGCAGGGGCCTTAGGGCCTCAGCCAGGGCAGGGCATACCAGGGTGTGGCGGATCATACTGGGGTGTGACAAACCATAAAGGCGGATCATATGGAGCTGGGGCGGATCACACAGAGCCGGTAGCATCATCACAATCACCATCACCATCGGCTTCAGCACCAGCATCAGCATCAGCATCAGCATCAGCGTCGCCATGATCATCAGCATGAGCACGCCATCGAAGCATGGCGGCGCATGATACAGAGCTGGGCTTGCTCATACAGAGCCGGTACGATAACCACCATCAGCATTACCATCACGATCAGCATCAGCATCACCCACGGATCATATGGAGCTGGGGCGGACCATACAGAGGCGGGGGGGGACCATACCGGGGTGTGGCGGGCCATGGCTGCAGAGCATGGAAAGCTGGGGCAGGCCGTACAGGGCTGTGGCAGACCCACCCAGGGCACAGCGGACCATATGGCAGCGAGGGGGGGGAGGATCCTACTGGACCATACTGGGGCAGCGGACCAAGGTGGGCCAAGGTGGGCCAAGGCGGACCAAGGTGGGCTGTTCCAACAGATGGCCCCCCCAACACGGACCTGACGGCCAATGCAACAGGCAAGGGGGCCATGTCCTCATGGCTCCAGAACCCATAAGACTGAAAAACGTGCTGCCACTGGCAGAGGCCGGATCAGTGGTTTGCACAGGGCTGCAGAACACTGTAGGAGGGAGGGGGAGAGGCATTGGTAGAGGCGTATGCAAGGGAACTGAGCCATAACAGCAAAAGATCCATCATCATAGAAACTGTCATAGATCATCCAAAAACATCACATTGTACTAGACCTCTAGTTCTAGCCCTAGTCTTCTCCGTTTTGCATGCAGTGCACAACGGGGCGTTCTTGTAATTGCTTTATTTTGGTGTGTGTACGTTGTGGTTGCTGTTGCTGTTGTTGGTGAGTGTGTGTGTGGGCGGGGGGGTGTGTACGCTTGTGTACCCTACCCATAATCAAGACTGAATATTGGGACTGAGCTGGTGGGGGAGCGAATGCCACAAATGTGGAGAACCACATGCTGCGGATTGGTTTCTGGCATCATGGGCTGCACGTCCCGGCAATATCCAGCCAAAACCCATATTCCGGGACAAGAGTACACACGCCGGCTGCAGAACGTACCCCCCTAACCCAAGCTCTGCAATGCTGGTGCCTTAGCGTTGCCCTAGAGTTGGCAGAAGCAACGCCCTGTGCTGCACCCCAGCATCGCAAAAGGAAAACCCGTACCCAAGTCTGGCCCATGGGCCGCAAATGCTTCAGCTACTGTCTGCACATGCAACTGATGGCACCGGGGAGACCTGGGCCCCAGGTATAGACCTGCAGACCGCCACACCATCGACACAGCCACACATCGTACTGCACGGGGCAGACCGGGCCTGGTGCAACAAATGCACCCAAATCGCTGCTTGGCTCCGAAATTGCGAAGCCAAGGCTCGGAAACGTTTGATGACCTGCGACGCTTTGACATGCACTTATGCATCAAATGCCGCCAACACACCACCGACCACTGTCAAACAATCGTTGACTGCCCACCGCCGTTGCTCAACCCCGAACCAAGACCCTTGTGACCTTTAAATCTGTCGGAACACAAATTGGGTCGGCAAAAAGAGGCAAAGAAGAACCAGTGCAAAAGGATGCAAATTAGTAAAGCAACACGCACCATCAGAAATGATGACACAATGGGGCAATCCAAACCATATTGACTCTTGGACGTCTGCCTGTCCTAAAAGATGCAGCTGTGTTGGCCTCATCATTCACCGTCACCTGTTCGTTCCCTCCGGTTCTCCTTGTTCTTCCCCAGCATCCTGTTGCCATTCATCCACAACACGATGCATGTCATGGATGTGTTGCAAACTGCAGTGAAAGCAGATGCAAACAAAAAGAAATGCAACAAATGGCTACAGCCATGAGATGGCAATTCCACAAAAAATGGTTGCATTTTGACCATTCCCTGTCTCAACCTTCGGAAACCTGAAGGCAGGAAAATCAACCCCCCCCCCCCTCCCCACGGCTGCATTGAGTCTGCATGGACGTGGGGGGATAATCTTCTTCTGCCACTACCCATTGATTGATCCAATCTGGGGTGGTGGCGGATTTGGCTCCCAGGGATTCCAGTTCTTCTCTGATGATGACGAAGTCATCAGGGTCCGGGGTGACCGCAGGTTGCGAATGACTGCGTTCCACCATTGCGCAGCATTCTGTACGGCGATGTGCTGCGCCCCTGCCGCCATTGCAGAGGCCACAGGAGTCGGGCAGACACCCAAAAGGTGGTGGACGCTTCATTGGGGTCCCACCAACAAAGCGTTCACCACCGTTCGGACTGAAAAGCTGTTGGACACTGCACCTCCTTTTGTACTGCAAACTGCCACCTTAGCACGGCAGGGCACACCGATGATGAGGGGCCACCAGCCGTCCGTCCCACTTGGGGTGCAGTTGATGTACAACGCCTCAGGCCCCGAGTATCAGCCACTGCACTGGACAGCCCTTCGTCAACGGGGCTGCCAAGCTCTTCACCGCCGCCGGTTCTGTGGACCAGCATTCGTGCCACACTTGCGCACACCCATAGCCCCTGCTGACACACGCACACAACGTCTCCCCGCAGCCCCTGTCCACACTCCCGACCCGTTGAGTGGGAGTCTTCGTTGCAGTTGGACAACCGGAGAAGTGTTGACAGGGAGAAGCAGCGCAGGTGGCGTGCCGATCTGGGGATTGTCCACAGGAGTGACCACACAGAAGGTCCACCACTGAAGGCCAGTCCTAACAAGCCTTTGGGGAGAAGAGCACACAGGCCTGTGGGGGAAGGCATAGCTTGCGCCCCCAGAGGGGGAGGGAGGCAAGGCTATGGGGTAATCTCGGGACTCCAGAAAGCCTTCCTTCATCCTTCACAGCGTCCCATGCGGCTTGCGGTCAGGGACACTCTTCTACTTCCGCGCACACCTGGGGCTCAACCAAGAGACAACTGGTGCATGCAGCTGAGTCAAAGTGACCTCGTTTACAAGGGCGAGTGGAGACCTACAAAGAGACTTAGATGTCCAGGCTGCTGTTAAAGGGCAGTAGGACTCCCAAGGATGGTTCGCACACAAATCCAGCCGTCCACATGCTGTGGGGCATCAGTTTGAGGTGTAGGGGTGACCCCAGATCCCACCCCCAACCCCCTGTGGGAATTCAGATATCCTTCAGTGAAGAGGGCATTGCCATGTAGGCAGAAGTATATACTGGTCATTGCCTCCGGCGAGCTTGCCTCGTGTGTCCCTGGTGTTGCCTCGCCTTGTCCTCGTACTGTGGGTGAGAGTGGGACAGTGGTACTCTCCTCACCAGTGCAGCAGCACTGGTAATTGTCGAATATAAATGCTGCATGTCTCACGGCTTTGGGCCATCTCTTGAGACATGCCGTAACCCACAAGTGGTTTCTGGGTTGTCGTGTGTGCGGAGGACTACAGTGGGGGGGGGGGGGGTTTGCGCCAAGTCAAATTCGTGGTGGTAAATTTCGCTGTGGGAAATTTCGTGGAGCCCCCGTGGGTTGAGTGGATACAGTGTGTACTGCTGGTGTGTGAGAAATTCACGGAGAACCCGGAATGACGCGTGGGAAATTTCGCGGTCAATTTGAAACGCAAAATTTTCCACGCGAAATTAAAGTGCCACGAAAATTCCCCCCCCTCCTGTAGTGACAGAAAGTTGGGAGGTTGTGCGCATGTATTGAAACCTTCTTGAAAACAGCATTTTGCAGAGCAACCGATGGTGGTGGAGCTGTGGACGAAACAAAGCCCTGGCGAGATGACCTGCCAGGGTAAACGGACCAGACCATACCATGGTGACCAATCATCCCCTCATCGTCTTTAGTATGCTAAAAGTAGAGACAGAATGTATAAAGGAGGGGACTGCATCGTTGAGCATCTACCCAAACGTACTTTCTGAAAAGGTATTGGTTTCTGATAACGGTTCTTGCTATTGTATGGTGGGGACTCGTCGAAAACGAAGAATGAAATTAATTTGACATGTGACAGTTCTCCGTTTGCCGTGTGAAGAAGAAAATGGTATTGTGCTAAAGGAAGCTTTGAAAAGCCATGACGGGTACATGCTTGACAATGCAACCTTCTTCCTCGGAACACCAGCATCATACAGAACAAACAGGAAGAAAGTGAGGGAACAACATGGTATCGCTGGTCCGTTCACGTCTATGCTGGGCTGCATGCCCCATTGCCTGAGGTCCAACAGGGGCGAATTCGTGGACCGTGGTCCTCGACTGGCGCACATCACTAGTCATGCTGTCAACACACCAGACTAACACCGGGGAACTGCTCCACCACCTGCAACCAAGACCCTTGTGCGCCCCTGTGCGGCCATTCAGCGGGAAACGTGAAGGCAAGGTGTGAAGTCAGGGCAGATCATACCAAGCTGAGGGCGGACAATACCAAATGCCGTACCGGGGCATGGCAGACCACAGTGGCAAACCATACAGAGCCAGGGCGGGCCATACCGGGGTGTGGCGGATCATACTGGGGTGTGACAAACCATAAAGGCGGATCATATGGAGCTGGGGCGGATCACAGAGAGCCGGTAGGATCATCACAATCACCATCAGCATCAGCACCAGCAGCAGCATCAGAATCAGCATCAGCATCAGCATGAGCACGCCATCGAAGCATGGCGGCCAATCATACAGAGCTGGGCTTGCTCGTACAGAGCCGGCACGATAACCACCATCAGCATCACCATCAGCATCAGCATCAGCATCACCCACGGATCATATGGAGCTGGGGCGGACCATACAGAGGCGGGGGGGGACCATACCGGGGTGTGGCGGGCCATGGCTGCAGATCATGGAAAGCTGGGGCAGGCCGTACAGGGCTGTGGCAGACCCACCCAGGGCACAGCGGACCATATGGCAGCGAGGGGGGGGAGGATCCTACTGGACCATACTGGGGCAGCGGACCAAGGTGGGCCAAGGTGGGCCAAGGCGGACCAAGGTGGGCTGTTCCAACAGATGGCCCCCCCAACACGGACCTGACGGCCAATGCAACAGGCAAGGGGGCCATGTCCTCATGGCTCCAGAACCCATAAGACTGAAAAACGTGCTGCCACTGGCAGAGGCCGGATCAGTGGTGTGCACAGGGCTGCAGAACACTGTAGGAGGGAGGGGGAGAGGCATTGGTAGAGGCGTATGCAAGGGAACTGAGCCATAACAGCAAAAGATCCATCATCATAGAAACTGTCATAGATCATCCAAAAACATCACATTGTACTAGACCTCTAGTTCTAGCCCTAGTCTTCTCCGTTTTGCATGCAGTGCACAACGGGGCGTTCTTGTAATTGCTTTACTTTGTTGTGTGTACGTTGTGGTTGCTGTTGCTGTTGTTGGTGAGTGTGTGTGGGCGGGGGTGTGTGTACGCTTGTGCACCCTACCCCTAATCAAGACTGAATATTGGGACTGAGCTGGTGGGGGAGCGAATGCCACAAATGTGGAGAACCACATGCTGCGGATTGGTTTCTGTTACCCTTACCCATTCAACCTTTAGCCGCCATGGAGGCGAACAAACATGAATGCTCATTTATGGTCCTAAACCATCCCAATCTCAATTTTAACAAAAAAAGGTCCGCAACCCAGGGAACCATGCTGGCCATCGGCACCAAGTCGTCTGTCAACATGTGTCTGGGCGGAGTACTAGTCATTCCTGTGTGTCAGTGTGTTTCTGATGCGAAGGCAATCGCTTCCTCGATCCTGCACCATTCATCATCAACATCCCCCCAGATGGCGGGGAGGGGATGCGGAGCTGTGTGTCACTAAACCCTGTCCTGTACTCCGTTCCTTGACTGCCACGAGGGTGAGGGCTAGCGGTAGGGGTAGCAATAGGGGCAGGGGCAGGCTTCGACTGAGGCTGGTCCTGCAGGCCACGCCCATAAGATCCGATGTGTGGCCGTTGGTGTCTTGTGACAGAGGGCCGTCACAGCAACGCCTGCAAACGGCATGGCCATGTCCAGAGCAAGGGGAGGATGCTGAAATACAGGAGGTGCCCCAGGGGCGCGCGGTTGACGTTCACAAGCGTCTACGTCGGCATCCAAATCCGTCGACAAGCCCATTCGATTATCTTGTCTCCTCTGCCTGTGATCGGTGCCATGTACACAAGTAGACATGCGATGCACAACCAAAGATTGGTATGGGGGTGTAGAGTGCAACCGGAGATATTGGGATGCAACGCTGGAATATGTCAGCAACCATATCAATCCAACTAAAGCCTTTCCCTGGGAAAATAGTTTTTCTTGCAGCAATTTAGGGGCTTTCGGGGGCCCATGGCCCGGGCTACATGGGCCTAGCGGCCACTGCGTGGGTCCTCATGGGGGATCAAGTGACCGTATTATCACCAAATGACCACCCAAACCCATTCCAGGGGCGACAGAAGGGTTTCAGGAAAAGTCGAATTATCCAAAGTTTTCAGCCGACACATGCCTGCCTGAAAATGATCAAGTGAAAACAACGAATAGCGCCCACTATCATGCGCACCTCTCTTTAGAATGCTCCGCAATGCAAACATGTTTGGATACTCTCCCCAGCTTACCAGAATAAACCGGACATGGTCTTCGGCAGACGTACCGGCTCGGCGGACAATTGGCTGGCCAACTGTCCAGTTCGTTCCAGCAACCCCCACATGTGCACTAGTAATAGCACCTCCACCCCCAAACCTAATGGCAACCTAACCGCAACCGTAACCCTAACCCTAAGCCTAGCCAGAAATCCTCGCTTCAGCTCGCTTCGCTCGACGCGGGGGCCAGCCCCGGCACCCCCCTATAATAACAAGACTCCTGCGGTGGTCACAGTGCGCCTTGTGCGCGCACCGCCTTCTGCGTGCACCGCCTTGTGCGTGTGGACCGCCAAACCACCCCTTGCTTCTGCTCGCTTCGCCTCGCCCCGCGCCCCCATGAAATAACAAGACCCTAATCCTAACCTTGGACCCAAAGCCTGTCCTCTACTATTCTCTGCATAAGAGGTGTTGTTTGTATGCGGGGGACTGGGGTTATTGGCAGGGTGGGTTACCGGAATGAACCGGACCGTCGGCCGGCCGGCGGCTTGTCTGGGAAAGCCGGTATGTCTGCCGAGCCGGTGTCCGCCGAGCCGGTATGTCTGCCGAGCCGGTATGTCCGCCGAGCTGGTATGTCCACCAAACCCATGTCCGGTTTATTCCATCAAGCCATCCTCCCCCATGTGGCCTTTCCCCCCTCTCAACACGACAGCAAGATTATGAACAGAGGATGCCCCCCACCGCACCCACGGCCCCGCACGGTCCCCAATGGTCCCTGTGTGTGTGCGCGGGGAGGGGGAGGGGGGGATGCAATCAAACCGGGAGGTTCAACATCCTAACTTCCGACCACCCATCAGGCAAACCACAGGCGTGTGGCGGCACAGTGCAGCGTAGCGCAGCATACCGCGGCCCGCTGCGTCACTGCCGCGGGCTCTGGGCTGTGTCTGCGGCTGCGTCAGGGGCTGTGTCCGAGGAAGCCTGCCGCTGTGGCGAGAGGGAGCGGCTGTCACGCGTCGGTCCCCTGGCCGAACCCAGCAGCACATCGGAGTCCAAGCACCGCTCGGGGTCCCGTACGGGGGTGTGTGGCACAGGGGTGGCCTTGCCGGAGGTGTCCTGCAGAGGGGTGGCCTTGCCGGACGTGTCCTGCGTGCCCTTGATCAGCCCCTTGTGCATGTCATCCGGGATGTCGACAACGGCCGCCTCTGGTGTCGTATAGGGCGCACTGACCTTCCGGTCGAACTTCGTGCAGACGCCGTAATCGTCAAAGTCGTCGACGTTCATGTCCGTGCCCGCTTCAGACCCGCGGTCCGAGGTTTCGAGCGTCAGCAGCTCTGCCGTGAGCCGGGCCTGGCTCTCGCGCCTTCCGAGTGTTGTGCGCCGGTGCTTCTTCCGGTACCGCCAGAGCACCAGCAGCGACGCAAGGCACGCAGCCCCGAGGGTCAGTACGACAACCAACAAGATGATCCACCAAGGGGAGTCGTCGTCCTCACTCTCCTGCAGGGCCATGCGGGTGGGGGGGTTTGGATGGCAACACCGGGGGGGGGGGGGGCGACCCCTCAGTTCTGGACGCCAACTACCCCCCCCCCCGCCAACTAACTGTCGGCCTCAGAAACAGGACGCGGGCCTCAAAGTACCTGCAGACGGGCGTCGATCAACCATCAACGACCGTCAGTTACCCGCCAACCGCCGTCGGTTGGCCGTCCTGCCTTCCAAATTCTTGGGCTGTCCGCAATGGAAAGGGGGGGAGAGAGAGAGACAGAGAGAGAGAGAGAGAGGGAGGGAGACAGAGAGGGAGACAGAGAGAGAGAGAGAGAGAGAGAGAGAGACAGAGAGAGAGAGAGAGAGAGAGAGAGAGAGAGAGAGAGACAGAGAGAGAGAGAGAGAGAGAGAGAGAGAGAGAGAGAGAGAGAGAGAGAGAGCGAGAGAGAGAGAGAGAGAGAGAGAGAGAGAGAGAGAGAGAGAGAGAGAGAGAGGAGAGAGAGAGAGAGAGAGAGAGAGAGAGAGAGAGAGAGAGAGAGAGAGAGAGAGAGAGAGAGAGAGAGAGAGAGAGAGAGAAGAGAGAGAGAGGAGAGAGAGAGAGAGAGAGAGAGAGAGAGAGAGAGAGAGAGAGAGAGGGAG